>OY811988.1:5085106-5167606 GCA_963681505.1 Eunapius fragilis
ACAACTCACGGGCGCTATAGGTGGAACTAGTGAAATGCATGCCTAATTAAAACATTCCACCAATTGCGGTGATGTAATCCATCCGCTATGGTCTGGGGCCGAGACCAATGGGAATACTGCATGCATAGTGACGTCGTATGAATAATGGGTTCTTGAGAAGACACATCAGTCACGGTTGTTGTAACCAAGCATGTTATATCTACTTATAAGGTTATGAGCGCAGCAAGCATTTGCACACATCATTAAGTTCTTGTGATAACGCATTTTTTACTCCCACTGTGCACGTAAAATCAATAACAGTTATGTTATAATTTATTAACAGAATCAAAATCGTATTGCAACGACGACAAGGCGTTTAAGGGTGGCCAATACGAAACAGATAACGAACGTTATACTTTTGCGAATGACAATGGCTACCAGTATAGATAATCATTCGATAAAACAATGTATTATTACTGTACACCTCGCCTGTTGTCCACGTGAATAGATAGTGTGTTACAATAGTAGATACATCATTGACTAAATTAATTATTATAGTCTATGTGTGGCATTCTTGCAGACTAGCTCCATTGTGGTGTTACAGCTCGGCTGCAGCTGTAGCGTCCCTGAGTTATTGACCAACGGTTACGAATAAAGCTTACTATCAGAGCAGCCACTACAACAAAAATACTTCTGCTTAAATGCAAATATACACATGTGACCTACAAGGTCGTGCACAATGGAAAGGTCATCTAGACCCTTCCAGCGCTAAGTAGCTGTTACATCATTCCCTCTCCTTAACAGAGTGTGTCCTCACATATCACAAGGGAATATCTTCGGGGAGGGTCACGGATCACCATATCTTTGCGGTGAGCCTTTCTTTGAGAACATGGTAGAACCAGTGCTGGTTTTTGAAGAGGTGCAGGTTGTAATTACACCTGTGGCCTTTCTGGCTTGATCAGGTACAGGGGCTAGTTGAGCTCCCACAGCAGGTTCAATAGGGACAGCTTGTTTATGTTCATCAGTCACTGCTTCAGGTGTAGGGTCCAAAACATGGATTCATCCCTCTCCTCCTCCCAAATATCCTCCTTTGTTTCATCAATTAGTGTATTCCTATTCTCCAAAAGTTTTTCAACAGGCCATCAATAAGCAAATTCCCTAAAGGAGCACTTTTCAAACGATTAAAAAGAAACACTCTTCTTTTGCGGGTGTCCACTATTTGATAAACGGTGGGTGCAATTACCTTTAACACTCTGTATGGGCCTTGCCATGGCTTGTGAAATTTGCGTGATGACCACTGCTGGGTAATGAAGGTACACAAAATCACCAACTTTGTATGTTAGACCTTTCACATGACTATCCTATACTCTTGTTTCTTTATCCCAAGTAGCTGGCAAACATTTCTGATAAGACCCAAGTGAAATATCTTACCCTGATCTGTTCGAATAATGTCTGGCACCCCGAAACGACAAACAAACTCAGCAACCAATACTTAAGCAATCGAACTTGATTTCATATTCACTAGTGGAAGACTCTTTCCATCTAGTGAAGTAATCACCTATCACCAAAATGAAACGGTTACCTCGAGTTTTTAAGGATAGTATTCTGTTTCGTAAGTGGGAAGAAATTCCAGGTGGAGGGGGGGGGGGGGGGGGGGTATAAGTATTTGCAGCTTGTCCTTCCAGTAGTTCTAATACCAAATGTTTTGTCTAGTCTCCATGACTCTTGTATCTGGGGGCGAGGAAGACACTGGAGAAGATTTGGTTCCGATTTTACTGACATGGACAGAAAACAGATGTGCACCAGTGGTGCTCTAATTGTCTGATCTGCAATGCCTGAAAAATGCCTTCTATTAACAGGGCACCTTTGCAACCTAGCATTGATGTACACAGACTCCTTCAAAGGATCGCAACGGACATTCTTGGACTTCTTCCCACGACATGCAGTAGATTTCTCCTTTTGATCCACAGGGACTAAGTTTGCCATGACAAGTTTGGTTGGCAATTCTGTGGTACGTCATCTACTTCCAGCCACGAAGCCCTATTGCAATGTCTTTGTCTTCCTTTTGTGGTTTGTGAACTTCTTGTTGGTCCAGGCTAGTAGGACAAAAATACCCTAAACCTCCTTTCCCTCACCGAAGTGAGATTGAACAAAGACAACCTTTCGCAAGGAGATGCTGTGCATTAGCAGTGAATGTGCAGATCAAAAAAAATTGGTACTGTATTATCATATTCAAAAAGCTCTGTCAGTATACCAGTTGAGAAGGTTAATCTTTAAATCTGAATAAGGCTTTTTCCTAGTAACTTTTTAGATCATTCGATACTGTAATATGTAAACGAAGAGAAAGTGATAGTTGAAATACATTAATTAATGGCATGACTGACTGTCTGGAGTTTCATTGATATCTTGGATACTATGTGCATATAATTATGTACATGTCTGTAAACTTTGCTTTCATAATAGTCTTTTTTTTTTAACTTTTGTTCAGCAAGTGTAACCTCAAGCATCCATGGCAGTATAATTTATTTGGCTTCATGCCTTACATAGATATGATTCAGTCATCGCTCATGCGTTGCACAGCAATCTACAACATCGGTACACCATTTCGTGCATAGAGATGAAAATTTGGTACATCAGGAGGCGACCACAACCAAGCAATAACATCATCGGAGGCCAGCCACGATTATATTAATTAGAGTTTGCGCCTTCTCAATCTTATACTAGGAAGTATCTATTGCGATGCAGATATTAATAGCGTCGATATTTCATGGATCTGCGTGTCATGTAAATGCCATAAAAAACTAGCTAGTGGAGCGAGTGTCTGAAATAGCCATAGTTACTATTAGTAGCAATTAATCAAAGTACGAGAAACTTTAAGAGTTGTAATTATACTCAAGGCTGGGGTATTGCATGCTTTTCCTCCACGGCAATATTGAATGGTGGGTGTCGTTCACGGAGATGAGAAGTAATATCAGACTGATAATTCCTCCTATGAAGGTGAGTACGAAGTGATTTTAAAAGGTTAGACATACTGTCGTTTTTGATACAGGACAATCGTATAATGACCCAATAAATCGTAGGTGTCGCGGTACTAAATAATTAAAACTTTATTTTCTGTGCAACACAACGTTGTAATCGACAATGGTATCTAAAAAAACTATTGCATACAGATGAAGCCGGTATTAATTTTTTAGTCATACTTTGACTACAAAATTAACTCCCCACTCTCTTGAAACATTAATAAATAGTTGTGGTGAGAATGCAAATCTCACCACAACTATATGTTAATGTTTCAAGAGAGTGGGAGTGTACAGAAATGGACATCGTGATTTTGAAGGTCCTGCATGACAGACTAGTTATACTGGGTGCCGTGGAAACTATATGAATATCCTAAACATTGCTTTCATAATTTGCCTTGCGTACTTCCGTTAAACGAATGTAACCGCAAGCATCCATTGCAGCATAATTTCATACAATACATAGATATTTCAGACATCGCTCACGTGTCGGTCAACAAATTACGATACAATCAATAGACCCATTTCGTATAGAGATGAGGAATTAGGTAGCTCATCAGAAGGCAAACACAACCAAGCAATAACGTCATACGGAGGCAGCCACGACGATATGAATCAGAGCTTGTGCTTGTAATTTTTTATTATATTGCGCATATTTTGCATAAAGATGAGTTACCAAATTCCTCATCTTTATGCAAAATATGCGCAATATAATAAAAAATTTTCCTGGAAGGAGCATCAAAGATGACGCGTGCAATTAAAATGTAAGCGTAGAATCAGACCATATGTAACTCCATGATGGACAGACTTATTTCCAAGGCGTAAGAAAGAAGTTGTAGAGGGCACAAGTGTCTCTTAGAATATGAAATAATTTGAAAACATGCGCCAGGTCCCTTTTCGCTTCAACGATCCTCTATGCATATCACACGTTAAGTAACACAAGTTCAGTTCTACACTCTTCGGAGGATGGCTCTGGTATTCGCTCTTATCAAGCAAATGCTCAAGTTTAAGAACAATTCAAAAGATGCTTGTGTCTTTGGCAGTGACTGGTGTATTGCAAGCCTAGCTGTGACTTGTGTCAGAAAGTTTGAACCCCAAGCCCCATAAGAGTCAACTGCTAGAGAGGTTGAGACATACTCTAGAGCTATGCATTTTTCATCATTGGCATGGTGTTTTCTGCTCTCCGTTGCCTCAAGGACTGAACCAACCATTGCTCCCGCTTCGACTAAAGTTGAAGGATTTAGCGGTTCGACAACGGTGATGTCCAGGGCAACGGGCCGGGCCTACCATGATTGCAATGTAAGGAACTTCGAAGCGGACCTTAGGAATGCTGCACGAGAATATCAGCTGATCGTGACTGCGACTGGTCAGGAAAGAGTATCAACTTGGATTGAAGCATGCGCACGGTGGAGGAAGTGCGCTAAAGTGTCCCTGAGAGCATTATGGCGTGAGTTAACATCATCCCTATACATTTGCATGTTACTGCATATGGTGTCAAGGCTGCGGGCAGGGCAGAAAGCACACTGAGAGCCCTGGAAGGTATGCTGGCCCAGCCACCACTTGACAACTACCCTGAATTCAATTGGGTCTAGATGTATCGCTAGGTACTTAATTACTGTACATATTACAATACGACCTTTTTCTTGCATTTATAATTTTTCCACTTCTATTTATATACATGTAATACTTAGCATCTGACATCTGGCATGTATATTATGATGATGCGCGAAGTTCTATCTGTTTCACATCATGTATCCATGGGAAACTGCTCATTCATTTTGCACCCGCGGTCGGGAATAATTCTCAATTTATTAAGTGACATTTCTGGGATGGAAGATTCGAATATCCAACAAATTGGTGATTACCCTTGCATTGAATGATGCATATATATATATATAATTATATATATATATATATATATATATAACGGAGTACTAGGTTCATTAGGTCATTTTACGATTGTCCTGTATCAAAAACAACAGTATGTCTGGCCTTTTAAGTCTCTTGGTACTAACCTTCATAGGAGGAATTATCAGTGACTCTCTTCAAATACGAAAGAGGGAAACTGACATTCCTTCTCATCCTACTGTCACATCCGTGTGTAAGATACTGTGGTACCTGAACGACACCATTCAATACTGCCGTGGAGGGAAAGCATGCAATACCCCAGCCTTGAAGATAATTTCTGCAGCAATACAAACCGAAATTAAAGAATGGCTGAATAAGGTGAGCTGATCATAAATGATGGTGTAGTGGCTGTGATGGTGGACATAATAATTCATTAGATGCAGCCGAGCTATAACACCACAATGGAGCTACTCTGCAAGAATGCCACACATGGCCTATAATAATTAATTTAGTCAATGATGTATCTACTATTGTAACACACTATCTATTCACGTGGACAACAGGCGAGGTGTACAGTAATAATACATTATTTTATCGAATGATTATCGACCAATGTCATTCGCAAAAGTATAGCGTTCGTATTCCGTTTATCGTATTGGCTATCCTTCAACGCCTTGTCGTCGTTGCATTACGATTTTTATTCTGTTCTTAAATTATAATACAACTATGATAGATTTTAAATGCACGGTGAAAGTTAAAAAAAAAAAGCGATATCACAAAAATGTCATGATGTATGCTGCGCTTGTAACCTTATAAGTAGGTATGACATGCTTGGTTACTACAACCGTGACTGATGTAGAACCCATTATTCATACGACGTCACTATGTATCATACCAGTATTCCCCGGCATTAGTTTCGGCCCCAGACCCTAGCGGATGGATTACATCACCGCAATTGGTGGAATGTTTCAATTAGGCATGCATTAAACTAGTTCCACCTATAGCGCGCATTAGTTGTCCATTTATAATATCTTTGTTTTCTTAATCACTTTGATCGTCTGTTAGAAATGGCAGAAAAAGTTAGCTACAAATAACTTCGCCCACTAAGTACACATCAGAAGCGCTCCGAAAGCGAGCGATTTAATTTCCCACTTCATGTTGGAAGGATTCAAATTAACGAAAATGTCATTTCGCGCAACAACCGTCCAACGAAAAAAACATCGGTAGTCCGTCATGTATACCCTAGCTACTGACAGCCCGACAACTATTAAAGCTTTATCATATCAATTCTCGATCTATTTGTTATTCATCATCACGTGACTACCACGCAAATTTTCTATCGGAATGTTAATTATGGCATGTCTGTAATCCGACAGGAGGCGCCGTAATACGTACGGCACGCGTCCACGAATTTGCCACGAGCTCGAGTTGTTACCATACCCTAGTTCTAACGTCTGGTGATTTAATCCATCCGCGCTGTGACTGTAAGGTCTGGGGCTGAGACTATGGGAATGCGGAACCCGGCAAAACCAGTGTAGTACATCATATTTAAATGCCAGACGGTTCACTTCTCTGCCTTTTGTCGGTTCAAAGTACTGGCGTATGGGTTTTTACAACCGTTTTTGCGAGTATTACAATGGACACACAAAATGGACATACAAGATGTGCTTATACCCACCCACCCCCCCACCCCACACACACACACACACACACACATGGGTTGAAATGACTCGAGTACCTATATGGTTACAGGACTGTACATATATATATGTAATATACACATTATGTTATTGCACTGATTTGCATGGTATCTACTTGTGCAAACTCACAACACACTGGCTGAAAGTTATATCGTGTGAGGATGCGTGTATGTATATACTTGGCGTTCATAGAGCTACGAGCGCACCGGATTTCATACAAAATGGCGATGCATACCTTACTTATCACAGTAACGTTGAAAGTGATATAGAGAGGTTGCAGTGTCATCCCGGGAAGAGCGGCGGCCATGTTTTTTGGTGCCTTCAGTTAATTCTGTTACAGAATGTTTCCAATCTGTAACAGATTATTTACAACCTGTAACAGAACTGGGGACACCAAAAGACATGGCCACCGCTCTTCCCAGGATGACACTGCAACCTCTCAATATCAGTTATGGGAAATGTGTAAAGATTTATAAGTGAAATATATGAGTCCACCTTCCAAGTGCCTCATTGTGTTAAACCTGCAGATTTCGTTGAGATATTTGCATCATGACGTGCTGGGTGTCCGACAAAAGTTACGCACCAATTAGGCCTATATAATATAATGGTTGAATTAAAGAACAGTGCGATCAAACATGTAATACTTCCGTGAAGGATGGAACCAATGATTATTTTTCAACTTGGAAGGTAATATATTTCAATTTGAATTTTTAGCATTTTCTAAGGTTATTTAAAATTTAGTTTGAAAGAAAAAGGAAGATGACCGCCATTTAACCACACATGTATCGGCGATTTCTGGTTAAATGGAGTGAATCTATATAGAAGGCCTTAGTCAATTTTTTGTCGGTGCGGCGAGATAAGAATGCGCTAACTGAAAAGTATGTTGAGGGATTACGAGTACAGTCTGCCCACCTGGGCAATTAGTTATACCAATTGTATTTCAGCTGTCAGTGGGTGCGTGGGTAAACTGAAATAAATAATCCCTTAACATACCTTCAGTCAATATATTCTTATCTCGTTGCACCTACGTATTCTATTATATATAGAATTAGCCAATGCATGTATGGTTTACTTTCGGTGAGTAACCAACGACTGCATGTGTTCGAAACTGTAAGTCCGCGGTGAGTATGAATGGTGTCCACGGAGGAACGCAACGCTTTTATTGTAAATCTAAATGAATTACGATAAATGTACAATAACCATGTTTAGATACAAACTACGTTATTAGAATAATGTACGAAAACTTTTAATTCATAAAATGATTTATGAACTGCAGAGCAACTACGATGAAAGTATGAAATTTGACTAGCGTTTTGCTAGTTAATTTCTAATCCACAAATCAAACTTGAAAATGCTAAAATGACTGCTATTTTAATTAAGTTTAAGTTTAAGTTTTAATACCTCACCATTCAGTACACTATCTATTACCAAATCAAATGACGTGCTTACTTGATTTAATAATGGACAAATAAATGATGATTATTAAAGAAAATTTTTCAACCGTACCGTAATAACTGTAATCAAATTATGGTCTTAGATATTAATTACTCACTATTTAAGTTAGTAACTTGAAATCAGTGCTGTTCAACTGCATATTCAGAATGAAACACTCTAGAGTACACCATACCTATAGGCACGAGCCACTCTAGTGTTCTCCGTGCATGTAGAGTGCTTCCTACCTCCTACCACCGGTACGGGTGCGAGCTTGATGTCTTAACAAACTCTGCATGTCACAATGAGACTCTAGGGATGTTAACTCGAAAATTTCACCTATAAATATTTTTAGACATTTCCCATCGTTGGCTTATATCAGTTTCATAATCGGAAGTTTCGTTAGAAACTTCCATATAGGATTTGACCACGACTATGAATGTCATTAAAAAAACGCGACCCGTCTGTAACAACACTCCCGACGATCGGATCGTGTAGCTTGTTTTAGCAATCGATCTAGAAGTCAAAAATGAGTAGTTTCGTTTTTGTTTCATGTCGCTGAACCGCGTGGTTGTTGAGAACAAGAGTGTACTGCCCGTCCTCGTACCCAGTCTCGGAACAAGGGGCGGGTCGTCTTCTTATTCTTCTTCTTCTCCTCCTTCTTCTTGGCAACGCATAACTCAGGACAGGAACATTTCTAAGCGATGAAAATTTCACCAATAGCTTCAGAATCGGCTGGAGGACTCGTTTTTATATAATATATGAAAAAAAAATTAAGAAAACAAGTAAATAAAAACATTCTCTACGAGAAAGTTGGTGGGATATAGGATTTGATTATGACATTGGTGGTGTAAAAAGCAAGGAAACAAGGTCTTATCAGAAGGGAAAATGTCATAGTCCTATAAGAAAACAAGTAAATAAAAACATTCTCTACGAGAAAGTTGGTGGGATATAGGATTTGATTATGACATTGGTGGTGTAAAAAGCAAGGAAACAAGGTCTTATCAGAAGGGAAAATGTCATAGTCCTATATTTAGCACACAAACAACACATGCCCTAGAAATGTGCTAAATATAGGACTATGACATTTCCCTTCTGATAAGACCTTGTTTCCTTGCTTTTTACACCACCAATGTCATAATCAAATCCTATATCCCACCAACTTTCTCGTAGAGAATGTTTTTATTTACTTGTGGATTTTAATTCAAACACACTGTTTACTGAACTTTCTTCAGATTATTTCGATTTCAGTGATCTGACATACAGATACAGTTGTACATCAGCAGTTGTTCAATCAGCTCATGCAGTATTTCTCAAAACGAGCAAATACAAAGATTTCTCCCTGAGAGTGGAATGGGTGACTTCCACTCACGCTGTCGTACGATAAAATACATCACAATGGTTTGAGTGTATAACTTACCAAACTGTGCAGTAATTATTTGAATTTAAGAATAGAATCAAATTAACGATATGCAATGATGACAAGGCGTGAAGGGTGGACAATACGATTAATAGAGGAGGAACGTTATACTTTTGGGAATGAAAATGGCTTCCAGCATCATAAATCATTCGTGAATTGAAAACAACGTATTGTTATTGTATTTGCCCGTTGTCCGAATCGGTAAAACGAATAAATATAGTAGATACATAATTGACAAAAATCACTATAATAGACTAAGTGTGGCATTCTTGCAGAGTAGCTCCATTGTGGTGTTGTAGCTGGGCTGCATATAATGAATTATTATGTTAACCATCACAGCCACTACACAATCATTTGTGACCAACTCACCTTATTCAGCCATTCTTTAAGTTCGGTTTGTATCGCTGCTGAAATTATCTTCAAGGCTGGAGTATTACACGCTTTTCCTCCACGACAGTATTGAATGGTATCGTTCAGGTACCACAGTATCTTACACACGGATGGGACATTACTAATGTTAGTTTCCCTCTTTCGTATTTGAATAGGGTGACTGATAGTTACTACTATGAAGGTGAGTACCAAGAGACTTAAAAGGCTAGACATGTTGTCGTGTTTGAAACACAGGACAATCGTATAGTGATCAAATGAGTCTAGTACTCCGTTATATATACGCATCATTCAATGCAAGGGTAATCACCTACTGTTGCATATTCGAATCTTCCATTCCGGAAAAGTCACTAATTTAAAATTATTTCCGTCAGCGGGTGGAAATGAATGAGCAGTTCTCCATGGATACATGATGCGAGTTAGCAATAGAGCTTCGTGCATCCTTATACACAATGTCATACCAGATGCCACCACTGGGGTTCACCTGTTGATAATGATACTTTTTGAAATTACAATTTATATAAATGATGAATGTGTATAAATAGGACGGGAAAAGGGGAAAGTTCGTAATTGTTTAATGTAATGGACAAACTCGACATTAATTTTGCTTCTCAAATATGGTGTACATGACATGCATGCGGACGCATTCAATAACTAACCAAGTCAACCCTAATGAATTTTAAAATTCTAGCCTATAATTAATTTTATTTAACCAAGCTAAAATGAGAAAGTATACATTGATTTGGATATTACAATCATTTTTCAACCCGCTGGCTGTTTACAACCCTCTTGGCCGGCACCTTGAATCAGATTAATTTCTTGTCCCTATCGATGTTAGTTAGCTAGGTCTGGACACTTCACGTGGTTCACAGTGTGTACTTAGTGCATTGTGTTAGTAGCTATTTAGATCCATTTGGACATGGTTTAAACGAAGAGTAAGTGATAAAAGGCGTAAATGACTTTCTGTAATTTCAATGAAGTAGTCATGGAAACTATATTATATGTACATGTCTGTAAACTTTGCATTCATAATTTACTTTTTTTACTTCCGTTAAAAGATGTAACCTCAATCATCCATTTAAGCATAACCGCTGCCTGCCACAGATACTTCAGACATCGCTCACGTGTTGGTCAACAAATCACGATACAATCAATAGGTTCGTTTCGTATAGAGATGTGGAATTTGGTAGCATATCAAAAACCAAGCAAAATGTCATCCGGAGGCAGCCACGACGATATAATATAATTGTCCGTCCTTTCCTGTCGCCAGCTGGTCTTAAGCAGGAGCCGGGCCTGGGCCCGCCTGGCATTCGGCAACCTTGCATGCGTATGGCATAATGACTACAGTTTTAATGGAATATTAACCACGTTTTATGGGAATCGTGCCTATATTTAAATAATTCTCTGGAACAGTGTCCAAGCAGCAAAATTACCTTGTGATACTTTATCAAAATTTCCATTACAAGCAAAAGAAAAGTAACCTCTCGCATTGAAATGATGCCGGGCTAATTAAAAATGCGGTACCTAATAACTTTACGATGGATAGTCCAACTTAGGATTCGTAAGGACCATTTGATAGAAGCACTTTGGAGTCCACGGAATACGAAAAATTTTGAAACAATATTCAGAAGCGTAATTTTGCTGGACACTGTCCCTCCCTCCTGTTTATTTTAAGAAACTGCCTTGTATGCCACGACACCGTCCACACACATACATTATAATTAATTGATGACTGAATTTCTACAGTTCACATAACGTTGACTTGGATGCCATGGATAATTATTTATTGCATCTACATGTATTAATCCAATTAATTAAGCTACATAAATATTGAAATGATGCATTTAAAAATTACGAAATTTCCTTTTTATATAGATGCATATATATGCATTGACACAGGAAAATGGCAATAATACTTTATCATATTTGGTCAATATGTAATTTTGATTAGTACCCGTACATCTTATGCGATGATATTCAAATTATGGAAAGCCGGAGGTAATTTTGTTTATTCTCCATCACTAGAATCAGTCAGGATTAATTAGTGAACAGTACAATATCATTAAAAAACCAGAAACTGCTAGAAAAGAGATGAAGTTTTATATCTCAAAGTGTGACCTGTAAAGAACATTTCAGTGGTAAGCCCACCCGCACTTAAAAATAATACCCTCACTAAGCACCTGGATTGTGGAACTGATACAGCATTTAGTTTATTGAATTGCAATTGATGAAGGTTACGAGTGTAAATATAACCAAGCGAATACACACTTCTTTTACCTGAGTATAATGAATCATACCATTTAAATTGTCCTGCATACAACTTATGATTATTGGACAGAAGTACCATACATTAGAATACATAGGGTACGTATACGTAGTCTATAAACGGGACCGGAAATTTAAATTAAAAAAAGCCATTCCCCAGTATGAACTATTCTATTTAATAACGGAAGTGTGCTAAATACGAAGAACGAGCCCTGGAATATCAAGTCTGATGTTGTGATATTCATTTTCTGTGTATATATTTCTCTGATAAACTGAACAACCATGCTATCGTTATCACATGCACAAAAGCTTCTGAGCCATGACATCTATCATGTGCTACATTATACTCGTTAGATGCAGGGGGCCCCAAAATCTACAAAGACCTCCGCAAATTTCAAAGTTTTTTAGCGACTGCCACAATAGTCTGTAATTGTGTGGGCGGGTCCCTATTCCTCCAAAGATTTGTCGGCGGGGGTTCCTAGAACTTTGGGTCACCAATTCCACGTGACATCGGCAAGTAATCACAATCTACCCCAACGTAATGTAAACATCTACGTTCTAAAAGCAGTACAAAATGTAGTGAGAAGGTTGACTACCGCTCACACTGTCATAAAAAACATGTATCAATGTGCTGACCAAAACATACAGTAATTTATTTTTATTTATTTATTTATTTTTTGATTATTAAATGACATGAATATACAGAAACAACACTGATTAAATACAAAGTACAGCTCTACAGTACACGAGCTATCCTAGAGAGGATAGCTGTAGCATTAGCCCTGACCAGGTGGAGATTCAGTCGGCCATAGCTATTATTATTAATATGATGATTACAAGATACAAGAGAATACACATGAAAAAGTTAAACTACATGTACAGACTAACTATTAACACTATAGCTACAAGGAAAACAATACACTAGAGATGAATTGGGCTAAGGCCTCTTCCCAGGATGGCTATTGCCACAGCTCTCACCAAGCAGATGTTTATGCGGCCATATATGTCAGCCAGAACTCTGGACTTGGAGTAGGAAAGATGGATAGCTAAATAGGTAGCCAATCTTGAGAACAAGTGTTGGGCCTCCATCCCCCAGTTACCATACGTTTCAACTGCCATTGGTATACAAATCCATCCCAATTCTCGACACTTGTCCAAATCGGATTAAATGAATAAATAATGTGTGGTTGATACAGCCATGATCAAAATCACTATAGTAGACTAAATGTGGCATTCTTGCAGAGTAGCTCCATTGTGGTGTTATAGCTCAGCTGCATCTAATGAATTATTATGTCAACATCAAAAGCACTGCACAATCATTTATGACCAACTCACCTTACTAACCATTCTTTAAGTTCGGTTTGAATCACTGCCGAAATTATCTTCAAGACTGGATTGCACGCCTTTCCTCCATGACAATATTGGATGGTGTCGTTCAGGTACCACAGTATCTTACACACGGATGTGACACTGGGATGAGAACTAATATCAGTTTCCCTCTTTTGTATTTGAATAGGGTGACTGATAGTTACTACTATGAAGGTGAGTACCAAAAAACTTTAAATGCTAGACATGCTGTCGTGTTTGAAACACAGGACAATCGTATAATGACCCAATGAATCTAGTACTCACTATATATACGCATCATTCAATGCAAGGGTTGTTGCATATTCGAATCTTGCATTCCGGAAATGTCATTATTCCCGGCCGCGGGTGGAAATGAATGAGCAGTTCTCCATGGATACATGGCCGCGGGTGGAAATGAATGAGCAGTTCTCCATGGATACATGATGTGAGTTAGCAATAGAGCTTCGGGCATCCTTTTACACATACAAGATGCCACCACTGGCCAAAATGAGAAAGTATACATTGATTTGGATTTTACAATCATTTTTCAACTCGCTGGGTTTTTACAACCCTCTAGGCCGGAACCTTGAATCAGATTAATTTCTTGTTTCTATCGATGTTAGTTAGCTAGGTCTGGACACTTCACGTGGTTCACAGTGTGTATACGTACTTAGTGCATTGAATTAGTAGCTATTTAGATCCATTTGGATATGGTGTAAATGAAGTGTAAGTGATAAAAGGCGTAAATGACTTTCTGTAATTTCAATGAAGTAGTCATGGAAACTATATTATATGTACATGTCTGTAAACTTTTGCATACATAATTTACTTTTTTTACTTCCGTTAAAAGATGTAACCTCAATCATCCATTTAAGCATAACCGCTGCCTGCGACAGATACTTCAGACATCGCTCACGTGTTGGTCAACAAATCACGATACAATCAATAGACTCATTTCGTATAGAGATGTGGAATTTGGTAGCATATCAAAAACCAAGCAAAATGTCATCCGGAGGCAGCCACGACGATATAATATAATTGTCCGTCCTTTCCTGTCGCCAGCTGGTCTTAAGCAGGAGCCGGGCCTGGGCCCGCCTGGCATTCGGCAACCTTGCATGCGTATGGCATAATGACTACAGTTTTAATGGAATATTAACCACGTTTTATGGGAATCGTGCCTATATTTAAATAATTCTCTGGAACAGTGTCCAAGCAGCAAAATCACCGATGTGATACTTTATCAAAATTTCCATTACAAGCAAAAGAAAAGTAACCTTTCGCATTGAAATGATGCCGGGCTAATAAAAATTCGGCGCCTAATAACTTTACGATGGATAATCCAATTTAGGATTCGTAAGGACCATTTGATAGAAACACTTTGGAGTTCACGGAAAATGAAAATTTTTAAAAACTTTTAAAAATATTCAGAAGCGTGATTTTGCTGGACACTGTCCCTCCCTCCTGTTTATTTTAAGAAACTGCCTTGTATGCTGCGACACCGTCCACACACATACATTATAATTAATTGATGGCTGAATTTCTACAGTTCACATAACGTTGACTTGGCTGCCACGGATAATTATTTATTGCATCTACATGTATTAATCCAATTAATTAAGCTACATAAATATCGCGTTAATGCATTTAAAAATTACGAAATTTCCCACATTTTTAATTTTTCCCCTTATATAGATGCATATATGTGCATTGACACAGGGAAATGGCAATAATACTTCATCATATTTGGTCAATATGTAATTTTGATTAGTACCCGTACATCTAATGCAATGATATTCAAATTATGGAAAGCCAGAGGTAATGTTGTTTATTCTCCATCACTAGAATCAGTCAGGATTAATTAGTGTACAGTACAATTTCGTTAAAAAACCAGAAACTGTTATAAAAGAGATGAAGTTTTATATCTCAAATTGTGGCCTGTAAAGAACATTTCAGTGGTAAGCCCGTCCGCACTTAAAAATAATAACCTCACTAAGCATCTGGATTGCAGGTGGAACTGATACAGCACTTCGTTTATTGAATTGCAATTGATGAAGGTTACGAGTGTAAATATAACCAAGCGAATACACACTTCTTTTACCTGAGTACAATGTTTATTCATTTAATCATACCATTTAAATTGTCCTGCATACAACTTATGATTATTGGATAGCAGTACCATACATTAGAATACATAGGGTACGTATACGTAGCCTATAAACGGGACCGGAAAATTAAAAAAAAAAGCCATTCCTCAGTATGCACTATTTTATTTAATAACGGAAGTGTGCTAAATACGAAGAACAAGCTCTGGAATATCAAGTCTGATGTTGTGATATTCATTTTCTGTGTATATATTTCTCTGATAAACTGAACAACCATGCTAACGTTATCACACAAAAGCTTCTGAGCCATGACATCTATCATGTGCTACATTATAAACGTTAGATGCAGGGGGCCCCAAAATCTACAAAGACCTCCGCAAATTTCAAAGTTTTTTAGCGACTGCCACAAATGTCTGTAATTGTGTGGGCGGGTCCCTAATTCTCCAAAGATTTGTCGGCTGGGGTTCAGCCTAACTATTAACACTATAGCTACAAGGAAAACAATACACTAGAGATGGATTGGGCTAAGGCCTCTTCCCAGGATGGCTCTTGCCACAGCTCTCACCAAGCAGATGATTACGCGGTCATATATATAATTTATTATATATACATATATATGTCAGCCAGAACTCTGGGCTTGGGGCAGGAAAGTTGGATAGCTAAATAGGTAGCCAGTCTTGAGAATATATGTTGGGCCTCCATCCCCCAGTTACCATACGTTTCAACTGCCATTGGTATACAAATCCATCCCAATTCTCGACACTTGTCCAAATCGGATTAAATGAATAAATAATGTGTGGTTGATACAGCAATAATCAAAATCACTATAGTAGATTAAGTGTGGCATTCTTGCAGAGTAGCTCCATTGTGGTGTTATAGCTCGGCTGCATCTAAAGAATTATTATGTCAACATCAAAAGCACTGCACAATCATTCATGACCAACTCACCTTGCTAACCCATTCTTTAAGTTCGGTTTGTATCGCTGCCGAAATTATCTTCAAGGCTGGATTGCACGCCTTTCCTCCATGACAATATTTGATGGTGTCGTTCAGGTACCACAGTATCTTACACACGGATGTGACACTGGGATGAGAACTAATGTCAGTTTCCCTCTTTTGTATTTCAATAGGGTGACTGATAGTTACCACTATGAAGGTGAGTACCAAGAGGCTAAAAATGCTAGACATTCTGTCGTGTTTGAAACACAGGACAATCGTATAATGACCCAATGAATCTGGTACTTCACTATATATACGCATCATTCAATGCAAGGGTTGTTGCATATTCGAATCTTGCATTCCGGAAATGTCATAATTCCCCGGCCGCGGGTGGAAATGAATGAGCAGTTCTCCATGGATGCATGATGTGAGTTAGCAATAGAGCTTCGGGCATCCTTTTACACATACAAGATGCCACCACTGGCATGTGAATTCTGATATATGATAAAGTATTATTGCCATTTTCCTGAGTCGATGCATATATATGAATGCGCATAAAAAGAAGTTGAAAATTAAAAATGCGTGAAATTTCGTAATTTTTTAATGTATCAACGCAATCCTTCTGTACCTTAATTAATTGGACAAACATTCTGCTTCATGAATATACATGCAGACGCATTGAATAATTATCCGTGCAACCAAGTCAACCTTACACGAACTGTAGAAATTCAGCCATCAATTAATTATAATGTATGCGTGTGGACTGGTGTCGGGGCATACAAGGCATGTCTCTTAAAATAAACACGAGAGAATTATTTCAATCCAGAGTTTTCATAAAACTGATGACATTCAATCAAAACTGTACTCATTATGCTATATATACACATGCAGGTTGCCGAATGCCAGGCGGGCCCAGGCCCAGCTCCTGCTTGAGACCGGCAGGCGACAGGAAAGGAGGGATAATTAAATCTTATCGTCGTGGCTGTCTTCGGATGAGGTTATTGCTTGGTCCTTATGTGCTACTAAATTCCTCATCTCTATACGAAATCGGTCTTATTGATTGTATCGTAATTTGTTGACCAACACTTGAGCGATGGCTGCAATATCCATGTAGGGCATGAAGTCAAGCGATTATGCATAAATGGATGATTGAGGTGACATTCGTTTAACGGAAGAAAACAAAGCAAATTATGAATGCAATGTTTGCAGACATGTTCATATATACATCATTATAGTTTCCATGACAACTTCATTGAAACTCCAGAAAGTCAGTACGCCTTTAATTAATGTATTTCAACTATTCACCATCCATGCCCAAATGGATCTAAAAAGCTGCTAACAGAATGCACTCACTGTGAACCACGAGAAGTGTAGCTAACATCGATAGAAACAAGAAATTTATCGGATTCAAGGTGCTGACCTAGAGGGTTGTAAAAAGCCAGTGGGTTGAAAAACAAAATTTTTAAATTGTAAGATCCAAATTACTGTATACTTTCTTATTTTGGCTTGGTTACATTGCATTAATAAAGGCTTGAATTTTTACTATTCTTTATGGTTGAATTGGTTAGTTATTTAATGCGTCTGCATGCATATCGCAAGCACCAGAGATAATTTATCTCTGCCAGCACTATATTCCAGAAGCAGAATTAATGTCTCATTTGTCCATATAACATTAAACAATTACCCACATTTTTATTTTTTCCCGTCCATTTATATACATTCAATATATGCATTTTGACTGCAAAATGATTATCGTATATCAGCATGTGAACCTCAGTGGCGGCATCTGGTTTGTGTATAAAGATGCACGAAGCTCTATTTCTAACTCTCATCATGTATCCATGGAGAACAGCTCATACTTTTCCACCCGCTGACGGAAATAATTTTCAATTAGTGACTTTTCCGGAATGCAAGATTCGAATGTACAACAATTGGTGATTACCCTTGCATTGAGTGATGCGTATATATAACTAAGTACAAGAATCATTGGGTCATTATACGATTGTCCCGTGCTTCAAACACGACAGCATGTCTAGCCTTTTAAGTTTCTTGGTACTCACCTTCATAGTAGTAACTATCAGTCACCCTATTCAAATACGAAAGAGGGAAACTGACATTAGTCCTCATCCTAATGTCACATCCGTGTGTAAGATACTGTGGTATCTGAACGACACCATTCAATACTGTCGTGGAGGAACAGCGTGCAATACCCCAGCCTTGAAGATAATTTCGGCAGCGATACAAACCGAGCTTAAAGAATGGCTGAATAAAGTGAGTTGGTCATAAATGATTGTGCAGTGGCTGTGATGGTTGACATAATAATTCATTAAATGCAGCCGAGCTATAACACCACAATGGAGCTACTCTGCAAGAATGCCACACTTAGTCTATTATAGCTAGTGTTTTTTGTCAATTATGTATCTACTATTTTAACACATTATTTATTCATATTACCGACGCAATAATAATACATTGTTTTCAATTCACGAATGATTTTTCAGTAATATTACTGGAAGCCATTTTCATTCGCAAAAGTATAACGTTCCTCCTCTGTTTATCGTAACGTGGCGGCAATCTCCCAGTAGGCTAGTAACCAAACACATAAACGTCAGACGACACTCCAGCGCTGGCTGGTATAGTGTACTAACTTTTAGTATGTTCTGTCAGTGGCTATAAAACAATGCTACTTTGTAGTATCTATTAGTACCGTTAGTCCCCTTTACGAACAAACCTTGATGTCAGCTTTCTGATTGCCGCAGGCGGAGAATCGCTTCTGTATCAAAGAGGTACGCAAAGACTAACCCACTTTCAAGTCTCGTAGCTTGCCGCAGCAAGTTGACTACGTCTCGTGGTTTGCAACACAAATAGAAAAAAGGTGTTCCTTTCCTTGTAGAGTGTTTAAATGGCGATTAGCTCATTGGTGTTTTTGAGTGAGCTCACGTTCTAAAGGTCTTTGGTTGCGAAGGTCGTTGTTAAAGGCATGACATCATCATTTCAATATTTTGGACATATGTCCACAAAACATTAGGTCGCAAACAGCAGTGCAGGGGCGGATCTAGGATTTCGGAGCAAGGGGGGGAAAGTGATCGCGTCAAGCGACACGCCTTCCCCCAGCAAGAGGGTATGGGGGAGCGCTGTAAGCTCCCCCATCGGGGTCTGGAATGGAGCCCCAGCCGCTTTGCAACTTTCGCACTATTTAAGTCACAAAACACAGCATAATAGTAAGACGGATGCCACGATCCATTGCGTAAGTAATCAACACATACGCGCATTGATTATGTAATGGAGTCTACGATGTTGTGAATGAATATTATTATGGGGGAATTCCTTAGTTTCCCCCCACCCCCCTCGATCCGCCTCTGCAGTGGGCGACAGGGAAGCGCAATAATATACATATAGCGGGTTCAATAACATGTTTAAATAACAGATCACGTGGCCTCTAAATGAACAGCGAGAACACGAGTTACAATCTAACAGATGCGCATGCGCAAGGATAGATCACTGAAATCAACGATAGCCTTAGTTTGGGACGTTTTTATATGAAACCGATCGCCTTTCCTAATTCCCCTGCTATGCAGACTTGCAATTAATCTATAATCAGGCAAAAATAATAATAGTTATAAAAATTAATTAGCTGTTTTAATAACGTGATAAATCTCTAAAGTGGCTTTTGAGTATAACTGTCAAATCATAATTTTTTAATCACAATTTTAAGCCGAGTTATGTACTGATGTCCACAATTTCATGAAATACATGCCTATTCCACCACTTGCGGTGATGTAATCCATCCGCGCTAGGGTCTGGGGCCGAGACTAATGGGAATACTTGTAGGATGCATAATGACGTCGTATGAATAATGGTTTCTACATCAGTCACGGTTGTAGTAACCAAGCATGTCGTACCTACTTATAAGGTTATGAACGCAGCAAGCATTTGCACACATCATTAAGTTCTTGTGATAACGTATTTTTTACTTTCACTGTGCACGTAAAATCTCTAACAGTTGTATTATAATTTAAGAACAGAATCAAAATCGTAATGCAACGACGACAAGGCGTTGAAGGATAGCCAATACGATAAACAGTTTACGAACGTTATACTTTGTGAATGACATTGGTCGATAATCATATGCATTCGATATAACAATGTATTATTACTGTACACCTCGCCTGCCGTCCACGTGAATAGATAGTGTGTTACAATAGTAGATACATCATTGACTAAATTAATTATTATAGGCCATGTGTGGCATTCTTGCAGAGTAGCTCCATTGTAGTGTTATAGCTCGGCTGCATATAATGAATTATTATGCCATCAACACCACTACACAATCATTTATGACCAACTCACCTTATTCAGCCATTCTTTAATTTCGGTTTATATTACTACAGAAATTATCTTCAAGTCTGGGATATTGCACGCTTTTCCTCCACGGCAGTATTGAATGGTGTCACTCAGGTTCCACACAAGGATGCGACATTAGGATGAGAAGTGAAGTCAGTTTCCCTCTTTCGTATTTGAAGAGAGTCACTGATAATTCCTCCTATGAAGGTGAGTTCAGGAGACTTAAAAGGCTAGACATACTGTCGTTTTTGAAAAGGACAATCTATTCCTCGTTATACATTCAATGCAAGAGTAATCACCAATTGTTGTATTTTCGGATCTTGAATCCCGGAAATGTCACTAAATGAATTGAAAATTATTCCCCACCACGGGTACAAAATGAATGAGCATTTCCCCATGGATACATGGTGTGAGTTAGCAATAGAGCTTCAGGCATCATAATACACATGCCAGATGCCACCACTGGGGTTAACATGCTGATATATGATAAGTATTATGTCTCAATGCATAAACAGAAGGGGAAATTAAAAATGCGAGAAAGTTCATAATTGTAAAACGTACTACACATTCATTAAGTAGCTTAATTATTTGGATAGTTAATTTTTTGGGCAGTGAATTCTGCTTCTCGAATATAGTGTACATGTCATGAAGGCATATTAAATATTAAATTTATCCATTGCATCCGAGTCAACCTTAAAACGAACTGTAAAAATTCAAGCCTTAAATTGATGTATACTTGTGGACCGGTGTCGTGGCAACTTTATCGCATACAGGGTACTTTATTAGAGAAATTAAGAAAGTGAACACTAAATTTCGAGACATTTTTAAAAATTCCAATTTCTAAACTTTTTTTCAATCCTAAAGGTTTAAGCGTCATAACTATCTCATAATGAAACTGGCATTATGGCTGCAGTTACCATCGTTTCATACATTTAAAAAAAAAAAAAACGAACGCCTTTGCCTTTCAACGGGGCTTAATTTCCGACTAGGTCACGTGAATGATAAGTATGGTTAAATTGTACAATAGTGAATTTCTATAATCTTATTCCATGCAAACATGCAGGACATTCAAATTCACAATGTCTAGAAGAATAAATATGTGCAGCACAGGCATGATGTGAGATTGAACGAAGACAACCTTTTCGCAAGGAGACATTAGCAATGAATGCGCAGTTCACAAACATTGGTACTGTATTATCATATTCAAAATGCTGAAAAATATTGTAGCATGCTGTAAGCAGCTATTACAATAAGGTTATAAGTTTCTGATAGGATTAATTAATGCCAGCTCCTTCCCACACACTGTGAACCACGAGGAGTGCGCATACCTAGCCAACACCGATCGAAACAAGATAATTAAATGGTGCAAGGTGCGCGCCAAGGGGATTGTAAACAGCGAACATGAACAGCGAGCTCTGTCAGCACCAGTTGAGAAGGCTAATCCTTAAATCTTATAGTAGCTATTTAGACATTCTGGACATCGATTGCTGTAATATGTAAACGAAGAGAAAGTGATAGTTGTAATACATTAATTAAAGGCATGACTGACTTTCTGAAGTTTCATTAGGTTTTCTTGGATACTATGAGAATACAATTATATACATGTCTGTAAACTTTGCTTTCATAATAGTCTTTTTTAATAATTACTTCCGTTCAGCAAGTGTAACCTCAAGCATCCATGGAAGTATGGTTTATTTGGCTTCCTGCCTTACATGGATATGTTTCAGTCATCATCGCTCACGCGTTGGACAGCAACCTACAACATCGATAGACCCATGTCGCATAGAGATGAAAATTTGGTAGCACATCAGGAGCCAAGCAATAACGTCATCCGGAAACAGCCACGATTATATTAATCAGAGTTTGAGCCTCACTATCACTTTCCTAATCCTATACTAGGAAGTATCTATTGCGATGCAGGTATTAATGGTGTAGATATTTCATGGATCTGCGTGTCATGTATGTACCAGAATGTGATTGACAAATCAATTGAAAATCATGAATTGATTCGACGCGTTTGTTTTTTGCTGTGAGCTTAGACCAAACCTTATATTTCGATTTCAATGCCATGCGGGTCCCACAAAATAATAAGTATGGATTCCAGTACAGCAGGATGCATGGATGTTCCGTGTTGATGCGGACGTAGGCTACAAATTTACGACAGTTATAAATCACTCATGCATGTGTCTTCCGCACATACTTGCGGCGTTGTCCAAATAGGTCAGAATGCATAAATGATATATAATAGACCAACGTCACGACAATAAGCTGTGTGTGGTGCTGCAGAGTTGTGGAGCTGCAGTTGGTCGTACTGCATTGTGCACACCGCGATGAATGAGGTCCCCGCACCGATCGCGACCAACATATAATTAATGTCAACCATCACAAAATGTATTAAAAACTCACATTTACCCATGCTAAAAATTCATTATGTATTGGGGTCTGAATATTCCTCATGGCTTCAGTGTTACACGCTTTTCCTCCACGGCAATTTTGAATCGTGTCGTTTGGGTACCATGCACAGTATCTATTTATAAATGCGCGTATGTGTTAGTTTTTATGAGAGCTATGGCCTGCGGATGTAAAAGAAATGAATCAAAATCACGTTCCAGTTCTAACACTAAAAGATTTATACTAGCACCTAATTATAAATGCACGGATAGTCAGTCAATCCGTCGGTGTTCGTTTCTTGAGCGTCTGGCTAGGCCGTTTTTGAGAAGAAAAAATGTGCATGGGCTTCACCGACAGAGTACTGACACTTTCTGCATGCATGACAGCCAAACTGGGTTACCAAAACAGCTGATTGTTCGAATTAATGTTTGGAATACTCAGGATACTACTCTTTGTACTCATCTTCATTCTGCAAGTCACCAGATGCCCAGGGACCTGGTAGTACATGCAGGTGGTGGTGGTGGTGGTGGTGGTGGTGGTGGTGGTGGTGGTGGTGGTGGTGGTGGTCCTAAAAGCTGACAAAAAAGAGCCCTGTGGATGTTTCTACTTTTTAAGTGTCTACTGATGGGAGATCCTGACAAATTTTTTTTGAGCTTATTATGGAAATCAGTGGTGTTATGTTAATACCATATTCATATTGTGCGTTATGTATAGGTGGCCAGGGGTGGTGATACATGTACAATGAAGGCATGCTGATGTGGTCAGTGTGCATGTACAATGAAGGCATGCTGATGTGGTCAGTGTGCATGTACAATGAAGGCATGCTGATGTGGTCAGTGTGCATGTGTATGTAGGAACAGAGCATTTCAACTTGTTTAGTATATAAGGTTATAACATATCATCTTGGAAGGTGTTGGTACCAATGAGAGTGCTTAATGTTTCTGAAGACTCATCGGGGCAATAGTATTTTATGAATAATTTTGAATGAGATACACACAACGAAGGGGAAAGAGCTCTGCAGAGTGCGTGGCCGCTTCTTGGCAGAGGCTAGAGACAAGAAGAACAGGGGCACATGCAACTGCTGTCAACAGTAAAAAAAAAAGGGTAGCTACCTCTGTGTGTTATATACAGGGTCTTTGCAAAAGAGCGCAACGCTTTTAAATGCATATACTTCATCAATAGAATTGTCAATCTAAATAAATCTATAAACGTACAATAACCACGTTTAGTCAAATACGAACCGTATTGTTACAATTCGTTTACCATTAGCCGTTCAAAAGATAAAATCAAATAGCTTGCAATTAACTAAACTGACAGAACAATGTACAACAACTTTTAATTCATAACGTGATTTATAAACTGCAAAATAGAATTGATGAGTCTTTGAAAAATTATGAAATTTGATTAGCGTTTTACTAGTTAATATTCAAAACAACAAATCAAACTTGAAGTCGCTAAATGACCACTACGTTTTTATTAACTTTGAGTTTTAATAACGCACCATTAAGTAATCCATTACCAAATCAAGTTGTGTTTTGTACTTCATTTTATACTGGAATAATTTATGATGGTTATTAAAAATATTTACCCCATAACAGCTTCAACCTTAATAACTTTAAAGCAAATGATGGTCTTAAATGTTAATAACTCACAATTGAACCTAGGAATTTGAAATCAGTACTGTTCTACCGCATATCCAGATTATTATTAGTTGTTAAAGTCAATTATCGTAAACCCCAATCTTTGTTAATAGAGGGCTTTGAATATTCTGATTTATGAGGGATTTTATACAGTTACTTAACCGCTTATGTTAATTGAAATCTAATTGGTATTTAAAGAAATCAAGCATTAATTGCCTACCAATTTCCTTGGTTGGTTCCAGCACTAAAAGCACTGAAGTGCACTCCATTCTTTCAGATTTGCATATAGTTCTGAAAACGGGCTGCTCAGAACTACAAGTAATAACTCAGCCCTTGTGCATTGATGGTTTCGTGTATAGCGATGGTAGAGTTATTTGAAAAGCCTTTAATGTCGTAAGACATGTAAGATATGTAGCTCGCAAAACAGATGTTGCTTAATAAGATGCGGCTAGAATATAATTTTGGTAGTTCATCGGTATCGTTATTTACCCAACTTCAGGGGCGGCACAGCAAAAAAAAGGCGCAAATCATATTTTGATTTCACAAGTGATCTGTTTTTTCATATCCGTACCAACATGATAATAGTTTTGGTACAGATATGAAAAAACAGATCACTTGTGGAATCAAAATATGATTTACGTTTTTTTTTTTTGCTGTGCGGACGTACGAAGGGGGCGTGGCAAATAAAGAGGGGGGGGGGGGGGGGTTAATGATTTATTCACAACTATCAATGCAGATTATCTAATTCCTGCTATGGTCGAAGGGCTGGGAGGGGGGTTTAAATCCCCAACCACTCCCCACCAGATGACCTTATTGTCCAGCAGGCGCAAACAGCCATGAGGGGGGTATAGCTAAAACCAGGAGCAGGAGCAGGAGCAGGAGCATTGGTAATAGTCCTGCTGAGAATGCACTCAAAGCTGCTTTGTGTACAATGTTAGATGGTGATATGCACAATGGAAAAACCATAATGCTTGACCATATTAAGTCAGTTCTACCCCTAAAAACATGTGGGGAAAAGATAAACTGTTTTGGATCGGAGTATTCAAACTTCCTACAGATATTTATACATATTTGGAAATTGTCTTGAAATGCAATTCTACAAAACAAAGAAAGGAATCAAGCAATATACAGTTTAGAACCTGAACATCCAATAGAGGAACAGATATGTTCTCTGTTCCCGTGTATGGGATGAACTTTGGTAAATGCTGTGGTCGTTTCCTAGACTGCCCTCCGCTTGATGACAGAAATGAAGCAAGTGATATTGAGAACTTGAGCACTGGGAAAACAGAAGTTTTTTTACCAATGTTGTGGAACCACTGTTGTTCAGCAGGCAACATTTTTGAGCAGGATCCCCTGGATGATCCCTTTTGATATTGCTTCTTTTCAGGGAGACTGTAATGTATGTGCCCCCAGGGGTAGGGGTTTACATTTGCACGCTAGTAGCTTGCACGTGCCTGCCCAAGGTCACCAGCCGTTAGGACAAACAACTCAATTACACACATGCACACGTACAATATATAGGGCACGATGACGACAAACAACACCAACACAGATTGTCCAATGAGGAGAGACCACGACCGACCCTTGTGGTTTGACCTTCTGGAAAGATCCATCGTGGGGCGTGGTCCGGATATTACAGAGACTCACTTAGTAACTTGAGAACAACACTTCCTAGGAAAATCACAGTTGATGGTAGAATTTATGTGCTGGTGGGTTTTATAAGGAAGGACACTGCTGCTGTTGTGTGGAGAAGTAAGTGGTGGTTTTATGATGGACTCTCTGAAACAGACCAGACACGAATGACACCAATGAAAGAAGCTAACATGTTTGGACACAAAGGTTCTTATGTGATATATGTATTATTTTAGTTATTCATCGTGCATGCATATGTATACAGCATTTTTTGTATAGTGAAGTCTCATTATGATGATATAATAAGTCATATCTTTGTTTCCTCTTTTTCTGTGCTTGCTGTTAAATGTGGTTATTATGTTTAGTTGATACAAAAAAAAGTCATATCAGTATTACTAGAAATAATAATGATTATTATCTGCAGTTGGAGTTCATCCTCTGCTCCTGTTCCTGGTCCGTCCTGATTTTAGGTAACATCTCCAGCTCCTGATCCTGCTCCTGCTCCTGCTCCTGCTCCTGGATTTAGGTAGCAGCTCCTGCTCCTGCTCCTGCTCCTGGATTTAGGTAGCAACTCCTGCCCCTGCTCTTGCTCCTCCTGCTCCTGGTTTTAGGTAGCATCTCCTGCCCCTGCTCCTGCTCCTGCTCCTGCTCCTGCTCCTGCTCCTGCTCCTGCTCCTGCTCCTGCTCCTGCTCCTGCTCCTGCTCCTGCTCCTGCTCCTGCTCCTGCTCCTGCTCCTGCTCCTGCTCCTGCTCCTGCTCCTGCTCCTGCTCCTGCTCCTGCTCCTGCTCCTGCTCCTGCTCCTGCTCCTGCTCCTGCTCCTGCTCCTGCTCCTGCTCCTGCTCCTGCTCCTGCTCCTGCTCCTGCTCCTGCTCCTGCTCCTGCTCCTGCTCCTGCTCCTGCTCCTGCTCCTGCTCCTGCTCCTGCTCCTGCTCCTGCTCCTGCTCCTGCTCCTGCTCCTGCTCCTGCTCCTGCTCCTGCTCCTGCTCCTGCTCCTGCTCCTGCTCCTGCTCCTGCTCCTGCTCCTGCTCCTGCTCCTGCTCCTGCTCCTGCTCCTGCTCCTGCTCCTGCTCCTGCTCCTGCTCCTGCTCCTGCTCCTGCTCCTGCTCCTGCTCCTGCTCCTGCTCCTGCTCCTGCTCCTGCTCCTGCTCCTGCTCCTGCTCCTGCTCCTGCTCCTGCTCCTGCTCCTGCTCCTGCTCCTGCTCCTGCTCCTGCTCCTGCTCCTGCTCCTGCTCCTAGCTACATGTATACCCGCCATGAGGGCCGGCTGAGGGGCGGATGGTTAGTGATTTCATTGTTTGGGAAGTTGCCACAACAATCTGGAACAGATCTGTAATACGGTTTTTTTTTTTTTTTTTTTTTTTTTTTGCCATTGCAAGCAACTTTGACAATGGGTGGTCTTTTTGCAGGGCTGTTGCTGTTTGTATTGCTAGCTGTTGGCGGGGCCACAGCCACTACGTGGTCACTTAAGATTTGCAGTCCCGCTACGAACATGCGATGGAACGAGACGGATAAACCGGACTTCTCCTATTCGGCCGCGATAACCGCCGAACTCCGCTTATGCGTCGCGGCGTGTGACGCTGGCGACTCGTACCGGACGGTGTACGTGGTAGCCACACTCGACAAGGCTTTCGTAATGCTGGGGCCAAGACTATACGACGGACTTACTTACGGAGCCCTTGACGTCACTAGACGGACTGGCACCTACCTTGTTGTGTACGTATGCAACTCAACGCAGCTGGTCCAACATGATGACACTGCACAAGAGTATCTCAATCAGGTACGGTATGCATATCTGCATGCATAAATACCACTGTTCACCGGGTGTGCATGCATGCATTGCAATGTGTTTATATGTGTGATTTTATATTTTATTAGGTTTTGGTGACGTCGGGCCTGGATTCTGCAGAGTGGTCTGTGACTACGCTGGAATCGACGAAAACTCTTTCCACTGCGTCGGCGGTGATTCTGTTTACGTGCAACGGTCTGCAGTCACTCTTTTTCGCCTTTATCACAATCCCGTGCCTGTCGGCAGGGTGCTTTAGGATAAAGAAGGTTACCTTTGGGCGGGCTATTCCACCCACATGTACATGCGCATGTACCGAGATAACGTCTACACCCCTTATTGCGGTGACGATAACATATCTCATGGTCGATCTATCATATTGGATTTTGCAGGGCTGGAGATTCTGCTCTGAAGATTCAATAGCAAATTTGCTTTACCCGGATAGACTCTTTTCGCCTTACCCAATTCATAACCTGTTTTATGGGCTCACTGCCATCATGGCTTTCATATGTGGATCAGCCCTCGTACCTCCCTCGCGTGATTCCACCCCCTCCAAGGGATCCCGGTTATTTCATCGACTTGGCTACCCTTGCATTTTCGTCATGCTTGCAATCTCTCAGTACCACACAATTTTTGTTGTGCTGGCAATGATCAGTGATCCTCTGGCAATGCTTTCTAACTTGGTTATTTTGGTGACCTCTTGCGTTTTTCTACTTTCTGCTGCAATCTCCGTACGCCAACAGTATCAAAAATCGAAATTGAATGGATTTCTTGCGTTGGTTTTAACGCTTCAAATGATAATCATTCTACTGTATTACGGACTTCTGCTAACAGTTTATCCCCTTACAACGGATGTGAGAGTGGCTTCGACACATTGGTTAGGTATCGTTACTGTTCTTTCGATTTTTACAGTCAGCTTTTCATGCTCAATAACTTATCGCGTAACAGACTCCAGACCACAGAATACAACTACTTCCATGGAGTCAGGGGATGATGAATGCAAACAAATAGTGCCATTCTCACAACAAAAACAGCAGTTCCTAATGGCACTACCAATGCCAGCAGCCGTAAAGGTATGGGAAGAAGTATAAACGAGGCATCTCAATGGGCAGGAATGGCATGTTTAACAATGGAATGGTGCTGACATAATACCTGTTGATTACTTTTTCATGACTCGGCATTGAGAATTGGTATTACGGACGCTCATTAATAAGTAATGGTATACATGTCCGTGTGGCATGCATGCAGGCAAAAACACTGCCCAAAACAGGAGATGAATTTCCTTCTGCTGATCCATGACCAAATTATGGTGCTTTCCAAAAACATATCTGATCGTTAAATAAGATTATTTATTATTGTTTATGTCGCAGATTCTAAAGACTCGGTTCCTAAGTGCCGAAATTTTATAAACTAGATCCAAGCTGAGGCTGATTGAAATACTTCAGTGGTTGGTACAAGGTTTGGCTGTCGGTTACTAATTCTACATGGCAGAACCATTTTATATTGACTGATGTGGAGGCTTTAACTGGTCGAACCCCCCCCCCCCCCCCCAATAAATTTTCCGGCCGGTCAACATATCCTACGCTAAGTTGTCCGCCGGACAACTTAGCCGCGGATACCCCCCCCCCCCCCCCCCCCCAAGTCTTAGGACAAATATTCAATATCTGTCCACTTTAGGATTTGCTGTCCCCTTGGTTTATGGACACTAAACTACATACCCGACTTGATCGGTTATTAGTGCAGTTGCGCTCTCTTGAAGAAGTTGGAGTCGGGGCCAATTGGAGTGCATACAGTGTGTCACTTCAGAGGGCGTCTCCAAACTATTTTAAAGATTAAAATAACTTGAACGTCGTTTCATTATAACCACCAATCATAATTTATTATTACTACTATGATTACTGTTGCACAATTAGTAATGCGTACGTACGTACATATCTTTCATCGCGTGACTTAATAGCATTCGCCTTCAACTCTCTGAACCGTGAAGCAGCTCTCCGCAACATTCAAAATTTGTGTCCTCCTTTTGCCACAATTCTAATTAACACTTATCGTGCAGCCACTGAATTGTTTGTCCATGATACCATCATCTTTTCAAGGGAAGGTACAACACAGGGGATGACCCGCTTGCAATGCCTATGTATGCCCTGGGCATCCTGCCACTCATACAGCGGTCCACTGGAGATATCCTCCAAGTATGGTATGCTGATGATGCCTCAGCCACTGGAACCATACACAATCTAAAAGAATGGTGGGAAAAAATCACTACCATTGGTCCCTCCTATGGCTACTATGCCAATGCCACAAAAACATGGTTAGTAGTTAAAGATACACGCCTTGCCTCCGCTACCTCAGCCTTTCTAGGCACAAATGTGAACATAACAAGTGAGGGCAGACCACACCTCGGAGCATCTCTTGGAACAGAAACATATGTAGCACAATCTATTCAAAAGAAGGTTGCAAAGTGGTGCCTACAACTTCAGACCTTATGTTCAATTGCAATCACTCAACCACATGCGATTTTTGCAGCCTTTACTCACAGTGTGGTTCACCAATCGACTTACCTTGCCAGGACTGTTCCAAACATAAGCAAATTTTTACACCCATGGAAGACATAATAAGGTCAAACCTTATCCCATCCCTTACTGGCAGAGCTCCTCCTGGCGACCTCGAGCGACTCCTTTTGTCCTTGCCTCCAAGACTAGGTGGTCTTGGCTTCACCATCTCTACCAATCTGTCAGCCATTGAGTTTGATGCTTCAATGACAGTCACAAAAGCCATTGTACAACCTCATCCTATAAAAGAAAACACACTATCCACTCAGTGTAATTGAGGCACAAATCCAGGCCAAAAAACAAATCCATCAATCGAAGCAACAGCAAACTCAGGACACAGCAGCAAGCCTATTACCACAATTGTCTGAGTCTTCCCAGAGATCAATGGTTCTCACTCAAGAGAAGGATGCTTCCAGCTGGCTTACTACTCATCCTATCTCTGAACACGGCTTTGCTTTGCACAAAGGTGCCTTTCGCGATGCCCTTGCTCTTAGATATGGATGGGACCCTGCTAACACACCTTCACATTGCATCTGTGGAAAATCATTCACTGTAGAACATGAACTCTCATGTCCTTTTGGAGGTTTTCCTACTCTACGCCACAATGAGATTCGGAACCTCACTGCAAATCTACTATCTGAAGTGTGTCACAATGTAACTATCGAACCAACCCTACAACCAGTTACTAGGGAAACCTTCAAACTCGCCTCTGCCATCACTGACATTGGAGCAAGATCAGACATTGCAGCTGATGGTTTCTGGGGTGGCCACTTTGAAAAAACGTTTTTTGACATCAGAGTCCTAAATCCACTTGCTCCATCTAACACCACACCCACACCCAGTGCTAGTTACCGCAGACATGAAAAAGAAAAACAAAGAGCATATGAGCAACGCATCAGGGAAATAGAGCATGCCTCTTTCACCCCCATTGTACTCTCCACTACTGGTGGAATGGGTCCAATTGCAACCACTTTCTATAAACGCCCGGCAGACCGACTAGCTTCCAAATGGAACTCACCATACAGCCAAACCATTGGATGGTTGCGATGCCGTCTGTCCTTTTCTCTCCTCCACTCATCCATCCTATGCATCAGAGGAGCTCGTTCTTCAAAGGGGCGTGTACCCTGCAGTGTCCCTCTCCCTGTAGACCTAGTGCACAGTGAATCTAGGTTCACTCTGGACTAGAAAGCAACTAGTTGATCTATATCATTTAACTTCATTATTTAACTCGTATCTAACACTGTGTACATGTACATGTAAAAAATAATCCTTTTTCATATATTCAAAAATAAAAATTAAAAAATTAAAAAAATTTAAAAAATAAAAATTCATCTTCTAATTATAGACCGCCATATTGGTGCTCGTTTACAATGGAGAAGTATGGGCTTATGCTTAGTTTTAGTACGTAACATTACTTCAGAGTGTCGTTTAAATATATATTATACATGACTAACATTTGATTTTAACTTGTGCTCTCGGAGAGCGAGTTACGTATCAAAAAGTACCAAAACCGAGCATAAGCCCATATACTTCCATAGTAAACCGAGCACCAATATGGCGGACAATAAAGCAATTAACGCAATTAAAGCCCACGCGTCATGTGGCCATGAAAGAGCTCTATAGCTATATAGTACAATTAATACTTAATACTAAACAGTATGAAAACGGAAGCTTCACTAGAAACTTCCATACATGTATTAGGATTTGACCCCGACTATGAAATCATTAAAAACACGCGACCTGTTTATATCGAGACTCCTGACGATCGGATCGTTTAGCTAGTTGCTTTAATTGAATGAGAAGACGAAAGTGAATAATTTCGTCGTTTTTTCATGTCGTAAAACCGTGCGGTTGTAGAGAACAAGTGGGTACTGCCCGTCCTCGTACCCATTCCCGTAATAATCCTCCTCCTTCTTCTGGCCACGCATAACTCGGGATAGCAACACATTTAAAGATTATAAATTTCACCAATTATAGCTTCAGAATTGGCTGAAGGAGTGCCTACTGTGATCAAACAACATATGCATTAAACATAGCAGTGTTTCTGTGTCACATGCAGATTGTGATCATTTAAAACGTTGAATACATGTTCAATCTCAACCAGTACCACTTCTATGTGATTAAAAATGCTTTTCTTCATCTAATATCACAGTATTATTATTAATGACAATGCAGTTCTGACTCAGCCACCCCATCTCACCAGCTCAGTCATTTTATTCAACAACTGTGTTCCATCTTCTGAAGTTACATGGTTCCAATTCTCTGCTGTCCAACCCACCTTCCCAGTGACATCTTTCTGATGTAATAAACTGGATATCAGATGTCCTTTGCAAAAATTCTCAATCAGCCTATATTATACATATAATCTCAATGAGTTCCACACTGTCCAGTCCTTTGCTATTTATTAACGACTTCCTGATTACTTAAGCCTTCCCCTGTCAAGTCAAATACATTTTCTGATAACACCACCAATGTCTACTGCTCACAATACAGCCCCCTTTTATAAAGCCTTATCCTCCTTCTGTGCCTCAGCTTAAAGTCACCTTTCACATATGTTGTTTCATTTTACTTTGTAATCACAACATACCTTCTCTAGATTACTCAACTATGTGAAATGCATGCAGTAATGTTAGCCTCTGTTATTGACCTTGGCAAATATGGTACAGTGTGCAAAATCACCCTTCTGTGTAGTTTTTCAAGTTTTCAAATTTTTTCATTTTCCGTGAACTCCAAAGAGCTTCTATCAAATGGTCCTTACGCATCCTTAATTGGACTATCCATCATAAAGTTATTAGGCACTGAACCATACATTTCAATGCGAGCGTTACTCTTCTTTTGCCTGTCCTGGAAATTTTTTTTGATAAAGTATCAAAAGGGTGATTTTGCTGGACACTGTTCCATTATATATATATATATATAATTAAGTCTCAAACCCAGTACACGTTAGTCCCATATTGGGGCCAAAATGCATGTTGTGACCTCTGTCCTTCTTATATATCAGATCAGGCCATACTGCATGCTTCTTTTCTTTAAACAGATGTTCACCCTTCTGAAGCATAATTGTCCACTGTGGAATGCATGGCTACTATTTGATTTCAAATTAGTAGAGCAAGTACATCAATTCTTTAGTTGTAATGAGCATGACTATTGAAAAATTCGTCATTTATGAAACCCCATGATATTTTAACATCTGTAAAATATCATTGGCTTTTTATGATCTTGTAATGTGTCTCAAAAAACTATCAGAACAGCTTCGTTCACATAGGCAAAACATTTGTCATACAAAGAGTCACCTATATGCAATACCTTGAGGGTAAGTCAGTGCGATATCACGATATGTGATGCCTGACTGAATATGACATGAATGGATAATGGTAACCCCCCCCCCCCCAGCCAAAGGAAGGGCTAGTGGTTAAATCTTCGTAATCGCAAACACTTCCCTCGCATCTCTTTCCATAATCATGTATGGGGACCATTTTACTTCCTGACATACTAAACAAATTTGCGAAGACGTTCATGGTATCTATCTATTGTAGACTGTTTACATTTTTAATGGAATATAAATTGTCAGCAGCAATCACAGCATGTGCCTTATGTTACATTGAAGCACTGTCATTCTATGGTATATATGGTCATATCACAGGCAGCTCTTCCACCTCATTTTGAGAAATGATGCATTCTTCCTGGCATAAAAAGGAGATCTGCTGATATTTACATACCCAACTGGTCTGGAGGTCAGGCTCCTGCACTGGACATCACCCACAGCACAAGTTCATCACCTCACTTACAACCCTCACAGTCTGAACAACTATGTTGTGCTCATTGGAGAGAGGAACAAAAGAGGAAGAAATAGGAAGAAAGTTTCAATGCCCAACATCTCCTCTTTGTTCCTATGGCTGTAATCTTCTGGTGGTTGTGACACATCTAGTATACCCGCTTAAAACCTCTGGCCTGGATGGTGGCCAACAGGTCAGACCAGCCAGTCTTGCTGGATATACCACAATGCCTATATGCAATGATTGCATGGCAGCCTCTTATCTAGTGTAGTTATTTAGTTACCTGTTTATTTATAAATAGTGCGATGCACACTTTTTATCATAAATGATCATGTACAACATATAACAGCATCTGTACAAAACACAAAAGAGAAACTGAAATGTTAGCAAACAAAAAAAAAAAACAAGATCATGTGATGCTGATAAAACAGAACACAAATGAACAACAATAACCAATGGGCTAATAACCATTAAAAATAAACATACTGTAATACCTTTTTCACAGAATGCTATTGACCTGGTGACATTATACTTTCAAACAATGCCAGAATGTACCTATATTACATAAATAACATAATGACTGAAAACTGAAAGATTACCTATCATACATTGTTATCAAATCTCCCTAATGCTTTCATATAACATGCTGCTTCTTCTTGGCTCCCCCCTCCAAATTTGAATCTCCTCTACATCTATACCTCACCAGTGAACTATAAAGTTGTAGCTTTTGGGATTGATTTAATCATCCTGCCCTTATACAGTTAAGTACAGTCTCAGGTGCAGGCAGAACAGATATAAAAACATACATTGTAACAGTTGTTATATTCTCATGGCTAAGTGCATGCAAATTATATTACAGATAAAATAGGTAAAAAGTACGCTAGGGGCATTGTTGGGTAAAAATTATTCCTGGTGTCCTTTGCATGTGTTGGGTATACTTGTCATTTAGTCAGTTGGAATTATCTAATTTTGGTCCCATTTAAACGCCCACCATTAATTATGCTGTGAACACATTAATGTTGTCATTGTGGACTCCATGCATTGTCATTTTTATTTCACAAAACGTTATTGATCCCAGGATGCTAAAAAAAAATTGAAATTCACCTGCACTGATCGCATTTGTAGAACAACTTCATATTTTGTTTTCATAGCCAGTTAACTATACCCAACATTACACTGTATCTGTATTTCTATTTCAGGGGGAAAAAGATACTTTGGGCTTAATCGTGACACATTGCATAGCAAAATGTGTCACTAAATGTTCCACTTAAAAATTAAGATGATAATTATAATTTTTTTTAAATGCTGAAGTGCATCAGAGGTAAAGAGCTATCTGTTGCTGCATACTGCTATTCACAATTTGTGCATGTCAATTAAATGGATAAGGGAAACTTGCAAGGGAAGCATAATATCATGTCAAGATTTTATGTTTGGAATACAAATTTTACTGTGATCGTGAATAGCCCCGTTATCTTCCGGGTATTTAACCCTCAAGCTCCATCTTGGTGCCCATATTTTTGGAATGAGCCAAGAAAGATTAGTTGTCACGCAATCCAGAACTCTCAGGATCTATATCATATAACCTTAACTTACATGTATGTCGGCTGCACTACATTGTGTAATTTTCCCATAATAAACATGCATCACTATATAAATCACATATTGTTGCTTAATAGAACTGATTACTTTCTTCTATTATGTCCATCAGCTTCTTTCGCTCGTTATGGGTAGATATTCTGAGCTCATCACGAAGCACATCCTCTGTGCAGAGGAGAAGGACTTCCCCATTTATATTTTCCTTTCTAAATGTTTCTTGATGCTGCGCCATTCCAAGAGTGACGAGTAGTTCGCAGATCTGCATAAAGATGACATGACGTCATATTAGCGGTGCTTTGTGTTTAAACATCCAAAGCTTACTTGTCCAACAGTGAGGCCCTGTAGAGTGACTTTCCTCCCCTTTGGCTCTTGCGTGATCTTTGGATAGTGATCCAGTAAACAAAACATTTAATCATTCAGCCTAAGTTAGTTCACCAGGTAAATTTTTATTTGCACAGTGTACTCTTGGTTGCAAATTGCATTGATCGCTTATATAGTTTAGTCCACAGCGTAGCATCAGGCCTGCTAAAGCTTGAGTACATGATATAAATGCATATTCAATTTATTCTATGTGTCACATTTAATGTTTGCATTTAAATTTAAGTAAGAGTCTTCTGGGCTTAAAAATGTATTGATGTATGAGTAGCTTTCTAACTCATTAGAACTAATAGTGTTGATGACATCAAACAATAGCTTTTAAGCTTGGTCTCTATTAAAATGTACACATTAAAAATTTCACACTACACACAATTAATGCGCGCACATTCGCATACACATATGCACGCACATTAGACACTCATACATCGCAAACATGTAAGCCCGCATACATGCTCGTAACATACGCATGCATGGTACAAATTTACATGCACGTGCAAAGGCGATACATTCCTGCATACGCACACATACTGAATTATAATATAGTCATGCATGTATGCAGCAGTAAGCCAAATCGCCATTGTATACATTCCCTGGAGGGTGCATAAACAAAACCTATATACGCCACGTACGCAATATTACAAATTCAGGTCGTTCTTAAAACTCTACCACGCACGAAAATCTCTGCATAATGCATGGAACAATTGGGCACTGACTTGGAAACTTGTTTTTGCATCACACTTACAGCCGGTTTTTTACTGAAGCTTGGCGCGTCATAGTGGCTCGTCGCTTTCTGTTCAAGTGTGTTGGGAGTGAGGCGAGCGTAGATACAGTCAGCCCCGCCCAGCGGTTTAGACCCGCCGGTTGCTGTGGAGTGCATAGCAACGCAGGTATCAGGCGGGTTTGCAACTCTGTTCATTGACAGGTTAAATTTCTGTTCCAATTCTTCGCGGAAGGACGTCCCAGTAACATGCTTGCTGAATATTTCAGCATCACCATTCGATTCTTTTTCAACCTCGAGTTGAGGATTTGTTTCTCGCGAGTGCAAATTCACCTCATGAAAAACAGTTGTAACACATTTGGCAGCAGAGTTTTCTACAGTGGGCACGTGCGTCTCGTCTTCGTCGGTATAGGCAGACACCGTGATGGGCAGATCGACAGGCAAGTGCAGGTAGTCCGATGGTTGGCGGACAAACGCGGGTTTTTGTCCCGCCACGTAGCTTGTGACCAACACAGTTTGCGAGCCTTCAACCAACGCCTTCAAGATCACAACGCGATCCCGCAGGCACTGTGGTACGTGGGCGTTGTCTGTACCGTTGCTGAACACGCATACTTGCGTTGGAAACTCTATTCTGGCGTGCTTCAGTAGCGTTTCCATGGTGAGCTTCGTGAGCGCGGGTTGGGTTGAGAAATATCCGGAACAATCAGACCGCAGTACTTTCGCGACTCCCTCAGTGACGCTGTAGACTTTAAGACGCTGGCCAAAAAGTTTAACTCTCTTGACTTCTTGGACCACTAGCACTTCGGAGGCGGACACCGATGAACTGCCCTTTCCGGAGCTGTGCGACCTTGTGGCGCAAACGACCCGGGGCATCGGCCTCAACCCCATGACATCACCCGCCGTCTTCGCAACGTAGCCCTTCAACAAATTTTCATTTTCAGAGGCGTCGGCATTGTACGCAAGGCCGTATTCAACTGAGGAGGTGGCAGGAATTGTGATGTCCCTATATCCGGTCATTTCCGTGCCCTCAATAAGAACTGAAGCCGTACCCTTCACGAGATGCACCAAGTACACGTCTCCCGCCGAAAGAGACTCCTCCGGATCTTCGGAATAGTCCCCGTCTTCTATTCGCATGCGCAATGGAAACGACTTGCGGTACTGGGCTACAAAATCCCTCAGTGAGAGCACTTCGCGACGACGCTCTCCCCGAAATGTGCCTTCATTAATGATAGGCATAGGGCTCTCACGGGCGGCCGTACCTTTATAATCCATTTACGCGATATATAAGCCAGGGTGCACCGCTACGCTGTTTGAGGCTGCCACACCAAATACTTTTTTATGGGTATAAAAATATATAGGCGTGCCCGAAAATATTTCATCGTAGAAAAGAAAAAAAAAAACACCTCAGTATAGCGTGTGACTATGCGGAAAATATACGAACAAACAAACATGGATAATAAGAGAGATCCATAGACATACTATTATGTCTACAGAATTTTAGAAGGGGGGGGGGGGGGGGGGTTTGCTTATGATTATTATGCATTACTGCCTGCTGTCAATACCGATTTCTAATTATTCGCAATTATATCATGGTCGAAACAAACATGCATACAACGATACCTGCAATGATTAACTAAATACACGTAGCCATACCCCTTTTTGACGACTCCAACGGGAGGGGGGGGGGGGGGGGTTGGAACCGTAAACCCCCCCACCCACCCCCCCCCCCCCCCCCTCTAGCCGCCCCTGGTAATATATATTGATGGTAATACATATTGTTGGCATTGATGAGGAGTATAACGAAGAAAGCCCCGCCTCTTTCCCGACCAACCATGCCTATATGGTTGTGATATACCCAGTGAAAAGGAACTATATAGAGTTCAGATGTATTGCTTTTATTTTTGCATGCACAGCAATAAAATTGCCGTCAGTATATACAGTTGCAATGACTTCTAACCGAAGTTTACGAAACTAAAAGGTTGTGTACAATGCCTATACCGGTGCAATACGAGCGGGATATCATAAACACGCGCAAATATATTTGCCAATTGAACAAAAATACACAGCGGTGACGTAATCCACCCGCAGCTGCTTCGCTACATCATAATATCTATGGCTACATGCATGAGTCGATTCAACAGTAGCAGACCCAGGATCCACTCATTGTCAAGTGAGAATATTCTATATAGTTTACTGCATGGACACTGAATATTATAATATTGCTGGGCTCCCAAAGATATTATGCTCTGGCGTCCTGAATGTTTAGTAGGGTGTGTAAACAAAAGGCAGAAAGAGGTATTAGTAAACACAAAAAGTTACACTCACCTTCTCAAGACAACATAGCGTGGGACACAGCAGCTGTAATGAATGAACTTACTAACTGGAATTCAGGAAAAAAGATCGATTGGTCTGAACTGGCTAGAAAATATGGTGTACCAGGAAAAGAACGGGGGTCAAGTAATAAAAGAGTATGCTAAATGTTATGGAATCAACACATACAATCTCGATGGGTTACAGGAAAATAGAGTTTGTAGAGCAGAGTTCCTATAAGCAGCACAGTTGAACAGGTAAAACAGAAGTGGACAAGTGACATTGCAAATGGAACTTACTCAATTGGTGAAACATGTGCTCCAAAAACCTTGACAGTGATGCGTGCAACAGGTGGCAAGGTGATAGAAAAAAATGAGGTCATTCACAGTAGGAAAGTACCCCTAACTGAAATAAGCATGAGCTGCTGCCCCTGAGGAAGTACTGGCATCTCTTAAGGTGGCAGGAGTGAGGGGTGAAGTGACCGTTATATCAAAGGCAGCAGGCTTGCCTCTATCCCAACCCTGAACCAACACATCAGCTGGACGTGTGTTGATATGATCTCCAGATAGGCCATATCCCACTTCAACCCTTACAAGCAGGTGAGCTCGGTGGCAGAGTTCAGCAAAGGTGTCCCTAAGGTGGTTGTGACGGGTGACCACATCTCCACCATGCCGACACGAGGTTGCATGGTGGCCAAGAGGGTCAAGTACGGCCCCAGGGCAGAAGGGGCAAGAAGAAGCAGTTGATGTGTCGAGGCCTAGCCACCATCTGATAGCCACTTGGCACTCTTCTGAATCTAGGTGCATGTTCAAGCCTACAGAGGGGATGGCAGAGACCCAAGAACTTGCATGGGGGGCAGATACTGACAACATGCGAGCTTTGTTGGCTGGTGAAGCAGAAGAAACTAGAACTTGGAACATGTGGGTGTCAAGTTTAAAAGATAGGACTTTCTGTTGAGGGGGAGTGTTAAGCACTGCCTCCACAGTAAGAGAATCCTGTGGAGAAACCTGGGCGTTAAAATGGGAAACAGCTTGCTGTAGGTGAATGTTGTCTGGGCTCCCTAAGTCTGAGGCTGGTGAAGAGATAAAGGCGCCGCAGCACATGAGTGAAGAGAGAGGGAGCGAAGGCCTAGCCCACCTAGCTTAGGGCAAAGTTGAGCTTGATGCCACTGAGTGTCAGGCACATCTACTGCTAGGCAAGAAGCAAAGCAATGTCTCACCTCTTCATCGAACAGCATTAGGGAGTCAGATCAGAGGCTTGTTTTTATTATTATTATTATATATATATATATATTGTGATACAAAATACTATTATAGGACATAAAAAACACACGAAAACATGACCAAAACTAAATAACACTTCAGAAATAATCTTGAGGGCAATATCTGGACATTATAGCCCTCACATTAGCCCTTACTAGGTTCAGATTGAGCCGGCCATACAGCTCTGATAGAATGGCAGATTTGGGCCTTGATGATGTTATGGCTAGGCGAGAGGCTAGACTCGAAAACGACTCCATAGCCTCTTTCCCCCTATGCGGCATACGACTCAACCACAAGAGGGATACATAACCAACCTAACTCGCTGCACTTCACATCATTGGCCTCATGCTTTCTGAGCTCAGTGGCTTGCGCAGCTGCTCCAGCAGTTACTCCCGCTTCAGACATAATGTTTGAGTTCAGCGGAGAGGTAACTGATATGTCACAGGCTGCCATTTTCCCCAGAGCCCAGTTGGAAATGAGGACATCTGCTGGACGAGAGTGGCTGTGATCTGGTGTAAGGTTGCACCCAGCTTCTACTTGTACACTAAAGTGGGCTCGCCTACATGTTTCTGCCAATATGTCCCTCAACCTGTTGTGGCGGAATACCACATCCCCACCCTGCTTACAAGTAGTGGCATGATGCCCTAGGGGATCCAACATTTTATCTGGGCAGAGTGCGCAAACAGAACCCTCAGCTGTGTCAAGCCCTAACCACCACTTCAGTGCTGTCTGAAATACTGGAGGGTCTAAATGTAAGCCTTGACCTTCAGATGGAATAACTGTCAGCCATGAGGAAGCATGTGGGGAGGATACTGATAAAAGACACGCTCTGTCAGCAATCAACAGAGAACCCTGATGAACTCTGAATAAATTATCGTCCAAGATACTGGAAAGAGTCTTCTGAGAAGGTAACTTTTCAAGTACCGATTCGATCTGTATGATGTCTGACTGATGAACTAAAGAATTAAATATCTCCAAGGACTGGAGGAGGTGTACATGAGAATTTGAACCCAGGCCAGAGAAACATAACGATGCAATAAAGGCTGCTGGTGCATGATGAGACAGGGAACGCAGCCCAAGGCCTCCTCGGCTGAGGCTCAGCTGGGCCTGCTTCCACGCAGCAATGGATGGATGCACACCTGTGCAAGAAGTGAAACATTTTTGAACATCTTGATCAAATAACTGCAGAACAGACTGAGAGAATGAAGGGGGTACAGCACAAGCAAGATGGACAAGTTTACAGTAACCACCACAAAGCCGGAGGAGTACAAGAGCCACTTGGGGGTCGACTTGACCAACATCATCCAGTCTCTTAGGTAGAACACCTGCCTCAGACCTTTTCCTATCCAGGACAGCCCTACAAAAGACAGAGTCACCAATAGGTATTCCCAAGATCTCAAGATTGGGTTCACTAGACTGTTTCATCTCCATTGGGAAATGAGTCAAACACCCACTGCTAAAAACCTCACACTTCTTGATGTTCACGTGAAGGCCAAGTGGGGGACCAAGCTCAATGAGCAAGCTGAGTGCTTTCCTAACAAGCAAAGCATACACCAATGTAAACTAAACAAAAAGTCTATTCATGAGCTAACTCCCCTAATTATTATTATTATTATTATTATTATTATACAACCGTTCGACTCCAGCATCCCTACATCAACTACACCTAATTTTGAAATCCTGGGGGCACCAATTGGAAGTCCAGAATTTTGTGGTGAATACATTGAGGCAAAGAGTTAGCAGGCTTGTTCTCTTCTCCATCTTTTACCTCAGCTATGTGACCCTCAAGTATCCATCTTGCTACTTCGCCACTGTGCTAGCGTTTGTAAGCTGTCCCATTTAGGTCGCTCAATTCCTCCATGTGATTCTTCTCTAAGGCAGTTTATGCTCTTCGATGAAGATGTCCTCCACTGTTTGGAAGAATGTGCAGCCTTTGAACTTACACTTTCAGCCACCAAATTACGGCATGGTGGTCTTGGATTGACATCAGTCTCTAACCACTCCTCCAGTGCATTTATTTCATCTTTGTCCAATGCTATTGATGTCACCAGTGCTCCAAATGCTTCCCATCACCTCAAACAGGCAATAGCACTCTACAACACAAAGATCAACTCTGCTGATGCAATCACATTTGAATCAGTGACTAGCTCTCCTCCACAGCAGCACCATCTATCAGGCAAAATAGAAGACAATTCCTTTCAGACTTTTCTTATTAACAGCACAGTCTGTACCAGAGCAAGACTCAGAGCAGTATCAGCCAGTAATGCTAATCCCTGGTTGAGAGCTATTCCTTGCATACACAATGACTTAGCTTTGGAGCCTCAAGAGATGCAAGTCCTATTAAAATGGTGGCTAGGTCTACCTGTCTTCTCAGCTGACAGTAAATGTCCCTTCTGCTCAAGTGCCCTTGATCCAGATTGCCACCATGCCCTTACATGTCGTTCTGGAGGGGACGTCATTTCACGGCACAATAAACTGCGAGACTGTTTTGCCAATCTGTGCTCCAAAGCATGCTTATCTCCTCAACTGGAGAAAGGTCCAGGCTTAGACTTTTCTAGGCCAGCTGATGTGCTGGTACCAAACTGGTCCCTCTCCAACCCTGCAGCCTTTGACCTGAAAGTCATTCATCCGCTTAATACGGACTTGATTCTGGAAGCGAGCTTGGCTTCAGGTAACTCTGCAGAGGTTGGTGAGATTGGAAAGCATGCCAAGAACAATCAGATGTGTGCAAGATTGGGCTGGTCATGTATTCCATTAGTGGTGAAGGTCTATGGTGGTTGGAGATGTGAAGCCCAAGAATGCTACTCCAGATTGAGAAAGAGGCTAGCCATGCAAGTGGGAATATGTGAAACTGAGGCACTGAGCCAAATGTACTGCCTGCTGGGTGTCACACTGATGAGGCAGAATGCAAGAGCCATTCTCCTCAGATGTGCCCGTGCTCCCCTTCTTGAGTATTAAACTTAATTGTGTTATGTAATGAAATTATTATTATTGATGATAATAATAATATAGGAATACAATATTTAGGAGGAGAAACAACATGCATGAATTATTAATAAATCATGCTACAGTTCAATAAACTTTAAGATGGGAGCCACCTGGAAAGGATTGCTGTCGCATTTGCCCTCACCAGATGCAAGTTGAGCCTGCTATACAGGTCAGACAGCACAACCGACTTTGGTTTGCCCGATATGATGGCGACGGGAGGCAAGCATCTTAAACGAGTCCATGGCTTCCTTTCCCCAAGCACCATAGGACTCCGTGACCAGAGGTACACAATACCAGCCCAAAGCATTGCATTTGGGGTCATTCTCATTATGCTTTCGCTCTTCAGTGGACAAGGCGGCTGCCCCAGCTGACAATCCCGCTACTGAAACAATTTTGGGGTTAGCGGTGATGTCACTGAAATATCAAAGGCAGCTGGTTTGCCAAGGGCCCAGTTGGGTAGCAAAATGTCTGCAGGGTGTGAATGGTCATGCTCAGATGTAAGATTGCTACCCATCTCCACCTTTACGCTCAAGTGGGCTCTACGGCAAGTCTCCGCCAACACATTGCGCAGCTGGTTGTGTCGGGTGACTACGTCTCCTCCTTTTTTGCACGTTGTAGCATGATGACCAAGGGGATCTAATGCACTGTTTGGGCATAAGGCACACAGGGAACCATTGGAGGTGTCCAAACCAAGCCACCACTTGACTGCTACCTGGAATACTGAGGGCTCAAGATGAAGGCCGAGACCTTCAGATGGGACTACAGTTAGCCATGAAGCAGCATGTGGAGACGAGACAGACAACAAACGAGCCTTATCAGCAACAGAAGAAATGATCAGGATGTTATTGAACTGATGGATGTCAATCTTGCTCGAAAGTTGATTTTGATGGACTGAAGATGAAACTAAACCATCAGACTGAATTGTATCAGAAGGAGATACAGACTCATTGAATGTCTGTATTGCATCAGAGAGATGGTGGTTGGAAGGGGAGCCATAGCCAGAAGAGAATAAAGATGCAATGAATGCTGCAGGTGAGTGTAGGGACAGAGACCTCATGCCCAACCCTCCTCTGCTTAGGCTTAGCTGGGCCTGCTGTCAGGCAACATCAGTTGTATCAACTGCAGTGCATAGTGAAAAACTTCTACGAACATCTTCATCAAAAAGCTGAAGAGAAGTCATAGCAAGTAAAGGAGGAGTAGCACGGGCTAGATGTGCAACCCGACAAAATCCCCCACACATACGCAAAAGAGTTAAAGCAACCTGAGGGTCCACTGCACCAACTTCCTCAAGCCTTTCAAGCAAGGGTCTTGCCTCAGACCGCTTCCTGGAGATAAAGGCCGAGCAAAAATCTTTATCATTATTGGAATTCCCAATATCTCAATGTTGGGATTGTGAGACTGTTTCATGTCAGTTGGGAACAAGCTCAAATCACTCTGGCTGTAGACCTCACATTTTGACATATTCACGAACAGGCCAAGTGGTGGACCAATACCTTTGATCAATGCCAGTGCCCTATGCACCGCAGATATGGGACCAGCCAGCACTCCATCATCATGATACCAGGCATGGCATTGAAGATTCGAACAAACTTCATCTTTAGATATTTCAGAAATCACTAAGGTCAAAAAAAAGAGGACCAAGTGGATCTCCTTGCTGAACTCCAGACTCAGACTGCAGATGACCCATAGTGTGCCATAACAAAGGATGTAGTCCATAGCACCAACAGGCCCAAGGGAGTAACTCTGGAAAGTGATTTTTAACTTCAACCAAGAGTGCCTGATGTGACACCACATTAAATGCGTTCTTCAGATCTACCTTAAGAACAGCAAATTCAGGATCAGACCAATGCTCCTCAATACACCCCCTTAGCCCATGGGTAATTTTCTCTGTGCCAAAAGGGCATGCCACGCCAAATTGATGCGGTTGAAAGAACTCTGCTGCCTTGCACTTCACTGCAGCACAAAGACACTTTCCCGTCAGGTGACGGAGGGTTTCTCCAACAGCAATGGGCCGAACATCCAGGGGGCAATCAGGCTTAGATTTATTCAATGCAGTCAGGTTTCCGCCAGCGAGGAAGACAGACAATTGAGATGGGGCTTTTCCTGATGCAAGAAGATGAACAACTGCCTTGAGAGAAGACAGAATCGCTGTCTGAAAAGGAGTCTCTGCTGCATCAATGAGATGCTGGACACGGAGGCCAGTAGGCCCGGCAGCAGTGAGTTTAGGAAATGATCTTAAAATTGCCATTATGTTAACATTACTGAGAATGCTAGTATCAAATTCAGGTGCTTCAGGTGTGGTGGGTTGTTCACACTTGGGGTGCTTTGAAAGTAGCAACTTCCATGTCTCTTCAGAATTTGGTGCAACACCTGTTGAAACTAATACCTGACATGCTTTGCCATACAGACCATCTTGTGCAAGGGAGATTGCTGAGGCCACCTGTTGTTTTGAAGAGCTGTTCTTGGCATGATGCAATCGGTTGGATGGTGAAGCACGGGCCTTTGCCATCCTCCACAATTCACTGAAGCTATCCTTTAACCAACGGTCACAAAGAGCCTCAATGGGGACTGGTTTATTATGGCGGCGCTATTATTATTATTATTATTATTATTTTTATTTATTTATTTTTTTATTTACGTATTATTATTGAAATACACGAAACAAGACAATACATGAATGGAATAAATGCTCATACAGAATTATTATTAATATTGTCCACAAAAAACACCTATAGATGTTCTAAACTACATATTATTATTATTATTATTATTGTGTTATGTAATGAAATTATTTTTAAAGGATAATATTTTTATTTTAAATGCATACACAATTATTATTATTACTATTATTTCCATTCTTTTTTATATTTATTATTACATAATTACATGAATACACGAATATACAGCAGTAAGATAATTAAATGCACCCTACTATAGGTACTAGACAGGGACAAAACACCTGGAGAGGATGGCTGTGGCATTGGCTCTAACTAGTATGAGGTTCAGCCTCCCATATAAGGCAGCTAGGACCTCAGCCTTAGCCCTGTTGGAGCTAGTTGCAAGGCGAGAAGCCAGAAGAGAAAAAGACTCCATTGCTTCTGTCCCCCAAGCACCATATGCCTCAACCACCATGGGGACGCAAACCCACCCTAGTTCCTTCCATTTGGCATCATTTTCTTCATGCTTCCTTTCCTCGGTAGCTCTGGCAGCCTGACCTGCTCCGAATCCCACTTCAAGTAAAATATTGGAGTTAAGCGGTGACGTCACAGACAAGTCAAAGGCTGCTGGCTTACCCAAAGACCAGTTGGGTACTAGGATGTCTGCAGGGCGAGTGTGGCTATGGTCTTTGGAGAGGTTACTTCCTGCCTCCACCTTAACACTCAGGTGGGCACTGCGACAGGTCTCAGCAAGGGTGTCACGTAGTTTATTGTGGCGGGTTACTACATCTCCACCACGCTTGCAGGTGAGTGCGTGATGGCCAAGGGGATCAAGTACTTTCCCAGGACACAGAGGACAAATTGAGCCACATGAGGTGTCTAGGCCCAGCCACCACTTAATGGCCACCTGGAACTCTGAAGGCTGGAGATGAAGGCCTAGCCCCTCGGAGGGAATGACTGACACCCAAGATGCAGCGTGAGGGGAGGAGACAGAGAGAAGGCGTGCTCTATTTGCGGCAGAAGATTGCTCATAGAGTGTATTAAACAGATGGTAGTCAATCTTGCAGGACAGCACCTTTTGATGGAAAGGGGATATCAACACCTCCTCTATGCTGACCGCCTCAGATAAAGGTACAAGTGAGTTAAACAACTCAACTGCATGGATAAGGTGTTCTTGGGACAATGGACCAGCACCAGAGGAGCTCAGAGAGGCGATGTAAGCAGCTGGTGAATGCCGACTCAGGGAGCGCATGCCCAGGCCACCCCTGCCTAAGCTGAGTTCTGCCTGTTGCCAGGCCTGATTGGAGGTGTCCACTGCCGTGCACTTGAAGAAGGTAGCTCGGATGTCATGATCAAAGGCCTCAAGGGCTGATATGGCCTGGGAGGGTGGCGTGCCACGAGCAAGGTGGGCCAGCCTGCAGAATCCCGCACATTGACGTAGGAGGGAAAAGACCACATGTGGGTCGAATGCTTTGGCCTCATCATGTTTCTCCGAAATGAAGGTGGCGCAAAAAGCCTTGTCACCAATCGGGATGCCCAAAATAACAATATTAGGGTGAGTTGATTATTTCATTTCTGGAGGAAAAGGACTGACATCATGTTTGCTAAATATCTCACATTTAGGAAAGTTTACAATGAGACCATTAGGAGGACCAAACTCTTGTATGATAGAGAGAGCTTGAAGAACAGCAGACCTGGGACCAGCCAGCACACCATCATCCAGGTACCAGGCATGGTAGGACAAATCTGCACACATAGAATTAGTGGCGATTTCTGACACTACTTTGTTTAAAACCAGGGAAAAGAGCAGAGGACCAAGAGGATCCCCCTGCTGAACCCCTTGTTCCGAATGTAAGCTGCCCAAAGGATGCCACAGAATGGGATGCTGACTGTAACACCAGATGGCCCAAGGGAGCAGCTCAGGGAAGTGTTTGCTGCACTTTGAGAGGATTGCCTCCCGTGAGACCATATTGAAGGCGTTCTTCATGTCCACCTTAAGGACAACGAAGTCATCATCCAGCCAATACTTATTAACACACGCTCTTATTATTTTTATTTTTTTTAATTTTTTAAAATTATATTTTATCAATTAGAATACAGAGAATAAAAGCACTATTGCACACAAAAAACACCTATAGATGTTCTAAACTACATAGCTTCTACCTAGAATGGATCTAGCCACTGAACGCACCAGGGACATATTAAGGCGGCTGTAGATGGTGTGGAGGGCCCAAGACTTTGAAGTTATTATTATTATTATTATCATGGATAATAATTAACATCAAAATGGATAATGCCGTGCTGTAGATGCAACGGAAGGAACGCCGTATGTAAGGGCTGTTCGTGCGTGAGGAAGAAGATTGCGTGCTCGGATTGCTATCCTTGCCGTCAAGGGAAGTGCATGAACTTAACCACGTCGTCCCAACAATTATCTAGTACCTCGGCGCTACCACTTCGAATTCTCTCTCCGACATCCGTAGCTTCTAATTCTGATGATCTGCCTCCTCAAGTCTCCGCATCACCGCAACTTCTTTCTCCATTATCACATTCACAGCAGCTGTCCGCATCCCCATCGCTGCCTTCTACACATTCACAGCAGCTGCCCGCAATTCCACCGCAGCAGCCGCATGCAGTTCCTATTTCTCCGCAATCACCACCCGCATTGTCGCTGTGCTCCTCGTCGCATCATTCTTCTCCACCGCCCCGACAACCTTCATCCCCGACTCCATCTCCTGAGCAGCCAATTTTACTGCGGGTCCTCCAACAGCACCTCGATCACGAGCTCTCATTACCACCCACCCCAGGATTTTCCTCCACCACACCACAGACCTCTTCTTCAGGACTTTCCTCCACCACACACCAGGCTTCTTCTTCAGGTCTCTCCTCCACCACACCACAGGCTTCTTCTTCAGGACTTTCCTCCACCACACACCAGGGCTCCTCTTCAGGACATTTCTCCACCACGCACCAGACCCTTTCTTCAGGAATTCCCTCCAGCAGGAAGCAATGCACTGTTGATGGTTGCCCTGCACAGATAGCTCCATCCATGTGGCACAACCACATGACCCTCCATGCCAAAGGTGCTCTTCCTGGGAGTGTACCATCAGAATGGCTGAGGGTCCAAAATGTATTTGTTTGCCCTAGCTGTTCCCAGCTGGTTTCTAACTCCCGGCAAGCTTCTCACCTGCGCCAATGTCCTATGAGGAGCATCACATCAGTTTCTTTACAGCGGCCTGTTCCAACCCCCTCTTCAGATATCAGTCACAACCTTCCTACTTTTGAGGAAGTGTGCCAACTGAACCACCCAACTCTGCGGTACATCCCAGCTAAAGCCAGACCAGCTTTTGCAAAAGCTGTCTCATCTGCTCTAAGAGATGTCCTACTAAAGAATACTGAAGATGCATGGTTAAAGCTCTTCATGCTCCCAAAGTGTGTCCTCCCTTCCTTGAAGCACAAAGGGAGCCACAATCCACATGTAGCAATAGAGTCTCTTTGCAAAATGTGGTTGAATAATGACCTATCCACTCTTTGGACAATGGCAAAAAGTCGGGAGAACAACAGCATCACAGAGGAGGCCACTATCGGCAAGAATTACAGAAGAGTGATTAATTCTGCAGTTTCTCTCGGCCGCTCAGGATTGACAGGCAAAGCTTGCCGGATGCTATTATCAAGTGGCATTGCCCCCAATAATGACACAACCTGGCGCTTGTTGCAGGCCAAGCATCCAGCCTGTCCACCTCCAGTGACCCCAAATGCTACCTCTGAGCCTGTTACGCTAGGTCCCACCTTTAAAATACTGAAGATCTTGAGATCCTTCCCTAAAGGTACCTCAGCTGGTCCTTCAGGACTCTCTGTTCAGCACCTTTTGGATGCTGCATCTATTCCCCTTCACACATCAATTGGTGACTCTCTTAAGGGCATTGTGAATCTTATGGCTTCTGGAAAGGTCCCTGAGCCAGTGGCAACATTTTTGGCAGGCGGCAGGCTAATTGCACTGAACAAAGGTAAGGAGGGTAACCCACCAGATGTTAGGCCGATTGCAGTGGGGGAAACATTGCGTAGGCTGACAGGGAAATGCATCTGTGCCATCCTAAGGGACAAGATCTCCTCATTCTTTCAGCCCTCACAATTTGGAGTGGCTTGTAAAGCAGGTGTAGAGAAGATTGTGCACAGCTTAAGGAGATGCATTGATGAAAACTGGTTAAGTGGCGACTTTGTAGTGTTCAAGGTGGATATGTCAAATGCCTTCAATATGGTATCGAGGCAGGCAGTTTTGGATGAGTGTGCTACTTTCTTTCCAGAGCTTCTCCCATGGGTCTCGTGGTGCTATGGATCTCATACATCATTGTGGCACCCTATGGGCCAGATAAGTTCCCAGTCTGGTGTCCAGCAAGGTGATCCACTGGGCCCAATGCTGTTTGCCTTGGTTCTCCATAAGCTTGTTACCAGTATTGATGCAGATGATGATTGTCTCCAGCTGCTTCTGGAAGCTTGGTATCTTGATGATGGGGTTCTAGCAGGGGAGAGGTCTGCAGTAATACGTGCTCTGCACCTCATAGAAGAGCTTGGTCCTCACTTGGGGCTTTACATCAATTTTTCCAAGTGTGAACTTTTCAGTAGGAGTGGTAATTCACTATTTCCACCAGGGGTGAAGTCGTCTCTCCTTCCCAACCTGGACATCCTAGGAGCCCCAATTGGAGATTTTGTCCACTGCTCTCGCTTCATTGCTGAGAAATGTGCAATGCCCAAGATCTTGCTTAAGGCTCTTGTGGATGTCTCTACAGTTGACCTTCACGTGGCCTTTTCGCTTCTTCGTATGTGTGGAAGTTACTGTAAGTTAGTGCATCTAGCCAGAGCCACTCCTCCAAGCCATTGTGCTGACTATCTTAAGCTCTTTGATGAGGTGGTTGGGTCTTGACACCTCTGGAGGTTCTCTGTGTCCACATTGTCCTGATATTGCCCTTGACCCTCTAGGTCATCATGCAGCCTCCTGCAGACATGGTGGTGATGTGGTTGCAAGGCACAATCACTTGCGGGATATCTTTGCTAACTTTTGCCGCCAGGCCCACCTTTCTGTGAGGGTTGAAGTTGGGCATGGCTTAGCTAGGGACCATGTTAACTCTCGTCCTGCGGATGTCCTTGTTCAGGGATGGGACAGAGGAAAGCCTGCGGCCTTTGACGTTACTGTTGCTTCACCCCTTACACCAGTAACCCTCAACAATGCCAGTACCTCTGTGGGAGCAGCAGCCTATGCTGCTGAACTGAGAAAGCATGTGGCCAATGACACCAGATGCCAGGAGTTGGGGTGGACATGTATCCCCCTAGCTGTAGAAACATACGGTAACTGGGGGAAGGAGGCCCAGAGTGTTTTCTCCCGTCTTGCCTCTCTACTTGCCATCGGCCAGGCCATTCCCAAACCCAAAATGCTGGGTGACATCTATGGCCACCTCAACATGTCACTAGTGAGGTCAGTGGCTAGGGCCATCATGGGGAGAGAAAATGTCCGGATAGGTTAGAAGAACTGTAGGTTTTTTAGCGGCATCTATTGTAAGTTAGTTATCCTTATAATATTGTAATTGTGTTAGTCCTTTTATCCTGCTGTAACTGTATTCTGTTGTCAATAATAATTATTAAATAATAAATAAATAATAAATAATAAATAATAATAATAATAATTTTAAACAGTAGCACGTATCAATAACATGAACAAAATGACATCACGTGGGAGTCCTAAACTAAAGTTTTTAACCCTCTGGGGTCTGGGTGCCATTATTATTATTATTGGAATCAACACACCGAGTAAAAGTATATAACAGATACACACTATCTACACATTATGTATGCACTAGCGTGTCCCCGTGAAAAATCACGGGCTGATTATACGTCTCGCTGTTATTCGTCGCGCTATTCATTTGCCATATGAACAGTTGGTCTACCTCCTAGCTCCTCTTTTTTTACCGGCTGTTTTAACCGCATATATAATCTATCACCTGTTCTAACATACCGTTACTACGCAACCTCTATAACATGCCCGCGCAAATTTCAGATAGTAACTACATGTTCTCGGCCGGTACGATGAGACTTGAGAGTGAACCACAATAGCGTTGCTTTTATTCTTTCGGCACTTATGCAGTTCCCCCCTCCCCCCACTATGAATTCAAGAAATATTGAAAAATTTTAGATATTAAATGTGAAGTGGAAACCAGCTGTCATTGCAACCGCCTTTTGTGTGGGAGGTGGTCGTTCCTATTGGTAGCTAGGTACGCGTACATACCTAGCAACCAATAGGCGCTAGGCCGAGTATATAAATGAGTTACGCGGACGTACGTACGTACGATGGAAATTATAGTATTAGATAAACAGCCTAACAACCCACTCCCATAGACTCCCTACCCATTATAAAATTATTATTATTATTATTGGAATACATGAATGCATACATGTATACTATTTATTTTAATGAATCTACAGTTCTACTTACAAACACATCTAATCACCCTACAGTTCCACTAACCTCCCCTTGGACAGCTTCCCTTCCCATGATGGCCCTTGCCACAGACCTCACCAGAAACATGTTGAGGCGGCTGTAGATTTCAGACAACATTTTGGGTTTGGGGATGACTTGGCTGATAGAAATCAGAAAAGCAAGCTGGGAAAAACACTCTGAGCCTCCTTCCCCCAATTGCCATACGTTTCCACAGCTAAGGGAATACATAACCATTATTGGGAATATAAATGCATGTACAGGATTATTATTATTATTAACACATACACTAAGTACAACTAAACTACTAATGGCAAGTTAGGAGGGTGGAAGCTCCCTGGCCAGGATGGCTCTAGCAATGGACCGAACCAGGACCACATTCAAACGACCATAAATTTCAGCCACAACTACCGCCTTGGGGGAGGACTGGGGAATGGCTAGGAAGGATGCCAGCCTGGAGAAGGTATCATGTGCCTGCTTGCCCCAATTGCCATAAGTCTCCACTGCCAATGGGATGCAGGACCAGCCCAACTCTTGGCACTTGGGTCCATTGGAGTGGAGCTTGCGGGTCTCTGCTGCCAGGGCTGCCGCACCAGCCTGGTGACATGAATCACCTAAGATGACAGAGCAGAGTGGTGAGGTAATGGTCAGGTCTAGTGCCGCAGGTTTGCCTCTGTTCCAGCCAGCAATGAGGATGTCAGCAGGTCTGGTGTGGGCAAGATCTCTGGTAAGGCCATGACCTCTCTCCACACTCACACTTAGGTGGGCACGATGACAAAGGTCAAATACCTCATCTCGTAGACGATTATGGCGTGTGACCACATCCCCCCCATGCCTGCAGGTCACAGCATGGTGACCAAGAGGATCAAGACAGTATCGGGGCAGAATGGGCACACGGACCAACCAGAAGTATCTAATTCCAGCCACCACCTAATAGCCATCTGGAACTCATTCGACTCCAGGTGCAAGCCCAAACCAGGGGAAGGGACCACTGATAGCCAAGAGGAAGCATGAGGAGCAGCCACTGACAGGAGGCGAGCTCTGTTAGCTGGAGAGGAGGATTCCAACAAGATGTGGAAATGTTGTGTTTGGATCAATCCTGACAAGACCTTCTGGTGAATGGGAGACTCCAGAGCAGAAATTGACTGTAATGGCATTAAAAGGGGAGACATAAACATTGCCACTGCCCGTTGTAGGTGGATATTATCAGCCTTGCCAAAGCCGGAGAATGACAGGGAGGCAATGAACGCTGCAGCAGCATGGTGAGAGAGGAAGCGAAGACCCAGACCCGGACATCCTAGGTGCTCCAATTGAGGATTATCTACACTGTTCTAAGTTTATCGCTGGGAGGTGTGCTGAGTCTAGGAAGCTACTCTCCGGTCTAGTGGATGTTGCTGCAGTCGATCTCCAGGTAGCAGTTTCATTATTAAATATTATTATTATTATTCCAAATAACATTACAACATTAAACAGTAGCACGTATCAATAACATGAACAAAATGACATCATTATTATTATTATTATTATTTTATTTATAATGTAAATACAATTATTAAACACATTACACACACAAACGGATCTAGCTCTATGACAGTGGGATAATCCTAGAGAGGATGGCTGTAGCATTGGCACGAACTAGATGGACATTAAGCCGGCCATAAATGTCATTCAGCACAACTGACTTGGACTTGCATGTAGAGGTGGCGAGTCTGGAGGCAATTGATGAAATGATAGAAGAGGCCTCATCGCCCCAAGCTCCATACGATTCTACCACCATGGGGACACATACCCATCCAAGTTCCGAACATTTGGGATCATTAGCTTGATGTTTCCTCGCCTCTGTGGCCTGAGCAGCAGACTTGGCCAAGACTCCCGCTTCCAAAAGGGTTAAAGGGTTTAGCGGAGACGTGATGGAGACATCTAGTGCTGCTGGTTTGCCTAAGAACCAATTGGATAGCAAGATATCAGCTGGGCGAGTCTTATTGCGATCATGTGTGAGATTGTTGCCCACTTCCACCTGAACACCTATGTGTGCACGCCGACAGGTCTCCACCAGGATATCTCTGATCTTGTTGTGGCGGGAGACCACATCTCCACCAAATTTGCAGGTGACTGCATGGTGGCCAAGGTGATCAAGTACACCGGGACACAGGGTACACTGAGAGCCCTCTGAAGTATCGAGGCCAAGCCACCACTTTACAGCAATCTGGAAAACAGGTGGATCTAGATGGAGTCCAAGGCCCTCAGAGGGAGTTACAGACAGCCAGGCTGAATTATTATTATTTTTATTATTATTTTATTAAAATTGTCAAATATACATGACATACGAACCAAATACGAGTAATAAACGTGTTAATTACCTATACAGTACACATATTAATTATAATTGCAACTACCAAATCTACACCAGAGATAGGGATTGGCAACGTGTCACGTGAGCCATAGATATTTGTAATTTTATGTGTGCCATCCTACCTGCTGTGAATCACACGTACATCGAAGTGTGAAAGGGGTACGAAAATTCGCTGGCGTTTTGGAACAAAGATGGATAAGCACGTTTCACTGTAGCACGCAAGCAGGTTATTGTATATATGTATTTTAACAAGTTTTTCAGGTCGAGAGTTCTCCGCGTCATTTTATTTTTGTCCAAGTTCAGCGAAAAATTCCAATGTTGGGTGCGCTCTTTTTTGTGGGACAGTATCTAGTGAATCGACGGGTTGTTCTTTCTGAAATCCGTTACCCCAACTTAAAAATGGTTGTATTTTAGCGTGCCATTCTTGTTTTGCCAATAACGCGCTCAGAACCACCCGTATAACATATCGAGTATGCAAATCTTGTGGGACAGTGTAGTCATTGCTAAGCAAGCTAGTACTATAAAACCTATACTGGCTTGTAGCACATTCCTTACATTTTAGCGTCCAAGTATAGTGATGTGCACCACGCGTTTGGTTGACAACCTGCATTTTTTCAAAGGGAATGTGAATTTATTCGCAAAAGAACGGCGAGCGCCCACAGCCTCGCGAGAATAGTCTGTTTCTTGATCGTTGAATACTACCACTAGCCTGCTCTATCCAGCTTTTATTACCGTTGACAAGAGTGTGTTGTTCCCTTCTTGAATGTGTATAAAAGTTTAGCATGCAACCACTACTGCTTAAAAGTCCAATTGGTTTCAAACGATCCTACTCTACTCCTCACACCCATCTCGAATGTAACCTTAAAATACCCCCTACGTATACACAATCCCATTTGTCATCTGTGGTGAGGGGATGGGATTTATTGTTGCTTGGAAGAGTGTGTGTGTGTGGGGGGGGGGGGGGGGGGAAAGGGATTCAACAGGAGCAGTTGTGATGTAATGGAATGGGTTCAGGAGCTGGTGCACTGTGAAGGGGGTCTGGATCGAGTGGAATTTGGATAATGCATGGCTGCACAAAAGGAAAAACAGTCCTGTGACTCTCATCTTCCCTCCTCCCACTCTTTACTGTAACTATAAATACCGCCAAATTAGCAACCCCCCCCCCCCCCCAACACCTCCACATGCCCAAACCCCACTTCGTTTACTGGAACAGGCCATTACATGTTACTAAGGTTCACAGTGCGCCAAATTATGGTGGCTATGTATCAATGCAATTAGTGCTGCATGGTCGTGAAGCCTCCAGGATATAAATATGACTTTTGTAACATGTAAGTTAGCAAGTATTAAGCTAGTAAACCATATCACCCAAAGGTCAATGCCAATCCATTCCTATAGGATTATAATTGATTGAGGAATAAAGTAAAACTGGTTGTCAGATCAGTGGACTTATGTCTAGCTTTTCATACTCAAAGTGCCTGTACAAGGTTGCCTGGAAACTTAGGGGAACAGGAAATTTCTATGGATTCACGTGCGGATGGCACGCGTTAATTAGCGTTAAGTGAACTCGTTGCCAATCCCTCTATATATTATCTCTGTCTACACCCACTACCCCTACACCATCCTCTGCAACCTCCTAAACTTGTTTTTACACAAAACCTCTGCTGGTCTAGCCTCATTCAACTTTTGTGGATTTTTGAAAGATTCACGAAGTCGTTTGAGACAGCTTTCGGATGTACAGGCTCTTGCATGGTGTTAATCGGTAGAGGGATCTGGGATCCTCCCTTTTCACAGCCACTCCCGAGTCGCACCCTTCCGCATTGTCACCAGTATGCCCTGCATCCCAATCCCTCAATGCTTTTTTCAGGTTTCCCGCTTTTCTTTCACTACGCGACAGCAGATCTTGTGCCATTACTCTGTCGTGCGCAACTTCCCATTTCTAGTAGCTGTCTTCACTGCCCAGCCATCTGGCACCGCAGCCGGTAAAATCTAGTCGGGCGGGCCCTACCACCGCGTTTGGTCGGGTGGTAGGGCGTCAAGCCTACACCAAGATTTGTGCTGCTGCAATGGGCATTGCAGCTCCAATCGAATTGCAGCGTTCAAGTGGGTTCATTATCACCCAATTAGCGGTTGATGTGAGATAGCCCTACATGTATGGCTTGTAGCCGCTTCTGCCATTTTGGTACGGTGGTGGTAAACCGATATTCACAGCATATATTGCATAACTGTTCTGCACAAATCTTGGTATAGGCTTGACGCCCTACCACCCGACCAAACGCGCGGTGGTAGGGCCCGCCCGACTAGGTAAAATCGAGGTCCTTCGCTAGCCCATCCTCTTCCGATTCATCTGATTCTTCCGATTTTCCCTCCACAAAGCATCTATCGCAAAGTTCCAAAAGGCTTTCATCCTCATCTACGTCCTCCGCCTCTTCCATGCCCGCCATTTTCCTATTTATTTATTTATTTATTTTTATTATTTTTATTATTAAAACGAACAGAAAAAATCAATACCTATACAGGACCTCTTAACCAAATCTAAAGCGATTTGATTACTCCTGCCGGCCGGGCGCCGAAAGTTATGGTGGATTCAAACCCTGTGAGGTATCGGAGGTTGTAATACTGGTAAGGAGCACGTACAAGACCATAAAATGTATTTTACCGTAGAGAAATGGTGTAGTTAAGTATGAAGTCTTTATAATAGGACGCCGATAGCGTTTACTGGTCGGACGTTATAACGATTCAAACGCAATGAATATTTGGTTCACAAAAATTTGTCCTGAACTATCCCACTTATTGCTATATTTGGCACTTCTTTTGGTTCTGTTACATATGCTAAATATAGGATTTTTGTCTCATTTTTCTTTTCCCTAAACCTTGATCCCTTCTTTTTTACACCACCTTTGCCTCCAATTCCTATATTCCACCAACTTTCTCGTTAGAGAATGTTTTTCTTTACTTGTTTAAGTCCGCCATGTCTTTAATTTATACAGCGCGCTAAGCAATCTGAGTGATCACAATGATTCTATACTAGTACTTTTGTCGCTTAATTTGGCTGACATACCCCGCATGCGCGCACTACGTCAGACATAGTCAGATGATCGCTAACTACTCTTTCTCAAAGGTGAGGAAGACTACGAGGCGTTGAATGTGTATATATGATCTCATCGCGAGTGCCATCCTTGTATGCATGGGTATTTGTGATTTACTTGGGTGCGGACGAGTACATGAGGACGAGGATGCTTCAGTCTCACTCGAGCGCATGTGCCGAATGCTTCAGATTCGTACTTGCTTAACAAAAAAAAAAAAGAAAAGACTGCAAATCAGAAACTTAAATTCAGATCAAACTGCATGTTTACAGTCTGGAGGGCGGCCTGGAACTGTATCAGGATATGGATTTTGAATTCTTAGACCAATCCAGGCTCGCTTTTTACTTCTTTTGTTGTTAATGCTTTTCCCCCTAGCTTCTTGCTGTCGGACCCTTATACACACGCCTACACCGTGCATGCAAGCCATGCAGCTTCTAGATTATATCAACAAGGCTCGCGAGGGGGGGGGCACGCATAAGTTTTTACAGTGCGAAGTGGTACATATACTATCTACATATGCTGACATAGCGTGTATCCATAATAGGATGATATACCATGCATGCGTGGATGATGGTTTGCAAGGTGAGGTCATGTGGTTATATACAGTTCGCCGAATATGCAGGTATAATGTTTAGAAAAGCAATTGAAACACTTCGACAAAAAGCATATACTGTTCAGTACTGCTTGATATAATAACAAGTAATTTCGCTTGCATATGCCTTCATAAGGCTAAGCATTAAGATATACATTTATGGATTCATTAAGCCTCTACCTCTTTTTCATCATGCATGCATGCACGCAGTTTTTCGTAAGGCAGGAGCAGCATGCAGCACTTGAATACTTACGTCAATCACATTATAAACTTAAATCTTTGTGTCTCAGTTTTTGTATAATTATAGTGATGCTGCATGCAATGTCAGGAATATAGATGAATTAATGTATTGCTAATTATAATATGTATGTTATCAAATAGCCATGGTTATGCCTCTCTTGGGGCATATACCCTCTCTCTCTCTCTCTCTCTCTCTCTCTCTCTCTCTCTCTCTCTCTCTCTCTCTCTCTCTCTCTCTCTCTCTCTCTCTCTCTCTCTCTCTCTCTCTCTCTCTCTCTCTCTCTCTCTCTCTCTCTCTCTCTCTCTCTCTCTCTCTCTCTCTCTCTCTCTCTCTCTCTCTCTCTCTCTCTCTCTCTCTCTCTCTCTCTCTCTCTCACTCTCTCTCTTGCTGGGGGTATGTTTCTCTCGAGTCAGACCTCCCTATACTAACTAGCCGCTAGTTTATAAGAGTTTAAATTATATATGTCGGAAAAAAGCGAAGAATCCTTCTAGCAAGTTTCTTTTTTGTAAATCGGATGCTTAGTTACGATCTAACATTAAACACTGTTTTGCATGCATTATTACAGAATACACATTCTGCATGTGCAAACTCACATGTATAACGTTTCATATACAGGCTGTTGTCCTAGCTTGTGTGGCTAAAACATTTTAAAAACATCCTTTTTTCTGTCTCTGTATCCATAACAATTATTCATATGCATGCCATCATTCCAAAATATAATGCATACATGTACACAGATATCCTGATGAAAAACGGTGATTTCCAAACGCGCATGATCCGCGCAGTATTCGTCAAAGCAGTTCTGTTACTTGCATTCACTGTGGAACAGTCCCTCTCCAACAGATACTACGTCACTCCCGATATTACTACCACCCCGTGCCCAGAAAATCCATGCTATCAATCAAAAACATTTTTCCTTAACATATCAAGTGTCGTAGCAACCAACGCAACTATTATATTTCTTCCAGGAAACCACTATTTGGAGTCGGAAGACCTTCTGCTAATTCAGAACCAAGTAAACCTATTAATGATGGCGTCAGCGGACAACTACTTCGCGCAATATACAATTGCAAAGAAGGTTCAAGAATATGGCTATGAATCCTTCAGTGACGATGAGAGTATTTCGTACATGGAACCATCTGCAAAAATTATATGCACCAACCGTTCGGGTTTTGCATTCGTTAACATTTCCAACTTGATTATAGCCAACCTTACGTTCGTCAATTGTGGTCAATTTTATTCAGCGACAGGGCTCAATGCTAGCGTCCATCTGAAGCTGGTCTACAATCTCGCAATGGAGGGTGTCTCCATTCAAAACGGTACAGGGTACGGTTTGTTAGCGGTTGACGTGTTGGGTCGGTCGGCAATTGCAGATTCGTCGTTTATTGGAAACAACCAGTTCTATAAGTCTCTTCTTGAAAGTGAAAACACTTCTAACTGCAAAGATGAAGTGTGGATTACGTACCAAAGGTCGAGGTCGTCACAGCCCGAACAAAGCGGAGGCAACGTTTTATTCAGGTACAATGCTGGAACTTCTAATGTATCGCCCCTTGGTCACTCACTTCTCGTGTCAAACGTTCTCATTGCCCTTGGCATAGATGCCTCCGAGACATCTAGCGGTGCAGGCCTGAGAATCGACATGGAGAATATGGTTGGGATTGACGTTTCCATTACCAATGTGAGGTCCTACAGAAATCAAGCCAATAACGGTGCTAATACGTACTTCAATCGTTCTAGCGTGTTCTGTGGATGGTGTAGCGGTGGCCTAAGCATGACGTTTGGAACCTATCAGTGTAAACAGTGCTCCGACTACTACTTACTGCTAATCATCCCATTTGCTGTAATGGGAGTGCTGCTGGTAATAGGTTTAGTTATGCTTGACATCACAGTTTCTACTGGGGTTCTAAATGGTATAATTCTCTATGTGAACATAATCAGAATAAATAATTCACTATTTTTCCAAAATGATGATGTTTATTCTCGACTGTTGTCGGTATTAATAGCATGGATGAACCTTGATCTTGGAATTGAAACCTGTTTCTATGACGGAATGAACAGCATTGCAAAAACATGGCTGCAATTCGTTTTTCCAACATATATATTCGCTTTGGTGGGGATTATAGTCCTTACCATTATATTAGGAAGGTATTCTTCAACCATCTCGAGGCTCTGTCAAGTCAACACATTTCCAGCGTTAGCAACTCTTATCTTGCTCTCATATTCAAAGATCCTTAGGACAATCATCACCATAATCTCCTACGTAAAATTTGATACCACGAATGGAACTTTATCAGTGTGGCAGTATGACGTAAATATAGAATATTTTGGAGCAGAACACCTACCACTGTTTATTTTTGGTCTTGTTGTCAGTATTATTTTTGTCGTCCCATTTCCTATACTATTGATGGCTGCACCATTGCTGCAGTCTAGATCGCATATCAAATACTTTTTTTGGGTTAACAAATTTAAAGTTTTCTTCGATAGCTATCAAGCCCCTCATAAAGATCGCTATCGTTTCTGGCCTGGATTTTTTCTGTTCATTCGTCTACCACTTTTTATGGTGTTCACTTTATCAGAAAGTTATGATGTCAAGCTGTTCTCCATTGTAGTCTTTTCCCTGCTCTACTCGTGCCTTGTGGGAGCACTATCCATTTACAAGAATTGGCATGGATTGTCCTTGTTCTTGAAATGTTTTTTGTTGCGAATCTAGGGATCTTATCAGCTTTTCGAATAGTCCAAAGATCAAGATCAGGCAACGACTATGCGAGTTTGGTCATAATCTCACTTGCAGTTGTGTGTGCAGTAATCAGTATCGTGTGCATCATCTCCAATCACTGGACCAGGAGGTGCAACTGTGCCGCTAAGGTTATGAATTCTTGCTCTAAGGCTTCATCTGAAAGGGCTAATCTATTGAGAGCTCTAGACGGTGCAGTGCCTCAACATACTGATGGTGCCGCTACGTTGCGTGAACCTTTGCTAGATGAGCCACTTTGAAACAACTATGTATGTATGGTGCTGAGAATTGTATAATGCACTGTTACAATATTCTACACAGCGAAACCGTTATATGGACACGGTAACGTCTCATCACGTGACCTTACCCGTCTCTTTGATGTAGGCGGATACCGTTGAAATCAATTTCAACGGGCCGTCTGTGGACTGAGAGTGGACGGTAACGTCTCTTTCCCCGTCCCTCTTTCACGTCATTTATACGTTATAATCCGTCATTTCGGTAAATCGACGGTTAAAGAGGTTCGCTTTTTACCGTGTCGTACCGTCGGAACGTAAGGTTGGGTTTTAGGCAACCGCGCCGCGTCTATCCATGCAGCACCACACCATCACATGCAACTTTCTCAGATTCTGAAGCAGTTTTGAAAATACAAATACATAGGATGTACGAAAGGGAAACGCAAGTATTTTGCTTGGTCTCTGTACGTATTGATGTACAAAACAACTGTACTGGTAGGATTCTGTCCTGTTGAAAGATATGATTATCGGATGAGAACCACACCAAGTACTTGCTTAAACACAATTGCGGTATTGATGACACGGGCGTGAAACCTGTACGACAATACACAACTCTCTCGTCATCATCATCAAAAAAAGAGATTATTTTGCACATACCTCATTGCGCTCCAAAGACAAACAAAGTAACTTCGCGGAAAGGCACTGTAAGCGAGGAAACAAAAATCATAAGCCCAACAATAATACAACAACTTACAGATTGGAAAGAGTATACCATAATGCGAAAGGCATAACTCTCTTGCCAGCAAATGTTCATCTGTTACAAAAAAATTACATACTTGTGACGGACACATTGACATACCTCATGGCGCTCCAGAGTATGACGTGGAAAGGGTAAGCAGAGGTATCAGACATCAACTTACATAACGAAAAGCACGTACTTTCGCGTTACAACCTATTCCTGTAGACGAAAGAAAGGGGTTCGACACAACAAAAATGGCGCCTACCGACACATTTACCTGATGAAGCTACGCCCATGGAAGGTCCACACCTCCCAGGAGACCAGTATGTGTGTTACATCTGCTGATTTTGAAGCACTCAGAACATGTAGATCTACGCTCGTATTCCCCACAGTGGTGACAGTAACGTCGCTTGCCGCTCATTTTGGAAGGAGGTGACTTATATCACGTGACCATGACGTCAGTAACTATGTGGACGGTACCGTGCTGTGGCGTTCGTCGATTACCATTGCACATACACGGGCACCGTCACAAAACGTTTCCGTGACATTTCCGTAGAAGTCCGTCATGTTCGATAGAGACGGAGTACCGTTGCAACCCGTCTCCGGATAGCGGTTTCGCTGTGCTATACGCCATTTTTTCTTAACTGATTAACTTGCGATTTGTGTGTGTGGACTTATACTTTTTACCATAATGATTGTGAATATAATGGTTATATAATTGAGGTCAAGCTATTTCATCACTAACTGTGGCAATTTTGGTCCGTAAAAGAGACGAGCAGACGTAAAATAAAACGCGACGACCATTAATTGCACATGTGGCATGATACTATACACCACTACTATAGCTCGTTTTCTATTTACAGCGGTATCCAGTCTTAATCTAATTGTAAGTAACGTCCTAGCACTGAAGTGGATTAGGACTAAAAATACTGTCAGTTTGCCTAACTCCCCTACCTCAGTACTGAATGAAATGGCTTTCCGCTATCGCGGGAGCTGGGTATACAATTCCGTACTGACTCCTCTTACAATTAGCCCTGGCCTGTATACGACGTATGATAAGCCATTTGTTACTCCTTGTGTCCTAACTTAAAACGTAATATTTGTTCCTCTGGGCCCCTCCCTCCGCTTTGGAACAAATATGTGGAGCAACACTGCATGAATCATTTATTTGATCAGTACAAATCTGTACAATATATGAATTGCATATTTGTTAGAATCGGTGCCAATCAGATTTCGGATCGAATATGGGGTCACATAGTATGTCAAATATACAAAATAAAGCAGAGAATACAAATAATAATATACAGAATACATAATACATTTAGACATATGGGGCAAAAACAATAATAATATTACACATTAAATAAAAATGATAATGACATAAACTATTTAAGCATGACGATCAGGCAGAGATACTAGGCAACCGTGCTCCATCATCCATTCCAAATGCACTCGTCCATTTGGTGCGGGAGCCCCTCAGACAAAGGTTTGTTGCTCTGAGGATTGCAAAAGACAGTCGTGCTCTCATCCATCCCAATACCTCACTGTTTGACTTTTCCCACTTATGAGCGAGTTTCTGAGCAAGATGTATATATAGTTACAGAACCATGTCTGTGACACATTTGAGATTTGATACATGTACATAGAAAAAAAGTTGCCATTTTTGATCCAAATTTGTCCGGTGATGTAATCATCCGCAGCTGCGATGTGGGTCTTGGTACGAGACTAACATCGCCAGGACAACTGTCAGGTCCACCACATGTGGTCTGCACGTCAACCCACACCAGGACATCCCTTCCAGGAAGCAATGCATTGTGGAGGGTTGTCAAGCACGAATCACCCCTTCAATGTGGCACAGCCTGACAGCCACATGTCTCTCGATCCATGCAAAGGGTGCTCTTCCTGGTAAAGTACCCTCTGCCTGGCTGATCGAACGGAACTTGCTCATTTCTCCCAACTGCTACCAGTTAGTTTCCTCCTCTCATCGTGCTTCCCACCTTAGTCGCTGCAATCTATCATCAATCGCGAACGTCATTCACTCGCCTACTCGACTCATGACCTCCCTACTTTTGAACAGATTTGTCAACTTAAGGTTCATCCCATCCAAAGCAAGGCCTGCTTTTGCTAGAGCCCTGTCTTAGACACTGCGTGAGGTGGTCCTTAGAAACACAGATGAATCATGGCTGAAACTATTCATGCTACCTCATAGTAAATATGTGTTCTTCCATCCATTGCACGCTGAGGGACTCATGCCCCACACACGTCCATCAAATCCCTATGCAACATGTGGCTCAGCAACGACCTGCTACTCTATGGCTCTTAACCGCACCTTCAAACCATGCAGCCTCCAAGACTGAGCCCAATCCATCTAACATCCATAGAAAGATAATCAATTCGGCAGTATACCTTGGCTGTTCAGGTTTGATGAGCAAGGCCTGTCAGATGCTCATTTCAGATAGTGTAGCACCCTCCAATGATAATACCTGGCAGTTATTGCAGGCAAACATCCTCCTTGTCCTCCTCCTGTGATTCCCAATTGCAATCCAGTACCCTTGGCACTCACCTCGACATCCTTTATGTTATGCGATCCTTTCCCAGGGGATCAGGAGCGGCCCTTGGGCCTCTCTGCCCAACATCTGCTTGACACCGCTTTCATCACTCCCATTGCCTCTTCCCTCAGGAGTGTGGTCAATCATCTGGTTTCAGGCAAGGTTTCACTACCTGTATCAGTTTTCTTGGCTAGTTGCTCTGAAAAATACAGTAATCAATCATGTTGTAATTTTTTTTCTCTGGTCTTCACAACTGTACCACTAATCTATTCTAGTCAGGACAATAAGACAGTTTAGTAAACAATTTGAATACGTACAATTGTGAGTTCAGTACATTAATTGGAATCATAAGCTTGTGTAATACAATACACTGACAAGTTCAAGTTTCTGTTGACTACATATGTGCATTTCGAAATTGATGCAGCAAGAAGCAAAGTAATTTTAAAAGCTGCCCCAGCCAACCCTAGAATATGCAGGGTGTCCACAAAAGAACCGAATGTGTTTAAATCAGTATAACTCAAAGATTGAAATTAATTAACAACTTGATTCATTAATATTCATTAGGTAAATAAATGACTAACAATTAGGGCTTGTCGTGCCCCTGAACTTGAAAGAGATTGTGGGCTCACCTCAACAAAGGACAGAACACGTCTGGCTGATGTGTTGGTGCCTAACTGGTCTCTCTCACGTTCAGCAGCATTTGACCTGAAGGTCATCAATCCGCTCAACTCAAACTTTTTATTGGGAGCGAGCATGACATCAGGTTGAAAGGTACAGTCTACCCTCGATATAGTCCGGGCTACGGAAACCCCCAAACTAGCGGACTGTAGGACAAACGGATAATAGCGATGCGAAGTTTAGCTTACGAAGGGTTAGTAGTTGGCAAGAAAAATAGCGGACATTATCGCGGATGGACTGTATCGAAGCGGACACTATCGAGGGTAGACTGTATTGTTGACACTGCATGTTGTTTGATACCAAATTTTAATATTATAGCATGTCATGAAATAATGTAGGAAGTAACAGTTTTAAAATTATGTAGTGAGTTATTAATACTTAAAATTGCTGTGACCTTCTGCTAGTGTTTTCAAGTTTGAAATATTAACTAAATTTAGTAAAACTTCAATAGAGTATGATAATTTTTCAAACCTCCATTTACGTGATCTCTCATAATTAAATGTTACTGTACATTATTATGGACACCCTTTTGATCACATTAACCATACATTGATCAATGATAACCCCAGTTATCGTACGATAACCGGGGTTATCAATTTTTGTTTTCGATTTGTCTTTCGTGGAGCTAGAGTGATTTGCGTTAAAAACCTATTGGCATTGATCTCTAGCGTACTAATGATCGTATTCAATAAGTGTTTTGCCAATTTCATTACCTGGAGTTGGGGTGTGAATAAAAATAGGGCAGCAGTTGTACTGAAAATTTACGCATCGGTACAATGAAAGCGCCAAAGGTTGGGGACAGAGTACAGCCAACTGCAGCAGCGGCGATGGGCAAAAAGCTAGCAATACAACGCTACGGAGCTAATGCAAAGGCCAAAAAGCTTTCAGGTGAATTTATAGCTTCAGAGGGTAGTGGACGTGGGTGCAAATGGAGGGTACACTGGGACGATGTCAAAATCGGAGAATCCGTTCAAAGTTCTAAGGTACTGGAGAATGCTGGGTCTGTTGAGGAGATCGAAGATAATGTAGTCATGGCTGATCATGATTCAGACGAAGAGCTGCTGGCAGAAGAGGCGGAACCAGAAATGGAAAAAGGCGGGGAACCATCACAATCGACCCGTTAGTTGTCAAAGGCATCAAATGGACCATCGATAATAGATGTAGATGAATCATTGGTGCATGATATTGTTCTGCTTGCTGAACACCCCAAGTATGTTAGAAGTAAGAACACACCAGTAGTAGCAAGAAGGCCTTATTTAGATGTCATGTATGCAGGAATATGGCTGCGATGTACTGCAAGACATGAACAATGTCTATACCACACAACACCAACGAATGGTGATTGCTGTGTGCAGCATCACATCTGCACGCAAGTCAAGGTGCATCAATTATCACCATGCATGGAGCGAGTATTTAATGCTTGTGCCAAGGGAATTGACACGTACATGTACCCAGACCAATAAACGGTTCCTTTCAATATTGCTTTCTGCTGTATCATTGATCACCCTGATGAAAATACTCATAAGAATGACATTATATAGGTGTAGTACAAGTATAGTAACATGAATATTGTGCACAATGAGGCTAAGATTGCATTCTTTTTTTCTAGTTGTACCTAAGAGGTAACCACAATAAGGTCGTTGTGAATGTGCATGCATCAATCATAACTCTCATAAGGTAATTACAACTAATGACTATTTATATTTCATCAGATCATGGATACACCTTTTAGTGCAATTGTAATTATTAAATCTAGTTCTGAAGACTCAAAACGTAGTGCTGAAGTTTGATAACTGGAGTTATCAAATCTTGATCAATCTATGATTAAAGTTAATTAGGTCTATTCACTAAAATTTTGCCGCCCTTCAAAGTACAGGATTTTTAGCTTCATCCGCCTATCAGAAGTTATTCAAACACTGTTGATTCATTCCTGGACACCTGTTGAGTAAAAATATAAATAACCACCTGATAAGGTGATTATAATCGGATGTGGTGCTAACTTCCAAGTGGTAATGAATTGTGGTTTGAAAACAGCAGAGTGGTGTAACCAATGTGCACACATCTGGGCAAGTGATGGAATATGTACCATAAATAATTACATAAATAATTAGTTACAATACTTTCATGCACACACACACACATGCACACACACATCCATACACAATTAAGAAAACCCATATCAGCAAGAACAGATTGATAACCACAGGCACATAAAACAATCAACCATACTTTTGACAGATCGTACTAATCTGAAGGACACGGAGACTTGCGTTTTTTTCTTTTCTTCTCCTTGGTAGGGCGTCCATCACGTGGCACATGGCTTAAATGTATAACGATGGACGGAGACACACTGGCTGATGGAATAGCCGATGCAACATACGGGGAAGATGTTGTCTCAAAGTGTGGGGTTTCTACTACTGTAGTCACATCAATGGAACCTCCTGATTCCTCACCACTTTTATCACTCCTTCCAGAAGTCCTGTGCTTTTCCTTCTTCTTCTTTTTTTTCTTCTTCTTTGCCCTTTTTATCACATCTTCAGTCCCAACAACCTCTCTGGTCATAAATGATGTGTGAACGCTCTGTGGTGCGCCATGCGTCACGTGCATGCCGACAGAAGAAAATGGAGAGGGCTGGTGTGTTGTGTGTGGCAAAGGACCTGAATACGAGGATTTCAGCACCTGAGCAGCAGGGACCGGCGGAAAGTGAATGCTGTGGGGAACAGTGATCACTTTGTCCTTGGCTTCGGGGTTCTCATGCCTTCGCTTTGATGTCTTCTTTTCCTTTTCTAGTGAGTTTATTCCTTTTGTTTTGGAAACATTGGCAAGGATCATCATTGCATCCTCTTCAGTTGGTGCTTGAGGAGGAGCGGGAAAATCCATAATGATAGGTGCTTGTTTGAAACGATGCAAATCAGGCACTGATTCCACTGCATCAGGCTTTGAATGATCAGGAGAGTTGAAGACTGGAGAGATTTTTTTGAAGCATAAAACAATAGTATTACACAATAGTACATGTATGTAAAGTAGCATAACACGCATTACTGTAGAGCTCTCCTACAACCATACTTTGCAGTATGGGAGATGGTTCAGATCAGCTTGTAACAACTACCTGTGCAGCAATGCAGCATCCATTTTTACTAGAGCAACGATCATGACACATGGCAGGAATCACATGACACATGGCAGGAATCACATGACACATGGCAGGAATCACATGATACATGGCAGGAATCCCATGGCAGGAATCACACGACACATGGAAAGAATCACATGGCAGGAACCACATGACACACAGCAGGAATCACATGATACATGGCAGGAATTACATAACACATGGCAGGAATTACATAACACATGGCAGGAATCACATGACACATGGCAGGAATTACATAACACATGGCAGGAATCACACGACACATGGCAGGAATCACATGACACATGGCAGGAATCACATGATGCACACTGTATGGCAGGAATCGCATGTCAATTTAGCACACGCTTTGTATACTGCACGCGCACATGGTCACTTGAAATATATACGTAAGCATACAGGGCGATATAAAGTTCTACCTCCCTCCCGAGCTGTCTTCCCTTGTATGCTGGGTAAATATAACTACTAGAATAAAACGACCAATGACGTGTGCCGAAGTGACAGAGCTAAAAGTGAAGCCATGCACTCGCAGTACACATCTTTTGACCAACTAAGAGGGTTTGCTTGAACAGTTAGTTTCGTCTGCTTTCACGTTCTGTAACCATCACTATAATGATAAAACAATATGTGGATTGAGGCAGCGAAACAGGACCTAGGACACATTTTTTCAAGTTTTGTATTCTATACATGTAAGAGACACAGGTCTATGTCATTTACAACTTCCTTCTTACACACCATGCAGAAATTAGTCTTTCCATAATGGAGTTACAGTGGCCTGAAATTTTATTATTAGGTATACACTTTAATTGCACGTGTCAACTTTGACGCTCATTTTTCATAATATGCGCTAGGTCCCTTTTTGCTGCCTCGATCCCACATGACCATTCATGTCACATACACACACACACATCAACAAAAGGACGGTGACATCCAATGTTCACCCACGCACCTTTATCAGCCAATCCAGAGTCCTCCCTGAGCGGACTGTGTGTATTGTGAGTGTCAGGTGATCCAGGGGTGTGCGGACGGGTGCCGTCATCCTCCAACTCACAGGGTGGTGCTGTACCCTGTGGGTATGCGCCCTCCTGCGTGTTGCGTGAGGTGGCAAGATCAGTGCCGTGGGGTGGTGGTGGGTGGTGGTGGTCGTAGGAAGGTGGTTGTTGTTCATTGTAGGAAGGCGGTGGGTGGTGGTGGTCGTAGGAGGATGGTGCATAAGACGATGCGTTCCTTTTGAGGTAGGAGTTACCGGACTCATCTTCTAGCCTGCTGAAGGTAACAGGGTTGAAGGTTAGCAGGTGGAGGGGTGGTGGTGGTGGTGGTGGTGGTGGTGGTGGAGGGGTGGTGGTGGTGGTGGTGGTGGTGGAGGGGTGGTGGTGGTGGTGGTGGTGGTGGTGGTGGTGCAGAGAAATCTACACAAATCACTTCTGACAAAGTCCAAACAATATCAAGGATACATTTACGCTGAGAATATCAATCCAAAAAACCTGGCAGGACCAAGGTATGCCTGATGTGTGTGTGTGTGTGTGTGTGTGTGTGTGTGTAAGCATGTATGTGTGTGCGCGCGTGTGTGTGTGTGTGTGTGTGTGTGTGTGTGTGTGTGTGTGGTAGGGTGAGTATTGCAATCCCAACCAGAAGCAGCTGCGTCTAATTGGGAGTTTACCGTACATATATGTACATGTAACCGTCTCCCCATATTGGTATCAATACCCACCTCCTCTCCCCCTCCCAACACAACAAGTTATGCTAGCATTACTCTCACCTTGAAGTGTAATCACGTTGCCTTCTTAGGGGCTGCCCCTGGTCACCATAGTTGTAACGAGGTCGGTTGTAGGGGTATCCCCTCTTACCACCCATCATCCTGCCATCCCTTCGACCCCTCCTGTTAACAGTGATGAGAGCACTAACAATATGCACACACACCCGCACCACCACACTTCCACTACAACACACACACACACACAGAAACAAGCACATACACATAAGCACACACAAAAATACACACACAAACACATGCACATACACCCACTACACACACACCCAACCACACACACACACACACACACACACACACATACACACACACACCAACCACGTACATGAAACCACACCTCCGCGTGTGTCTCTTGTCGTAATCAATTACAGGTACCTGATTATGCCTGGACGGGACAAGATAAAGGTTTACGCAACATTGGCACATTTGACATGAGTCGTACCTGGCTGCTTTTTGAACGCATGTTTTGTACCCATCATCCTTTTCGGTATAGCGATTACTAAATCTCACCTCGTAGCGTGCCAGCCTTGAGCTTATCTCGTCTTCAGATTCATTAATAAGCACATCGGCCAGCATATCGTTGACGCGCAACTGCATTTGAAGCGATATGAGGGAGGCCTGATGGCAACGTTCAGTATAGACAATTTATGATGGCCAAGCCGCGAGGAGTTCTAATTGGTGCTCATGACCCCATGACTGTACACGTTGCGGTGCTTGTATTCTCAATAATTGTAACATCTCAATATAACAATAGCTACACTACGTGTGGCATATACAATGATATATATTTGTACGTACCAACCAGTAAGATAAACGTTCTCTTTGAACGCGAAGAAAGCGGAAGTATCCAAGAGCAATATATATCGTTATGCAATGCCACGCACATGACAATTCCGTCATCAGTTATTGGGCCAAAATGGCCCAGCTCCATATAACGAGGGTTAAGCGGGAGTTCAAAGAGATCCTCTCCAGCGAAGAGGTGAGAAATTATGCTTGTGATCTCGTCGTTAGGTGAGTAAGTAACGTGCGTGTGTGAGGTTACTGCCAGTGGTGGTAATGGACCGCTGTTTTGTTTTTATGACCCTATATTGAACTGTGACGTCGGGAATTGTTGCTTAACTCCAGGTTTCAGGTTAGAAAAAAAAAAAAAGGCTGGTACTTTTTATCCCTGCCATGTACAAGTTTTAAAGGGTTTCCCCCGCTCCACCCCCACACCACCCCTGCCCTCGCAGTCGGATACTAGTACTGACGTACGTTTGCACGCGCGGCTCCTGGTTAACTGAAGTGGAGACCAAAGGAGAAGGATGTGTAGGACTTACCGCACGAAATGTCAGCAGGTTTATGCGGAGAACATGTTCTAGAATTCAGCATTTAGATAGGTGCTCGCCACTATTGGCATGGGTAATGTTTTAACAACGGTTGACACGACCAATACCTTCATGCATGACAAGCCCACGTTTGGATGTATTACGAAGAAATTAACGTCTACGTACTTCCATACGTTTTAGCTGACATGATGCATCCGCTGGATTTAGAGGAGCTGAAAATGACTGTGCGTGCATGACAAGTAAAATGGCTTCATGTGGACGGTTATTATTGCATGCTGTAATGAGCTGTTAAGGCTGTACGTTTCGTAGCTATATCCACATGATGCGTACTAGTACTAGTATGTAAGCATGTACGCTGCTCCTAACTTTCTATCTCAGTTGCCTACACCTTGAGGGATTGCATAGAGCTTTCCTTCATATATTTTTCCATGGACTGACGATTTTCATAGGAAAGGTGATAGTAAGCAACTATTGTTTAGCACGTGCCTATAGGACCTTATCATGAGTCGAATTTCATAATGTTCACTTTGACTACCAGCCGGTACTTCAGCAATAGCTTTAAATAAAAATTAAAAACAACTTCCATCAACAGTTATTCCGGTAAGTACTCGTGGAGGCTGACTAATCACAAACATGACTTACTTACATGGGCTTGATTTCCTGTCACTAATCGGAGTCCCAAGTTTCAGCATTTTTTTTTGTACTTCTGCAGACAGGCCAGTACTTGGACACTCTTGGTCTCACAAGACACAATATTTCCACTTAGTTTCAGGTATGCTACAGACTTGGTATTAAATGAAGAGCTTGGTATGTACCAGCAGTATTGGATGTATTATCATGAGCTGATAGACATCGTTTACCAAAGCTTACCTGGGGCATCTCTTGTGTATACAACACCAGGTCTTAAAGCAGCTTAGCATATTTCAGTTCTGCCGATTCTTCCATCAAACTTACAGACTAGCCAGTTAATAACACGAGGACAGCAAATTAATGCGATTATTACTTTATATCTGACAACAGTAGACAACAAATTAACCTATTATGCAAGTAATAAAAAAAACATTATCCACGAGAAAGCTGGTGGCTTATAGGATCGAAAGGCAATAGTGGTGTAAAAACCACGGGAACATGATTAACTGAAATAGAATAATGAATTGCGCCTACATTTCAGACACTACTGCGGCTGATGTGTGCAAAATATACGTATTAGCTTGATTAAAAACAGCAGTGACGGTATGGTGTAACTCTGTCATCGTTGGACATGTCCTTCATGAAGTCGCCAAAGAGTTCAAGGCATTTTTAATACGCCAAGGCGAGGTTTTGTGCGAAATACCTGGGAGACGTAGACATGTAATAGGTTGGAGGTCCCCTGTGTTTACCATTTAAAAGGTAAAGACTAGACTCGCTCGGATTAGAGGAAGGATAGAGTGTTCACAGTCATCAATGTACCCTCGGAGGAAGGATAGGGTGTTCACAGTCATCAGTGTACCCTCAGAGGAAGGATAGAGTGTTCACAGTCATCAGTGTACCCTCGGAGGAAGGATAGGGTGTTCACAGTCATCAGTGTACCCTCAGAGGAAGGATAGGGTGTTCACAGTCATCATTGTACCCTCAGAGGAAGGATAGGGTGTTCACAGTCACCATTGTACCCTCAGAGGAAGGATAGGGTGTTCACAGTCATCAGTGTACCCTCAGAGGAAGGATAGGGTGTTCACAGTCATCAGTGTACCCTCAGAGGAAGGATAGGGTGTTCACAGTCATCAATGTACCCTCAGAGGAAGGATAGGGTGTTCACAGTCATCAGTGTACCCTCAGAGGAAGGATAGAGTGTTCACAGTCATCAGTGTACCCTCAGAGGAAGGATAGGGTGTTCACAGTCATCAGTGTACCCTCAGAGGAAGGATAGGGTGTTCACAGTCATCAGTGTACCCTCAGAGGAAGGATAGGATGTTCACAGTCATCAGTGTACCCTCAGAGGAAGGATAGGGTGTTCACAGTCATCAGTGTACCCTCAGAGGAAGGATAGGGTGTTCACAGTCATCAGTGTACCCTCAGAGGAAGGATAGGGTGTTCACAGTCATCAGTGTACCCTCAGAGGAAGGATAGGGTGTTCACAGTCATCAGTGTACCCTCAGAGGAAGGATAGGGTGTTCACAGTCATCAGTGTACCCTCAGAGGAAGGATAGGGTGTTCATAGTCATCATTGTACCCTCAGAGGAAGGATAGGGTGTTCACAGTCATCAGTGTACCCCCAGAGGAAGGATAGGGTGTTCACAGTCATCAGTGTACCCTCAGAGGAAGGATAGGGTGTTCACAGTCATCAGTGTACCCTCAGAGGAAGGATAGGGTGTTCACAGTCATCAGTGTACCCTCAGAGGAAGGATAGAGTGTTCACAGTCATCAGTGTACCCTCGGAGGAAGGATAGGGTGTTCACAGTCATCAGTGTACCCTCAGAGGAAGGATAGGGTGTTCACAGTCATCATTGTACCCTCAGAGGAAGGATAGGGTGTTCACAGTCACCATTGTACCCTCAGAGGAAGGATAGGGTGTTCACAGTCATCAGTGTACCCTCAGAGGAAGGATAGGGTGTTCACAGTCATCAGTGTACCCTCAGAGGAAGGATAGGGTGTTCACAGTCATCAATGTACCCTCAGAGGAAGGATAGGGTGTTCACAGTCATCAGTGTACCCTCAGAGGAAGGATAGAGTGTTCACAGTCATCAGTGTACCCTCAGAGGAAGGATAGGGTGTTCACAGTCATCAGTGTACCCTCAGAGGAAGGATAGGGTGTTCACAGTCATCAGTGTACCCTCAGAGGAAGGATAGGATGTTCACAGTCATCAGTGTACCCTCAGAGGAAGGATAGGGTGTTCACAGTCATCAGTGTACCCTCAGAGGAAGGATAGGGTGTTCACAGTCATCAGTGTACCCTCAGAGGAAGGATAGGGTGTTCACAGTCATCAGTGTACCCTCAGAGGAAGGATAGGGTGTTCACAGTCATCAGTGTACCCTCAGAGGAAGGATAGGGTGTTCACAGTCATCAGTGTACCCTCAGAGGAAGGATAGGGTGTTCACAGTCATCAGTGTACCCTCAGAGGAAGGATAGGGTGTTCATAGTCATCATTGTACCCTCAGAGGAAGGATAGGGTGTTCACAGTCATCAGTGTACCCCCAGAGGAAGGATAGGGTGTTCACAGTCATCAGTGTACCCTCAGAGGAAGGATAGGGTGTTCACAGTCATCAGTGTACCCTCAGAGGAAGGATAGGGTGTTCACAGTCATCAGTGTACCTTCAGAGGAAGGATAGGGTGTTCACAGTCATCAGTGTACCCTCAGAGGAAGGATAGGGTGTTCACAGTCATCAGTGTACCCTCAGAGGAAGGATAGGGTGTTCACAGTCATCAGTGTACCCTCAGAGGAAGGATAGGGTGTTCACAGTCATCAGTGTACCCCCAGAGGAAGGATAGGGTGTACACCATGCACATCCACATCAGGTGTGGGAACATTGCACTTATGTATGTGCGTGTACACCATCCACATCAGGTGTGGGAACATTGCACTTATGTATGTGCGTGTACACCCATCCACAGCAGGGGTGGGAACATTGCGCTTATGTATGTGCGTGTACACCCATGCACATCAGGGGTGGGAACATTGCACTTATGTATGTGCGTGTACACCATCCACATCAGGTGTGGGAACATTGCACTTATGTATGTGTGTGTACACCCATCCACATCAGGTGTGGGAACATTGCACTTATGTATGTGTGTGTACACCCATCCACATCAGGTGTGGGAACATTGCACTTATGTATGTGTGTGTACACCCATCCACATCAGGTGTGGGAACATTGTGCTTATGTATGTGTGTGTACACCCATGCACATCAGGGGTGGGAACATTGCACTTATGTATGTGTGTGTACACCCATGCACATCAGGTGTGGGAACATTGCACTTATGTATGTGTGTGTACACCCATGCACATCAGGGGTGGGAACATTGCGCTTATGTATGTGTGTGTACACCCATCCATATCAGGGGTGGGAACATTGCGCTTATGTATGTGTGTGTACACCCATGCACATCAGGGGTGGGAACATTGCGCTTATGTATGTGTGTGTACACCCATGCACATCAGGGGTGGGAACATTGCGCTTATGTATGTGTGTGTACACCCATCCACATCAGGGGTGGGAACATTGCGCTTATGTATGTGTGTGTACACCCATCCACATCAGGTGTGGGAACATTGCACTTATGTATGTGTGTGTACACCATCCACATCAGGGGTGGGAACATTGCACTTATGTATGTGTGTGTACACCCATGCACATCAGGGGTGGGAACATTGCACTTATGTATGGGTGTGTACACCCATGCACATCAGGGGTGGGAACATTACACTTATGTATGTGTGTGTACACCCATCCACATCAGGGGTGGGAACATTGCACTTATGTATGTGTGTGTACACCCATGCACATCAGGTGTGGGAACATTGCACTTATGTATGTGTGTGTACACCCATCCACATCAGGTGTGGGAACATTTGTACACCCATGCACATCAGGGGTGGGAACATTGCGCTTATGTATGTGCGTGTACACCATCCACATCAGGGGTGGGAACATTGCACTTATGTATGTGTGTGTACACCCATGGACATCAGGGGTGGGAACATTGTGCTTATGTATGTGCGTGTGCTCACTAACATGTGTACACCATGCACAGGTGGCACACCCTTGTAGCTCAAACCCTTTTATTTGCAAATGTCAAATCTGTTGATGGAACATTAACGTTTTGCAGTGTGTGATGTGTGCGTGTTCGCTCTGAGCAGAGCTGTGTGCTGGTCACACTGTCTTGTCACCCTCTTCCCCATGCCAACCTCTTCTCCACCTTGTACCCTCCTCCCTACACTGTGCCTCGCCCCCATGCTATCACCCTCCTCCCCATGCTATTACCCTCCTCCCCATACCTTCCTTCCCCTGCCAGGCCCAAAAATGTGCCATCAAGGTGGAGATAATTGACGAAAAAGATGTCACCAAACTGAAGGGTGTTATTGCTGGTCCACCAGACACTCCATTTGAAGGTGCGGCTTAATTAAAACTGTCCATTTATATCATACCTGTTAAATTTAACCCTATAGACATAAGACATATCCAGAGGGGGTGTACAACAATTATTTTGGTATTGTCAGTGCCTTATATGGTGAAAATTAATTGTGAAATGATTTCATACTTGTGAATATGATTTGGGCACCCCCTCTGAATCCACCTGTGATAGTAAGCTGTCTGTTTACCATATATCTACCAGGCTTTTCTCCCAAACTAAAATGACCTCAGGTCCCAGATCTATTTTTACCCTGTAGGTTCTCAACTATCCTAGTGGTCCCCAGACCTACGTTTTCAGGATTTACCCATCACCAATGATGCCTAAAACACACTATAATCAAATGTACTACTAGTACATGATGTGTGGGCGTCTGTAGGGAACTGTTTAACTGATCTTAATATGCGGGTAGATGTCTGGATGCAAATTGCTTTTGACCACTTAGTGGAAGGAATTTCACAGACACTTGTACACAGTGTGCTTGCAATTAACAGCTCCAGTTATGCATGTACATGTATCTAGCTGGGGGTAGCTGTAATCTGGGGATGAGGGAGGAAGCCTTACCTGGTATATATCTCAGCCGCCACAGAAAACCTTCTCAATTCTGTTCACTGATTCTCCTGCACCTGAGTTGTGTCCCTACAGGTGGGCAGGTTATCAATATTAATACAGCTCTAGTTATACATGTATCTAGCAGGGATAGCTGTAACCTAGCTATGCTCACCACCAAAGGGCAAGACTTCTGATGTGCCGATGATGTAAGGCTTATCTGGATAGTATGTACGGTGTAAAGGGACCACTTCACTGTCCAGAACGATGTTTAGTAATAACCAGGGGGGTATGCCATAGGTCACCTACCAGGGGGTATGCCATAGGTCACCTACCAGGGGTATGCCATAGGTCACCTACCAGGGGTATATGCCATAGGTCGCCTACCGGGGGGTATGCCATAGGTCACCTACCAGGGGGTATGCCTTAGGTCACCTACCAGGGGGTATGCCATAGGTCACCTACCAGGGGTATCACCTACCAGGGGCAGAGGCGGATCCAGGGGGGGGGTTGGGGGGGTTGCAACCCCCCCTTTCAAACCCGTAATGAAAATTATCATTAAGAATTATTGCGAAGTAAGGATGGCTGAAATTCGTAATACAACTGCAGCTCTGCGAGGAAACAAACGGCAAGGCAGTATTATGTAGTGTTGTGCGCATGATATAATAAAAAAGCGCTGGCGGCTGGGGCTCCGCCCCAGACCCCCTCCCCCGCTTCATGAATATTAATTAGCAACCCCCCCTTTTCTAAAATCCTGGATCCGCCCCTGCAGGGGGTATGCCATAGGTCACCTACCAGGAGTATGCCATAGGTCACCTACCAGGGGGTATGCCATAGGTCACCTACCAGGGGTATCACCTACCAGGGGGTATGCCATAGGTCACCTACCAGGGGTATATGCCATAGGTCGCCTACCGGGGGCTATGCCATAGGTCACCTACCAGGGGTATATGCCATAGGTCGCCTACCGGGGGCTATGCCATAGGTCACCTACCAGGGGTATGCCATAGGTCACCTACCAGGGGGTATGCCATAGGTCACCTACCAGGGGTATCACCTACCAGGGGGTATGCCATAGGTCACCTACCAGGGGTATATGCCATAGGTCACCTACCAGGGGTATGCCATAGGTCACCTACCAGGGGGGTATGCCATAGGTCACCTACCAGGGGTATGCCATAGGTCACCTACCAGGGGTATCACCTACCAGGGGGTATGCCATAGGTCACCTACCAGGGGTATATGCCATAGGTCGCCTACCGGGGGCTATGCCATAGGTCACCTACCAGGAGTATGCCATAGGTCACCTACCAGGAGTATCACCTACCAGGGGGTATGCCATAGGTCACCTACCAGGGGTATATGCCATAGGTCGCCTACCGGGGGCTATGCCATAGGTCACCTACCAGGGGTATGCCATAGGTCACCTACCAGGGGTATCACCTACCAGGGGGTATGCCATAGGTCACCTACCAGGAGTATCACCTACCAGGGGTATGCCATAGGTCACCTACCAGGGGTATATGCCATAGGTCACCTACCAGGGGTATATGCCATAGGTCACCTACCAGGGGTATATGCCATAGGTCACCTACCGGGGGCTATGCCATAGGTCACCTACCAGGGGTATGCCATAGGTCACCTACCAGGAGTATCACCTACCAGGGGGTATGCCAAAGGTCACCTATCAGGGGTGTGATAGCAGGAATGTGGCTGTGTAGATGCATTGGGACAGTGTTATTGCTACCTAGACCATTACACATTTGTGTACATGTACATGACATCTTTAAACTTCCAAGCATTCCATCACTACCACCATCACTGCCACCATCACTGCCACCATCACTGCCACCACCACTGCCACCATCGCTGCTACCATCACTGCCACCATCACTGCTACCATCACTGCCACCATCACTGCTACCATCACTGCCACCATCACTGCCACCATCACTGCTACCATCACTACCACCATCACTGCTACCATCACTACCATCATCACTTCATCACTGCTACCATCACTGCCACCATCACTACCACCATCACTACCACCATCACTGCCACCATCACTGCTACCATCACTGCTACCATCACTGCTACCATCACTGCTACCATCACTACCACCATCACTACCACCATCACTGCCACCATCACTGCCACCATCACTGCTACCATCACTGCTACCATCACTGCCACCATCACTACCACCATCACTGCTACCGTCACTGCCACCGTCACTGCCACCATCACTGCCACCATCACTGCTACCATCACTACCACCATCACTACCACCATCACTGCTACCATCACTGCCACCATCACTGCCACCATCACTGCTACCATCACTACCACCATCACTGCCACCATCACTGCCACCATCACTGCTACCATCACTACCACCATCACTGCCACCATCACTGCCACCATCACTGCCACCATCACTGCTACCATCACTGCTACCATCACTACCACCATCACTACCACCATCACTGCCACCATCACTGCTACCATCACTGCTACCATCACTGCTACCATCACTGCCACCATCACTACCACCATCACTACCACCATCACTGCCACCATCACTGCCACCATCACTGCTACCATCACTGCTACCATCACTGCCACCATCACTACCACCATCACTGCTACCGTCACTGCCACCGTCACTGCCACCATCACTGCCACCATCACTGCTACCATCACTACCACCATCACTACCACCATCACTGCTACCATCACTGCCACCATCACTGCCACCATCACTGCTACCATCACTACCACCATCACTGCCACCATCACTGCCACCATCACTGCTACCATCACTACCACCATCACTGCCACCATCACTGCCACCATCACTGCCACCATCACTGCTACCATCATTGCCACCATCACTGCCACCGTCACTGCCACCATCACTGCCACCATCACTACCACCATCACTGCCACCATCACTGCCACCATCACTGCTACGATCACTGCTACCATCACTACCACCATCACTACCACCATCACTGCCACCATCACTGCCACCATCACTGCCATCGTCACTGCCACCATCACTGCTACCATCACTACCACCATCACTGCTACCATCACTGCCACCATCACTGCCACCATCACTGCCACCGTCACTGCCACCATCACTACCATCATCACTACCACCATCACTACCACCATCACTACCACCATCACTGCCACCGTCACTGCCACCATCACTACCACCATCACTACCACCATCACTGCTACCATCACTGCCACCATTAGTTCTCTACTGCATTTTGCCTTTATTGAGGTAATAACTACACCCCCTTGGCAGGGTTTCATCGATAAAAAACCCTCAAGGGGTGATGAACATCAAGATGATACTTTTAAGAGAGGGGGGGGGGGGGGGGGGGTGTCTATTTAAGACTGGACAAATAAGCAATTCAGATTACTTTGTGCAATACATGTATGAAATAGAAAAGGTGGAAGGATTGCTGCATCCATCACTCGTGCGTACTGGCATTTATGAAAGATTGCCAATATAATGGCATCCCCCCCCCCCCCCTCCCCCCCCTTTGATGAATTAGTGACTCCTGCACATAGATACACAGATGATTAGTTTGGTTGGCATCTACAGTGTAATTGTGTGTGCTGTGGTATGCAGTTGACCTCTCAGTTGTGTGGCGGCGGTGGTGGTGGAACATTCCTTTGGTGGGACTAGCTTGCCTTGTCAGCTCATAACATGTAATTGTAAGCAGTCCAGAAATGTGTTTTGTATCCACACATACACGTATCCTTCTGAGAACGCTATTGTTTCTGTGATGGGCACACATTAGAACCTCCACGCATACATGTACTTCTACATATAGATGCAAATCTTGTAGCTCAATGGTCATGGGTCCATAGGAACTTTCTTTTCTCTCAAAGTCAACGTGGGAGGTGTGGTGTGGGTGTGGTGGGAGGTGGGTGTGGTGGGAGATGAGTGTGCTGGGAGGTGGGTGTGCTGGGAGGTGGGTGTGCTGGGAGGTGGGTTTGCTGGGAGGTGGGTGTGGTGGGAGGTGGATGTGCTGGGAGGTGGGTGTGGGGAGATGGTGTGGTGGGAGGTGGGTGTGGCAGGAGGTGGGGATAGGTGTGGGTTCCTTGTTAGATTAGAGCTTTCCCTCTGGGAGTTAAGTGGTTTCTTCAGTTGTGTGTGTTCACTTCACATGCATTAGGTATGTTTGAATGCCAGCTGTAATGCACACACACACACACACACACACACACACACACACACACACACACACACACACACACACATTCATGTATGTTTTTGTTCCTTGCTGACAGGAGGAACATATCATTTGGACATCCAGATACCTGACAGTTACCCCTTCAACCCACCCAAGGTAGGTTATGTTCAGCCACATAATACACACGTTCTTTGTACATGTGGTGTCCATGCCCAGTGCT
>OY811988.1:5170106-5257606 GCA_963681505.1 Eunapius fragilis
ACAGGAGGTAAGACTGAGGACTAGACCATAGCCTATGCAGGAGGTAAGGCTGGGGACTAGACCAAAGCCTATACAGGAGGTAAAGCTGGGGACTAGACCATAGCCTATACAGGAGGTAAGACTGGGGACTAGACCATAGCCTACACAGGAGGTAAGACTGGGGACTAGACCATAGCCTATACAGGAGGTAAGGCTGGGAACTAGGCTATAGAATATGCAGGAGTAAGGCTGGGGTCTAGACCATAGCATATGCAGGAGTAAGGCTGGGGACTAGGCTTTAGCAGCATGCAGTACATGTGTTAGAGGTAAGGCTGGGGACTGGACCATAGACGTCCATTTTACATTTGCACACACTTTTCATACTTAGCGCCCAAAAATCTAAAATTGGACACGAAAGAGTTTGATGAAAAGTTAGCACAGATGAAGAAGATGGGAATAAACGAGGTAAAAAGGTTTAACCGTGTGCACGTTGTTTGATGTAGGTACAAAGTACACATTGCATCATCATCTGCACACACTATAGGGCTCTCTATATGGATCATTGGATACATGGGGTGTGGCTAGACATGGGGTGTGGCTAGACAAATTCAACATTATTGGATTTTGTGGAGAGGTGTGGGTGGTTGGCAGGCGTATGTCCCCCAAATGTTATAGAGTTGCATAGGGTTACAAGGGGTGGGTTGTTGGTAGGTGGTAATGGGTTTTATGTATAGCATCAAGTTTTAATTTTTTGCCTTTTCTCCAATGTACGCTCATGCACGCACACTCGTACACACACATGTGCACACCACACCACGCACACTTACACGCACACCACTCACATTTATCCACACACATGTACACCACACACACACACACACACGCACACACACACACACACACACACACACACACACACACAATGTACACCACACATACAGCATGATGCCAGAGTGGCTCTGTCAACTCACTCCCTTGATCTAGAAAGAGCAGTGGAGAGCATATTTAGTTAGCACGTATATAGTTGTTTGTGTTGCAACAAATTTAACCACTTACCGTAACTGTATTCTTACGTATATGAAAATTTTTCTTTTTTAGTTTTTGTGGCTTTGTTCATCAGCCATGATAGCGGTCTTTTAAACGGGGTGAATTATGGTCATGGTAGTGGAATTAATGTTGAACTCATGACGCAGGTGCTCTTCGCCTGGAACGTCGTAACCTATCTGCTGTGTGTAGGAGGAACGAGACCATTTGTTATCGCCCGTCTATGTACGCGTCGCGTCTCGTACCCAGACAATGTTCAAAGCCCCTACGGCGCACGTTTGGATATTGGTTGTACCATAGCGTGGTATGGATTAATTAACCGACCGCGGCAGCCCACATTGTACCGTATAGCTGCAAATGCATGTGTGTGTAGGAGGATCGGAATTCCATGCAGGCATGCGTAATGCGTATGGTACCACCGTGCGTATTTTTTCTTAATGCATGACGTGATTTCTGCCCGGGGTGGGGGTGGGGGGTATATAATTATCACTATAAGCCGAAACAGATCTGAAGCGCTACCCGCATATATATATATGTATACATAATAGGATGAATCCACCGTAAGTGTAACATAAGTGTTTTTTTTCTTTGCCTTTTACGCACTTGTTCGAACATGTTAACGTGCGTATGATGTACGCAAATATAATATTTTCCTTATTCAGACCGGGCCGTGATGTAGAACTGAGGCGGAGCCGGTTTCACGAACGCTCGCTAACGTGTCCCGGCTTACCTTCTACTGGCTTCCAGCCACCGGTGAGGAAGTCTGGCGCAATCGTTTACGACTCGAGTGACTTGACGCTCACGATCTTACTGTCCCGGCACTCGAATTCCTTCCCCCTGCAATTTACCGTCACGAAAGGCTTCCAAGGCGATTCGGTCTCGATCAACGAAGGCGAGCTGTACACAGCTTACTTCGAGAAAAGGACCGAGGTGATTGTCCTGAAGGACTGGAGAGGCGAGGAATGTTCCCTACCTGTTAACTCCGCGGTACAGATCGGGATCCTGTACGACCCTAACAACTCCCTCGACGAAGCGCTTATTGGGTACGAATTCGCGAGCGTCGGCGAAGTGATGAAATCGCCTCTCAAACCGACCGTGTTGAGGGTCACCCAGGCCTATAGTGACGGCAAAGAATCGAGATCTGTGGAAAGGGACGAGCTGCTGGTCGTCAAGCGATGCATACAGACGCGTTTCAGGGACTGCATGGAGGCGTACAGCATAACCAAGAGAGCGCTGAAGAAACTCAAACCGTCCTGCCAAGGGCGGTTCACGACGAACCCGCACAGGGTGGCCATGTACGCCGGAGATATACTGGCCCACGTCCCGCACGTATTCGGAGCACGGGCTCTAATGATGTCGGACTCACACGCCGCGTTCTACTCTGCCTTACCGCAGCAGTTCTTATCCGAACCTGTTACGCTCTTACGAACGGTTACCGAGACGTCCCTTATAGTAAGGCCAGCTCAAGACGCGGGCCAAGCGTACCGGTTGGTAGAGATTCCGACTTCACTCGACATCACAGTCAAAATCGTACCACCTGGCTCTAATTCTCCGCAAAAGCATTCGTCTAAGCGGGACAAGTTTAACGCCTTGGAAGCGTACAAGTTCCGTCGAGTGAAGACGATCGATAAATCCCCCATGCAGCGTGTTTTACGCGAAGAGGTACGCCAGGGATTCGAAGATACCGGTGTATCACTGCAGATACCTCCTGAACAAGATACTGTATACGAGACCATCGACGAGAAACTCCCGGAACGACGGCACACGATCGGTGCGGCTCCGGCTGGTAGTGATGGTTATGTGACCATGGTACATAATCCGCAAGTCGAGCAAGATTCCTCGGTACCAAGCAGCAGTACTAGTGTGCATGTGGTGTCTGAAAATGCCACCAAAAATATGAATGAATTGGCTACGCTCTCCTGCAATCAGGTAAGAGTCATTAATTCTCGGCGAGTGTTGTCATCATATATATCACTAATGTTGCATGCAACTTATTATAGCATTATAGTTTTTACTGATATTTTACGAGACAAAATTTTGCCTAGTGTATTTTGGGCCTTAGGTTAACCAATAACAAAATCAAGCAGGCTAAAGGCGACCATAACAATGTTGCATGCTACTCTACATAAAACTAGAATTTTTGTTGAAATTCATAATGTAGCACGCAATATGTTGCCTTGTGTATGGTAGCCTTAATGCTTATTTTCCAGAGCCAAATTTTTTTTAAAAAATGTAACGGCACAAATAATAGATTCGGCACAAGACGCTAGATCTTTCAATGCGTCCATGATGTTGTTTGAACAAGTTACTATGGTTAATACATATTTCTAACACATGAAATTAACAGTGGGCACAGAAATTTTTCCACGATAAGAATATCAATTATTGGTAACTCAATTATAAATTGCCGATATGCACCTTTGTAATCAAGATGGCGGCAAATCTATTATTATGAAGTTTATGAAATAAATATGGATTGCATAAAATCACGCGATAAGAACGCTTCATAAAAGCAATCCAATTATTCAGTGCGTATAAGAACCATACCATATAGAGAATATGCATGAACGGCCATCTCAGAAATCCAGAAAACATTGAAAACTTGTAAAATGAAACTTCGTCAGTAAATGCTTCTCATATTGGATGTATCATTGCTATAATTACTCAGGTTTTGGACCTTTTGGAAAGGATGAAACTTGCTCAATACAAATCCGCGTTTGAACAAGAATCAGTGAACGGGAAAATATTGCTGGACTGTGATGATGATATTCTGAAGGACGAACTTGGCGTGAAGTCTAGGCTTCACCGTATCCGCCTGATGCAACTCATTAGTGGTGAAACCTCAGTTACCGAAGCAGGAACTAGTCCCCACTCTCCCTAGCTGCCCTTCTTGGACCAATCATTTAACATTTCATATCGTACAACCGCATGTGTTGAAAGTCTACAATTTCGCTGCATGCAAACTGATATCGGTACAGATGTACAGAGGGCGAAAACATAAGCACACACACACACACACACACGCACACGCGCGCACACACATGCACACATACACACGCGCACGCACACTCCTTAGTCAATTGTGAAGCACAGCAGTGCTCAATAGAATTACTAAACCATACGCATACTTCGGTTCGTTTGTACCTCTAAACTGACATGCGCAAGTAATACAAATGCAGCTTGTCGAGAATTTTATATTTTAAAACCTGCACAAGGAAGGTCGGTTAGCATGCCTCATGATCAGTGAGCGGAATCTCGCGCGCGATTTATCGAACACAGTGATCACGAAAGAACAATATAGCACTGTTCAATTTGCCCTGGTTCGAGCATCAAGCTTATGTCTAAGAGGATCTAGGGTAAAGTGGAGGAGTGGACTAGGTTTTGATGATGGGGCATCACTTCCTACAATCATGCAATAGGCTGTAGCTTTCTTTTTTGCATTCGTTATTTTTGTTCTGTTTTGTAATTCTTTCTGTCATAACATTGAATTACCGTGTAATGGAATAAGAAATCAATCATATACGTCATTTACATCTCATGTATAAATGCAGGTCCCTAAACACAGTGATCAAAAGACTATACGAAAGAATAACAAGGCATCTACGGCCTAAATAAACGCACAATGTGCGCTAGTCTTCTTGCTGTGTAGATACAACTGGACATTTCACTGAGTCAACAATTAACACATACAAGCACTCACACACTGACATACAAAACACTTACACAAGTGACACAATCAATGGACCCATTTCGCATAGAGATAAGGAATTTGGTAGCTCATCAGGAGGCAAACACAACCAAGCAATAACGTCATACAGAGGCAGCCACGGGCCCACGACGATATGAATCAGAGCTCGTGTGTATAGTAATTTGTCAAAAATGATCGTGTACGACATATAACACCAACTGAACAAGAACACAAAAGAAAAAACAGAAATGGTACGTAGCAAACCAACAACAATAACAACAAAAAAAAAAACAAGCTTAAGTGCATGTATGTGATGCTGATAAAACAGAACACAATAGCCAATGGGCTAATAACCATTAGAAATCATGGGCGTCCCCCCCCCCCCCCCCCCCCCCCCCCCTTCGGGACTGAATGGCGCCCCCTCCCCTTGTAATAAAAGTTTACATACATGCGTACCACTGGCTGAATTGGCTGAAAGCGGACAGCACCCACCGCCCACTGGTTGAATCTGCCGAAAGTGCGGACACCTCATTGATTGAATCGGCCGAAAGCGGACAGCACCCCCCCCCCCCCCCCCCCCCCCCACTGGTTGAATTTGCCGAAAGCGGACAACGTATTCGCGGCTGTCAAATGGCGCCCCCTTGCCCTATCCTGCCCCCCCCCCCCCCCTTCCAGAAAAGCTGGGGGCGCCCATGGAAATAAACATCCAAGTCCAAAGTTATTGCTGACCTTTATGAACGTTTAAATCTAATCCTGATGCGGGCCATTGCAAGGGCCATTCTAGCCAGAGTTTTCCGGCCAATTGGCTGTTGCTTATGTACATGGAATTATTTAGTAATGTACTAGTAATAATATTATTGTGTTTCTTTATATTCTCTAATACAGGGTGTCCACAAAACTTTTAAATGAATACAGAATTTATAAATGTACAATAACCACGTTTAGACCACATTGTTAGAATTTAACAGTACAAAAGATCAAATAGCTTGAAATTAATTAAGTTGACACAATAATGTACGACAACTTTTAATTAATAACATGATTTATAAACTGCAGCGTAACCTTGATGAAAGTGTGAAAAAGTATAGTGTTTTATTAGGTAATATTCAAAACAACAAATCGAAATTGAAAACGCTAAATGACCACTGCCATTGTAATTAACTTTGAGTTTTAATACCTCACCATTACATAATCTATTGCCAAATCAAATGGCGTTGTTTAATAATTGACTGATAAATGATGATTATTAAAATTATCCATCCCATAACAGCTTCAACCTTAATAAATTATGGTCTTAAATGTTAATACTCACTATTGAAGTTAGCAACTTGAAATCAGTGTCTTATTATTATATGCCCATAATTGTAATTTTAAAAATTAATAAATGCTCCAATCCAAGTTGAAGCTGGTGCTAGGCTACCATTCACAGTCACGATCTGCTGATATTCTCATGCGGCATTGGAATCTTGGTAGGCCCGGCCCGTTGCCCTGGACATCACCGTTGTCTCACCGCTAAATCCTTCCACTTTAGCTGAAGCAGGAGCAACGGTTGGTGCAGTCCTTGAGGCAACGGAGAGCAAACACCTGGCAAATGATGAAAAATGCTTAGCTCTAGGGTGTATGGGTCTCAACCTCTCTAGCAGTTGACTCTTATGGGGCTTGTGGTAGAGAAGCATCAAACTTTCTGGCACACATCAAAGACACAGGCATCTTTTGAATTTTTCTTAAACCTGAGCTTTTGCTAATAAGAGCGAAGGCCAGAGTCATCCTTCGAAGAGTGTAGAACTGAATTTGTGTTACTGTACATATATAATTACAATGGGAAAAAATAAAAGTGATTTCTTCAATATAATAATAATACTGTAATAATAAGAAACCTTTTTTCACTTTGTCACAGAATGCTATATGCTTCGTTTTCCGTACAGGTTGTAGCTAAGGGCGTAATTAACCCTGTTGCTATGGAAAAAATTTTCGTTAAGGGGTGTATGGCTTTAATTTTTTTCCCACAGGTTCAATGGAAATGAAATACACCTGCGATATCACCCAAGAATCACTGGTGGATTATTTATGCACGTGATTTGTTGGTGAAGAAACCTGGCTGTGTATCAACACAACACTCACACACAAACATACAAAAGCACTCCCTCTTTTAGTACAGGCTACTCCTTGCACCTTGTACTGAACTGCATATTGACATAAATTGTGTACAATCCTTTGCCAGCATTGATTCTGTCCTTGTTATTTGAGGCCGGCGGACCTTGAGGTAGCCCTTTTCGTCATCTTGAGTGCCATGTTTGTGTATGTCAGTGTGTGTTTGTGTATGTGTGTGCTTGTGTGGTCAGTGTGTGAGTGTTGTGTGTGTCAGTGTGTCAGTGTTGTGTGTGTCAGCGTGTGAGTTTTATAGGTCAATGCATGAGTGCTTTTGTATTTCAGTGTGTGGGTGTTTGTGTATATCAGTATGCATCCTTATGTGTCAATTTGTGGGTGTTGTGTATGTCAGTAAGTGCTTGTGTTTGTCAGTGTGTGCTTGTGTGAGAGTTTGTGCATGTCAGTGTGTGTAGGTGAAGTCTTTGATGAGTGACTGTCTTACAATGAGGTAGCCATTAAAGAACATGTCATTGATTTTTTTAACTTTAGTCTTAGAGCTATTAACTTCAGACTGCGCAGTGTAAATGGCATGATATAACATTCAGAAGATGCAGGGGCGGATACAGGAATTCTAAAAGGGGGGGTCTGATATGAATAACTAATAAGGGGGAGGGTGCGGGAGGGGGATGTGCCCCCTCCCGCGCGAAGCGCGGAAGCTTTTGGGGGTCCGTGACACAGACTGTCTGACGCCTGAAGCTGTTTGTGGCCATGTGCACCTGATATTACGATTAAGGCACGCAATGAGGGTTAACTGTACACGTCACGTGGTATAGGCTGAGGGGGGGGGGGGGGGGGGGTCCGGACCCCCCGGACCCCCCCCCCCCCCCCTGCGTCCGCCCTTGAGATGTGTGAAGGAACACCTGTTTGCTGTTGCCAAACATCTATGCATAAATATAGAACCAACATTTTAAATTTAAAACAGCCACGGCTGGTAGAAATTTTTGGATCTAAAGCTCCCTTTACACGCCAACTCCTAATATTTTTTGATGGCAGGAAAATGTTAATTGCGTTCACGTAAAATATGAAATTATTAGCCTCGAACAAAATTTTCTTAGGGATAACCACATCTATTGAGATAGCATTTTTAATATCTATGCCTTCATGTAACTATTTATATTAATTATTCTGACCTCACTGGAGTTTACTCATTGTGTTGTGGATGCCTCACCCACAGCAAAGAAGCTTTAAAAATCATTATGCCTTGCCAGCTATATAGATTATCAATCATCAAATCATTTGATGAGTAGATGGATAGCAAGGTATGATGGAAGACACCTATAGAGTATGACATAATCATTACATAATGCAGAATTGCAGTAAGGATTTGGCTAATGCCCTTCAAAGTTTCCTGTCAGTCTGTATAACAGTTGGATTCCCTTTTCGTGTTTACAACTATCGATACCCATAATGCATCATAAATCGTTATTGTTATCTGCACAGTTTGCAAACAGTTACTTTATGATATTTCCGGTGTTGACCGGATGGCTTCACCCTATCGACGAGGAACGCCTTGCTTGATGAGGTGTGCGTGTCATAATGAGATGATTTGGCTTTGTTAGAAGGACGTGCGAGAACAAGTTATCGTAAGTTATTCCCTCTGTGCTAGAGATATGAGTGCAAGAGAACTCATTAGTGTGCACGTTTATTATGCTTGGTTGACGAGACGGTCACACACAGAATCCCCCACGCCCAGTGGCTGCGCGTAGAGAATCGCGGGGCGTACACAAATTCATACATGTACATGCACACTGCACACACGCAGATACACACATACACACAATTATGCGCGCGCACATATATCGGCCGAGGCAGATAGAGAGAGAGAGAGAGAGACAGAGAGAGCGAGAGAGGGAGCGAGAGAGAGAGAGCGAGAGAGAGAGAGAGAGGGAGGGAGGGAGGGAGGGAGGAGGGAGGGGGAGGGAGAGAGGGAGGAGGGCGGAGGGAGGGAGGGAGGGAGAGGGCGAGAGAGAGAGAGAGAGGGAGGGAGGGAGGGTGGGTGGGGGGAGGGAGGAGGGAGGGAGGGAGAGAGAGAGAGAGAGAGAGGAGGGAGGGAGGGAGGGAGGGAGGGATGGAGGGAGGGAGGGAGGGAGGGGGAGGGAGGGAGGGAGGGAGGGGGGAGGGAGGGAGGGTGGGTGGGGGGAGGGAGGAGGGAGGGAGGGAGGTAGAGAGAGAGAGACAGAGGGAGGGAGGGAGGGAGGGAGGGAGGGAGGGAGGGAGGGAGGGAGGGAGGGAGGGAGGGAGGGAGGGAGGGAGGGAGGGAGGGAGGGAGGGAGGGAGGGAGGGAGGGAGGGAGGGAGGGAGGGAGGGAGGGAGGGAGGGAGGGAGGGAGGGAGGGAGGGAGGGAGGGAGGGAGGGATAATCATATATATATTCTGAGTACTGGTACAAAGCAACTAGGTATACGGCGTCATACAAATTATTCTCGATCAAACGCACGTTTTGCGTAGGTGTATGGGTATATTTTTGTATTGAACATGCCGTCTTGAATATACACAGTATAATACGATCGAATTACCAGTTTACTTTCTGCAAGCAGACACACGTGATGGAAGAAGAGCAATATGTGTGCATGTCATCATTGAGTCAGAATGACGCTGAGGAGTAAGTTGATTTATACATGCATGTATCATAATGAGTGCATGCACATATACTCATGCGATAGAAGTCTGCATATGTAAATGTGACGGGTAATACAATATACTGTAAAATGAGCGCGCATGCACACGAACCATGAATGCACTAACAAGTTCACGCTAGTTCAGTGAGTATATTGTGCTGTCGTGTTGATGGAGTATAGTAATGATGAAATAATTGCACCAGTACGCACGAGTAAGTTATCCCAATCGTTTTTTTCCCTATTGAGCAATGCTCTTATCAGCAAGGCGTACATTAAGCTGACGATGCGCAATTATGGTCTCATGGTCTAATTGTGATCGGTGTCAACCTAGGCATATTATGTACTTAAAAGTACTGCGACGGAGTGTGCATGCTTGCGTGTGTGTGTGTGTGTGTGTGTGTGTGTGTGTGTGTGTGTGTGTGTGTGTGTGTGTGTATGTGTGTGTGTATGTGTGTGCGTGTGTATGTGTGTGTGTAAATAATCGTGTTGTTTTCAAACATCGAACCTGTGGCATTTGAAGTACTAGATCATCAGTCAACATGGAGTCGCCTACAAAGACGTACAAAAAACCAGTGGTGAAGCCGAAACCGAAGGCCAAAGAACGAGGTGATAAGAAAAAAATAAATACAAGGTATATAGGCGCATTATTTTTAAATGTGTTTTCGTTCATGTATGCATTAATCGAAAGGTTCGAGTCTGAATGCCCCTTATTTCTTTCACATGCATAGAAATCGCGCGCAAATTCATGTAGTACAACGAATTGATATTTAAAATTGTCTCCATCCTATCATTAGAACACTGGGCAAAGTACAAAATTTTGCGAGTAGAATAATAAATTGCGCTCTAGTTAAGTCATTTCAAAGCAACTATGTGCGCGGATTATATTATAGTACGGGTAATCATTTGTATTCTGTACACGTACAGTAAAGAAGATAGTGACTTAGAAGTGAAGAGGGCACCACAGCAGATGAGTGTTACTAACCCCCAAAAGATCGCTGCAAGTAAAAGTCTATTGAATCTTTCTGCTTTGAACGTGCAAAAGATACAGGACAGCGCAAAGCCTCTATCACGTAACGACCTCAAGTACCGCCCATTGCCTGAGTTACCGCCCTCCGCTGATTGTAGTGAGCACCAGCCTATAAGTGAACCAGTTAGTGAAACTTTCATCACTTTTGCGGACTTGGCAACAAACTACTCAGAGCAATTGCCAGGGCGCGTTGAAGTGTGCAGAGGGGTATATGGTGATGATGAAGATGATGCAATGTGCATCTCCACAGGCGACATCTATAACATTCACTATGTGAAAAGAAGGGAAACAGTCACACTCCAGGCCTCAGCAGGAAACAAGGATGAAGAGTTTGCTGTGCCACTGAATTCATCAATAAAATTTTCTGTTCTTTATGATCCAGGACGGACTGCTAGCAAGGCAGCTGAAGGTTATATATTTTCAAAAGTAATGGATATCATAAATGCTAGCCCAATGCCTAAAGTCGTATGCGCCACAAAAAGGAACACCGCATCAAAAGTTGATACCATCGTTACCCCTGGGGAAATATTAGTAGTTGTTGGTGTCGAAGATATTCAGGGCTCTTTGCACCTCAAGATGTTCAGCTTGAAGACAGAAACTTACAAGTTGCTCCCTGGAGACAGTACAGGACAATTTACTACCAAGCCAAAGGAGGTGCAAATGTACATAAGTCAAATACTGAAGTACTGCAAATGTCCCATTCCATCCACTGTGCTGATCTTTCCTTCAAGTGAGGGACAAATGCTGCCTGAGGGACTGCGTTCCAGACCATTTACACTTCTTGAAAAGACAGTCTCTACTTCCCTTGTGGCAACAATTCACTTAACAAATGGACATGAAATCCTTGACATACCAAGCACACTTGATGCTGAGTTAAAGTGGGTTCAGTTGAGTGAAAAGGAGAGATTTCAACTCAAAGAGAACACATCACAAATATCAAAGACATTTGATGAATCAAAGGTGATCCGATATCGAAGCCCAAACCAGAGTGATGAAGAATACATGACACAAGAGGAACTGTACACATCAGTTTTTGGGCATGGCTGGGGCACATCAATAGGTGTCAATTCCCGGCGTTCGAGCCTTGATGCAAGTAGTATTTTAGGTGACTCAAAGCTTGCACCTGACATGACACTTGACAAAATGCCATCGCCTGGGACCCCTACTAAGCTCCCTGCTGTGCTGGGTGCATCCATAATGACAGAGAAGACTCCAAATGCTCATTTATGTCACTCTCCTCATCATTCCGTACAGTTAAATAAGCATGCATCGGTGCCCAATATGCAGCAATATGGTGGCATAACACAAGATGGTTCCGCTATGGGCAATCCAGTGCTTCTGAATTCAGAACATGGCACACCTTTTTGTGATGCAGAGACATATGACCGTCCTAGAGCAACTATCTCAGACATGCATAATGAGTCATCTGATTCTGTGTTTGCACATGAACTGTATGATCAACCACGTCGCATCAGCATTGATGCAGGTGCAGTGCTTGCTAGCTCAAAGGCGGCGATGATGTTTTCAACCTCCCCTCATGCCCTGTGCGATGAAAGAGATATCCAGAGCAGCACTGATGTGATGGCACCTAGAAACTCACCCATCCCACCGCAACTGCCTGAGCGCGACCTTTACAACGTCGTGCCTCAGCGGGAGAGACGGTTGGCACCAAAGTCCCCACCTCTTACAAAAAGCAACAAGTGCCTTCCCAGTGCCTCAGTAAAACCTGCGACATCATCTATAAGCATACACAGTATTTCTAGTGACAGGCCACAGTCAGCACTTTCTGAAAGCTTCCCCAATTCAGCCAATTATCTTAGAAATCCTAGTCCACCATTACATGACTACCATGGGGAGGATCGTAGGCGGGTCAGCTTGTTGAAGTCGATGAGCCCTGTACCATTCCTCCAGCCATCTGGTGGCCAGAGCAGTGCATTGGAAGGAGAGCTGCAAATCAGATATGAAACATTGGCGCACGAGTTTGATGAGATGAAGGAAAAGCTGAAAACAGCTGAATCCAGAATAGATGACCTTCAAAGGCAAATTTCAGGATTGCTGACCCAAAACCTCTCATCACCTAAACTTTCTTCAAAAAGCAGATTAATGGATGACAAAAGTGCCATGGATATGGATGAGGTAAGCTACTGCATGTGAAATGCCCTCAATAAATAACATACTAGTGACAATAAATAGGCCAAGCTTGTAACTGTACTTATTATATAAAAAAAGCAGTTTTTACAATGCATGTATTGTAGAAGTTCATAAGATATCAACTAGAGTCACATTTTGTCATTTGCATATATAACATATATAAATTTACTCAAAAACATGCACCATGCCATTAATGACGACTAGAATCTATGCTCAACATTTCATGATGTCAAGCCAATCTATGTTTCACGTAGCATATGGAATAATATTATGCAGCTCTGCATGCAGGATTACATACGTTTGTAAAAAAAAAATAGGATGCAATTCAAATGTTTGGTATTGCACAAATGCATTGAAGTAATAATATTTTATGGAATGCTACCAACATTTGAGGACTGAATCTTTTGAACAGGTTCTCCTGTGGCTGGATGACCTAAACCTCTCCCAATACAAAAAAAAGTTTAAAGCAGAAAAGATGTGTGAAAGACTGCTATGGCAGTGTGATGACGAAATACTGGATAAGGACATGGGAATTACCAACAGATTGCATAGGATAAGGATACTGACAGCAATAGAGGACAGAAGAAAGTTACATTCTAAGTAAATACATTCATGGACTGTTACTTAGCTGCAAATGATGTCTGTGTAGCTCCAGTAAATTGAGTGTGCTTATAATTGTTGTGTTGCTTGTGTCGATAATTAACTTTCAGTGATCAGAAATCATCTGATTACTAAAATGGTGCATGTTGACTATGGTTGTTGATGAAGTTTTCCATCACCTTTGTTCAAGTGTATCAATTCATATGTATGTATTCACAAATATTGTGTGCATGGTTGAATAAACCATCTGACTGTGCAACTAGCATGCCACTCAGGTTGAGACAGCAACTTTCCCTCTCTCCATTATCTCTAATGTACCAAGATTAAAACAAAAGATTTCTGAATGTGAATGTGAAATAAACTTTATTATATTTATGTGTACACAACTTTACACAATAAAAGGGTTATGTACATAATTGAACAACTGAAGTCCTAGTACTACAATTAACCTAGAGTGGCTCTGGTTAGCAAGTGACGTGGCTTTGACTTTAAGCCAGATTTAAATGCACCATTGGTTGAGGAATAAAAACCTTTTTTCTAAGTGCTTAGTGCCTTAAAATATTACTGTCTGCAGGAGTCTAAGCGAATTACCATTGTTATCAGGTACATGCAACCTGAGGAGTTTCCTTTGACATCAAGGAAGCCAGCCTGCCCTCTGTATTTGGTGTGCATTAATTGGTTTCTAATAATGTCATGTAATAATTAACAGTAACAGTCATGCTTTGTAATTAGAACAGTGACCTTGTACACGCAGCACAACCCTCATTAGCTTATCTGCTGTCTAGAGCTTGCAGTTAATTGTCATAGGTGATTCAAGAACAAAACATAACATGACGATGTTTCAGACATTTTGGTAACACAAGAATCATAGGCAAAACAGCACAACTTACACAGGACACAATGTCTTAACATGTATTTGGTGTGGACATAGTAACAGCCTGATGTGTGAATATTAACTCAAACAAATGCAAACACTAGCTAGCAGAATGTAATTAAATTGTCTAGCAGTATCAAGCAATAATTTAAATCCCAATGGGTTCAACAAAGCCTTAATATCATTCTGCAGGAGCATTCAAATTGCTTCAAAATGGCCATTTAAATGAGTCCTGTCTCTAGATACATGTGGGACAGTGTTCTTCTAGTTTTTCAAGTTTTTAAATTTTTTAAATCTTACATGAACTGCAGAGAGCTTTTGTATAAAAACAATTTGAACACTAATGCAGAAAGATATGTAAGCTTTGAACCACCAGGAGTAATGCATAAATCAGTTGGACTAGTTCAGGTTCTAACGCATTACCTTATACCATTTTCGTGTAAACTGTTAAGTGAAGGCATTAAGTGAAATCAAATCAACTAATGTAGTTGGTGCCTAGAATTTCACTGAGTATAATTTGACACTACTCTTGCATGATTACTCTTCTGTTGCTCCAAAGAACTACATATGAAAATTAAAATTCTTTAAAAAGGATAGGATATCCTTACTTGATCTCTTTAAAGATCAGATTTGGAACACTCAATGAAAGTGGCAATGGGTGCCAGAATGTTTACATTGCCGCCTCACCCCCCCCCCCGCCAACACACACACACACATACATGCACACACACATGCACACACACATGCATACACACACGCACACGCACAAGCACACACACACACACACACACACACACACACACACACACACACACACACACACACCCTTTCCCCACCTCATTACTGTTGCCTTAACACATTAAAGAGGGTATTTTAAACACTCAGCATTCAGGCACGTAATGAACACACTAGGGGATCGAAGCAGCGAAAAGCATATTTTTTCAAGTTTTCAAAGTATTTATGCATACATTTTTACTTGCATGCGTCTTGTTGCACCTTTTTTTTTTTCAAAATCATGTAAGGGTGCATATAAATCCCTGAAATGTGCCTAAAAGTTCGCAGAAGCAATCTTTTTAAAAACAATTCGCAGCACTAACGATATAAATTACCAGTACCACTGCAAATATTGCATTCTACGTTGCTCATGATTTACATGTATAGTACTGACACCATATTGCAAAATGATTATATAGTACTGCCATTGATTGGTTACTTAATGACTTATGTGTACATAATCAAAGAATCCCTCAATAGCTTCACGAGGCAACTGCTCAGATAGATTTTGAATTCTGTTCCATTCTAGTTCTTATAGCATTATAATTGGGACAGTGTCTAGCAAAAATCACCCTTACGATACTTTATCAAAATTTCCAGGACACCAATTAGTTCTCCACGAATACATGTTGCTAAAGCCATCGACCATTCTTCGAAGCATACTATTGGGGTTGAAAATGAATTTTTCTAGGTGCACTCATGCATTACAGACTTTACAGTATATTATACTGAAAGATTGATGGGATGTGTTTGATTTCTAATTAATTTGTTAATCATGCTGGTTATCTATATGATGTAAACACGGTTTGTGTATTGCTCTAATAGCTAGTATTTACAAGTAACTAAAAACATTCTCTACGAGAAAGTTGGTGATATATAGGATTTGAAGGCAATTGGTGGCAAGGAAACAAGGTCTTATCAGAAGGTAAAATGTAATAGTCCTATATTTAGCACACAAACAACACATGCCCTAGAAATGTGCTAAATATAGGACTATTACATTTTCCCTTCTGATAAGACCTTGTTTCCTTGCTTTTTACACCACCAATTGCCTTCAAATCCTTTATATCACTAACTTTCTCGTAGAGAATATTTTTAGTTACTTGTTTCCTTGATTTTTGTTCATACCCAAATCACTGAAGTCACTGTGAATATTATGTGTCTCTGTAAGATGCCCGTGCCGATTCTAAAACATCGTCTCGAACTTGAAGGTATTTCGCACGTCGTTTCGCTTGTTTCTTTTCCTGACGTGAAGGCATTTTGAGAAAAACAACTTCACTAACAAAAGAGGTTACACCAAACGATGATTGAAGCACCAAAGCATTTACTCTAGTTGTTCGCTATTTATACAACATAGATATCTAAAATTACGTCTTACAAGTTATCTAATTATGCGTCTTACATAGACCGTATGGTCGATTGTTTACCAAAAGATAACATCGACTATTTTATATGAAAGCGGCTCTTCCAGCCTATTCTGAAGCTATTGGTGAAATTTTCATTGTTTAAAAGTGTTCCTATCCCGAGTTATGCGTTGCCAAGAAGAAGGAGAAGAAGGAGACCATGTTCCGGGACTGGGTACAGTACCCTTTTGTTCTCTACAACCGCGCGGTTCTGTGACATAAAACAAAGACGAAACTGCTCATTTTTGACTTCTAGTTCGATTGGTATAACAAGCTAAACGATCCGATCGTCGGGAGTCTAATAAGAGACGGGTCGCGTATTTTTAATGAGATTCGTAGTCGGGATCAAATCCTATATGGAAGTTTCTAGCGAAACTTCCGATTATTGGTTGTGCATTTAATAAAATTTGGTTGTGCATTTAATAAAATAAGGCAAAGTTCATGAGAAGAAGTGCGAACCAATCTCAAGTTTAGTAAGTTATGTGAATATAATAACGTTTGCAAATCTTTCCATGTTTGTCACATCCAGAAATTGTGGTTGTTATTGTAACAACGCATGCCGTGTTTTTTAATTATTATTTTTGGTTTTGCTATCAATCACACCATTACAACTGAGCTTTTTGTTTACGAGCAAGTTTTATGCAAGTTTTATGGTATCGATGTGCATTCAAAAACTTGTTTTCTGAGCAGACATGCAAACGACTATACAAATAATGTATACTAGTGTTATAGTCGTACGCTAAACGCACGAGCCACTAAGGAGTCCCGCTAGTCCTGTGATGGGCTGCTGTCCGGAAGCAACTGTCAGAATACGGGCACGGTGCAAGGATGACGTAATAGTCAGATCATTCATCAATGCGTCATCGTTTAATCGCACGAAAAGATCTCCATTTATACCTTCCGCAGCAAATTTGTTCTTGTACTGAGGCAAACCAATAAAGTCAAGCAGATGCAGGATCTGATATTTTTCAGTGAGAGATAGAAAATGAATTACGTGACAAAGCTACTAGTGTATATATGCATATACCTGTTCGTTAGTGAGACTAGAGAGATAATCTCTGTTTGCGGTGTGATTGAACAGGGAACTGCCATAGCATTCTGGGGCCACAAGCGTAGTGGTTGATGCAACAACCTCACTTTTGTTCATTGTCATCTTAACATGCTTAAGTTGAAGCCTTGAAAAAAAAAAAAAAAGGCTCCACATAACTTGATGGATCGCTGCAATGCTCATAAGATACTCACCTCAAAGAAGTTACTTCATTTTCAAAAAACTCGCACCTTGAGGAAAGGGTGACCACCATTTTGCTCAATTCCTCCACCTTGCCGAATAGAACAGATGTGTCCCGAGTAGGCGACGTAGTTTTTTCATTTGCGGGTTCTGTTCGACTAATCGTGATCTCTGGAAGAGATTTTAATGAATTGGCTGCCGGCATCTGGAAATGAACTGCATTAAATAGGTCGCCCTGTCCTCGTATCATTCTTTTTGGATCTGTCGAATTTTTTCTGAACTTCACCTGCGTCTCGTCGTATGCACTAAGCAGTTCGCTGTGCTGTTCGCGCAGCTGTTCCCGCGCATTTTGCGGCAATTCCAAGACCCTGACTTCAGCCTCGGAGTCGCTGGGAATTTCAATAACAACGCTCTCCCCCTTGCCCTCTGTGTACAGCGTCGCAACTACAGTCGTAATTGTGCTGACGCCGGCGAGAGTTGCAGTTTTGTTGAAAAGAGCCTGAGGCAGCAATGGCGATGTTTCAGAAATGATGACTTCTGAGGGGAACAGATCTTCTACGTGACTAAGAGCGTCCGTCAAACTCATTCTTGTGCTTTCCACATCGGAGGAGAAATCTCCCTTGCACTGAGGGTCGAGGAACTTCTCTTGTTGGCACGTGATACTGTACACGCGCAGGGACGCTTCTTGCTTTGCGGAAACCGGTGCGCATAGCGCGAGTACCTCTCCGGCGGCGACACTGCTGGATGCGCTGCACGTGACGTAGGACGCGTTGGCGCACACGACTTTGGGCCTCGGACACAACTGCGCGACTTCTGCAACGGTCGACCACTTCACGGGCACGGTGGACGACCCGTGCACCAGGGATATCTTAAACAGGGAATTGAACGGCAGCAAGTACTCTTCCCCTGAAGATGCGCGTAGTTTTACAGTCTTGCGCTCGCGCACGAAATGCATGTCGTAGATGTCTCCCGTCATCAAGGACACCTCGCCGTCTTCGTCGTCTCCATTATACATACCCGTAACAACCTCCACCCGTTGAGGCAGTTTGTTGCCATAGAGATCTATAAACTCCTCAATTGTAACTTCTTTTTTGTCACTCATATTCTTCTGCATGGGTCTACAGATATTCAGTCGATAAACTGCACATAAAAACAACACGGAATCAGTTATATGATGTAGTTTTTTTATTTTTCCATTCTAAACATCCGTATGTCAGGGTACTGTTACAGGCAACAAAACTGCACTTGTGTTTATGAAAAACTGCGATATGTATGTACCACTGTATCGTCGGTACCTGCTTCCCAACAAGGTTGCATCCATAAACCGACAATCATGTTGTGCACAACGGCATGGCGATTTCCAAGTACTACAATGAGTGATAATATACTGTACAATGAGTGATATCTGGGAGCTATATAAAATAGCATATTATGCATGGAAACATGCTGTTCACATGCAGGCCAGGGCGACTGCCCGTCACAGGCTGCAAATCAGACGCAATGTTGGTTGACATCACTCTCTCATTTGACCTTTTAAAACGCTACTATGATCAAAATCGAAATCATCTAGGTCGAAATTCTTGACGGATAAAATACCTCGGGAATGTACGAAAGACTATATTAAATTTTTTTCCCTGTCTCACCACCACTAAGCCTTCCAATTTTCGAGCACATCTAGTTAAAGCTATTAAAAATTTTTAAAAATTGAAGCAGTGATAATAATTGAGTAATGAGTATTTTATGTCTGAAAAACAAGTCTCGTTTTCAATCCTTTCCATATAGAGAACTTGTAAACTTTATTCTTAATGTCGCATATTTCCAAGTAAAAAGCCATAATGTTTAATTTGTGTTGCCTACGAATTTCCCCCGATTTTGCAATTGTCTAGCAACTTCTCAAAAGAGAAATTCAGTGGTGTATAAAACAAGCACGATAACACATGCATTTAGACCTCAAAAAATATTAATAACTTCGGAGTTTTCTGAGAAATGCTATGCCTTCTCTTTACACAAACATGTAAAGAGAAGGCTACGTATCGTGCATTACAAGAGCTGCAGTACTACTTGTGGTGGTGATCTCTGGTGATAGATCATTCACCACTCCAGATTATTAGAATTATGTAGCATTATTGTTTGGAAAAAAAAATGCAAGAAAGGTTACCATTATCTATCAAAAATATGGAACCTCCATGACAAATGACCTTGAATAAAACTAATTGTTTATGATCACTGTATGTTTAATTTTGCCAATACCAGGTCCCTGATGTGTGGTTGACTTCTGCTATTACATCATACATACCAGGCGCGGACGTATGAAGGGGGCGTGGCAGTTAAAGAGGAGGGGTTTAAAGGATTTATTCACAACTATCAATGCAGATTGCCTAATTTCCTGCTATGAATAATATTATCAAAGGGCTGGGAGGGGGTTTAACCCCACCCCCCCCCCCCACCCTCCCAACCCCCCTTAGATCCGCTACTGCATACAGCTACTTGAAATTGTGCTTGAGGTCTCTGAGCGGAAAAATGACACACAACATCCTTTGTAGTTTGTATTTATGATGCATGCAGATGAAGTTGTTGCAAGAAGGCATTGTTTGTATAGTTCATGCACAAGGAGAAAGTGCTCAGACCATTCATATTATGATGATTGGAAATGAATAGAAGCTCACCAGAATTATCCAAGCTTGCCTGCATAGAACATTTACTTCATTTACATCCCTTATCTATACAACATATGTTCACTAGGAGTGCATATTTCCTTAACCTCATAGGTTTCATCTTTATTGTATTTATGCAATAAGGCAGGGCTGAAACAAAAAGGGCTTTATTTAGAGTAGATTGTGTCACTATACATCAGCATTTCCCTGAAATCCACTATGCTACCCATAAAAACTCTTTCTGAGACATGTAATCGAATTTGGTTCTGCTTTGGGTGTTACAAGACAAATGTGTGTTGTAATAATGCAGATATTTTACATGGAGGCATGGTCCTCCTCTCACAATGTCCTATATAAGGTACTTGACAAAAAAAATTGGAAACTAAATGTTGGTTGAAGGTTTTCAAAACTGTCAATCTTTTTTCTCTAGCTTTATCCTGATCGGCATCAGTAAGACAATGCATGGGGATTGATGTGGAATGAATACAAAACTTGTGATTGCTTCATATGGTCGTAACCTTATAGTCTTTTAACATTATGACCCCAATTTCAAACCAAGAACCATCTATCATTAGAATACAAGTTTGTAGAATTAAACTAAATGGTGTGCACATAAATCCTCAGGAGATTTTCGTGCAGAGAGTTATAAAAGGTATTAAATTAGAACATCGTTTGGATAGATCATAGGGTTGGAAGAGGAGTTAGGGAAGATCATACTTTTACTTTCAGATAAACTAAAGCTAGTGTTAGCTGTTAACACTGATAAATACTTGTTGTTATACATGCATTGTTAGTTTTATGCTACTGTCAACATGCCTATAGCTCTCCCTATGGTTTTTCTTGACTACTTACTTTCTAGCCATTGTAGATTTCTATTTATTTTGGGCTAGATTTTGGCTGTTGGTTGCATTTCTCCCACATTGTATTTGATTATCTGCGAATAGAAGGGTTTGCTCTGATGAGTGCATTTTTCTGACTTTTAGCTTGCATTTCTATAGTTGATTTCGATAATGCATCAGTTACTTAAGGTAGTAGTTGACTTTTCAGACCATCAAGTACGCAATTAGTGGTGTTGAATTGCACATTTTCAAGAGGTGAATCTCACTCTGCAAGCACTTGAAAGTTTCATTTTTTCTGCAAACACATCCTATGTGATACTGCTTTTACAGGTCCTACAATCTATTTCTTAATTTGTGACAGAAATTAACCACCAGTTTCATATCACACTTACTGGTCTAGTAATTGTCTTTGCAATCGATCTCTTAACTGAATAATTACGCCACTGCATATCTTGTGTTTTATGAGAGTTGTTCTCAAGAGTGATACTAGCGAGGCACATATTTGCCAGACGGACTTTTTAATTAATTCCAGTAATTGGCATAATGTCCCGCAATTCAATAACTTGGTCTCAAGCGAAAAAAAAAATTTAATAAGTTCAAAAATTCTGAAACTTGCCCTCTTGGTCAATAAGACAATACACAGTGGTTTAAAACTATATGTGACCAGGACATTTTGTAATTCTTGTAAACAAATATGCCCAAATTGTTTGTATCCATGTTTATAATAAGGTGTAGTTAAGTAAATGACAATATTAATTGTGGTTAAATAAGTAAAATCAAATCCAAATAATCAAGTTTAACTATATCTAATTGTAATGAATTGAAAAGTTTTAATTAAAGATTTCAATAATAATAATGAACATATCCAACCATAACGATAGCAATTAATTTTAATAATCATTACAGAATAATTACATAAAATCAATCCAATTAAATCAAGATCGGTGAACATAATATAATTTAACACCAGAATCGCTTATAAACGCACCGAAGGGGTTCATTCAGCCCATTATACTCCCCTAGTATTAACATGCACACGTACAGCCAACGAAAGACAGAGGTGCGCACACGACGCGCTCTCGTTTCTAACAGACATCAAAGACGACACATCATAAAGAACGCAGATGCTGTCTATCAGACACCCGACAACACCTTCGTTTGCATCGTAGCGCAGTGGCGGTCATTGTCCCCAGCCTCTTAACTGTGGCTATGATTACGCATTATTAATAGATTGTTCGAGGTCATTAGCATCACCAAACCTTGACGCGACGAAAAGTGGCTAACTGTAACGCGATGGCAACAGATGGGCAAAGCAACGTTTATAAATTTCATTTCCCAGTATGCCATCGCCTTGCCTCGCCGTGAAAAATTAGGCAGTACAGTTCATATTTTTCTCTGCTTGAAAATTACCCATACTATACTAAATACTTTAACTAAATTCTAAAACTACCATTCCTTTCCAGGAAAATTACCCGTGCGGCATCGCACTGACATGAATTACTTGTGACAAGGTCATATAACTTACCTGGTTCGGGACAGCTATATCTTTTGAACCGCTCGTCTCCAACCGCGGAAATTCGATGTTCATTTAGTAAAAACTTCCTTCAACACAGGCAACGTGTTATTTGCAGCGTTTACCTTACACTTGGCGGTGATAAACATCGTCCAAGTTGTGAGACCCTTTCGGTCCTCCATTTTGAAATGACATGCCCGAGTCCGAACCAGGTCTAGGTTTCATAGTTAGTGGAATAGAGTTACGTTTTCATATGATTTCCGTGCAGCAATGTTATGGTCCCTTAGAAATGTGAACAATGCAGCCTGCAAACCTAGACATGTTCGGACTCGGGCCTATGTCATTTCAAAGTGGAGGACCGAAAGGGTCTCGCAATTTGGACAATGGTCATCACCGCCAAGTGTAAGGTAAACGCTGCAAATAACACGTTACCTGTGTTGACGGATGTTTTTACAAATGTACACCGAATTTCCGCGGTTGGAGACGAGCGGTTCGAAAGATATGCTGTCCCGTACCAGGTAAGTTATATGACCTTGTCACAAGTAATTCATGTCAGTGCGATGCCACACATGTACATTTTCTTGGAAAGTAATGGTAATCCTAGAAAAGTTTGAAAAAGGTAAGCGCTAGCCTAAATGGTTACTGATTTGAGTTACGGTGATTTTAACACAGGTTCCGTGAGAACGAATGTTTTTTCGTCGAACTGCCTTTTTAGAAAATTAGTCGGAAAACGTTGTTTTACGTAACAAAATACATATTCCGATAGCCCAACTCTTTATAGGACGTTTGGCGCTATTCCTAGCTTCATATCATGAATGGTAACGTACTTGTATTGATTTAACTGACGTGGTCGCCCGTTTATCGATGTTCGAAAGCTGCCGAGTACACTTTTTTCTGGAGCAGTTTCGAACGCATTTGACTGTACCTGTAGACGTTGCTTTACCCAATAGAGAACAGCACTAGTGAAATGCTCTCAACCTGCCTGGTTGAATCAGGTTGATGCACAACACTCTTTCTTCCGGTACCCAGACCCGAAAGGTCTGATACCCCATTCACGAATCACAGACGAAATTATTGTACAAGTGCTACTTGTGCCTATAACGTTTGCGCAGTCGACCAAAGAAGCTAGGATTGTGTATTGCCTGATTCTAAAAACCCAGCAGATTGAAAGAAGTCACTGGTTCGGCTACGAAAGAAATGCTGCTGCCAGATCTGAAGCCGGCTGTGATTTGAAGATTGCGTTCAGTCGGTTGACTTATAGCCCCCATACTGCTTGTAGCTGAGAAGGGTCAAAAATTATTATCAAGGCAATAATTTGGTCTGGGGTCGAGGATCGAAGCTTCAACCCCAAGCTTTGAGCGTGTTTCGATGCTTCTGTAGAAGTAAAAGATCAAACATTGCAGGGGAGCTATGTCTCCTGTTGAGGTAAGAACATTGGGACGGTTTGTTAACCTTTAAAAGGTCCAGGAACAATGTGTATTTTTTTTCCGGGAAGTGTCTAGCCGTTTCACTTCAGACGAATGCTGGAAGGGAGCGAAAGTATACCCAATGCTACAAATAGCGACAAACGTCGAGTAAAAGGTTGGGTTACTTGATGCACGCTAATTTGGAACAGTTAGCTCTCGTCCGACTAATTTTCTAAAAAGTGAGTACGACAAAATGTGCGTAAAAAACATTCGATTCTCACGGAACCGGTGTTAAAAAGTACCCTTTTTTTATCTCGCGCGTTGGGGGCGGAGGGGGGATGGGTTCTAACAGGTAGTGTACGGTGCATGCATGATGTGGAAAACAAAGAAGTACATGTGACCTACGGCCATGGCAATCTGATGCAGGTGTACGGCTTCATTATTTAACAATGCATACCTTTTTAACACCCGGTGGTGCATGCTGGTGTGAATTAATATTGAAAGAAAAATTTTTTTCAAAAAAGTAATGTTCTGCACGAACCCAGGGGTAGAATGGTGGTTTTGAAAAGCTCAGCAAGATGTACTGTAAGTGTTAATTGGGCCTCCACCCTCTTCTCCATGTTGGGACATCCAAGGCCACCATTGGATGCCACTCAATCATTCACATCGGGTCACCCTCCAAGAGTAGATGCCACATTTTTGGGACACCCACTCTTCCAATCACCACCAACAATTCCAAATGGGATACCCCCTCCTCCATCAGTAGATGCCCTTCCACCTCCTAAAGTAGACACCAATTGAAGATCCTGATACACCACCTTCATGTCTGCGAATTAAAAGAGCAGGGATTGCTGCAACTATATATCGTTGCAGTCCAATTGGACACCATGTCATTATCACCCACAGACTGTGAATACGGGTGTTCTAGTACATGTAGTCCTAACACATTGCTTTTGGTTCAGATTTGTCAAAACTGTGTAGGTTATAAATATTGCAGGAGAGGGAGGAGGGTGTGAGGAACGTGCATCACAAATAATATTTTTATTTTAAACTAGTCAAGTTATAATGTTCTGCAAAAAAAAAACTCATCAAAACAAGTAAATACAAACATTGTCTAGAGAAAGTTGGTAGCATATAGGATTGAAAGACAATGGTGGTGTAAAATGCACAGAACAAGGCCATTGACTGAAATGAATAGGGAAAATAAAATAGGCCTATATTTAGTACATTCAATGACTTTGTTTCTGTGCTTTTTGCACCACCAATGTCTTTCAATCTATTACGTCACCAACTTTCTCGTAGTGAATGTTTTTATTTACTTGTATATTCTGCATGATAGAGGAGAATTTAACGTTTTATCAACTATCGAGAACTGGATTTTCAAAACTCCCTTCATTTACTATGTCCATGTGCAACAATGGTGCAGTGACGCCTGTGCACAACTGCAACGAGATGAACAAGACAAAGATTCACCCAACCCACACGGGTTATAATGACATACTGTATACACAACACCAGGGTAGGGCCCAATAACACATCTGTAGAGAGTGGGCCTACAATCCCTCAGAGGAAAAACCCAAATGGGGAGAAAAAAAACCCTCTGTGTCCGCAGATTGTGAAAAACCATGTGGATTATACAATACACAAAGGTCAAATCATTGATTTTATGTTTGATTGATGTCAAGGATAATCAGCTAGAGCCGCTGCTCTGACGAGAAAATACATGAACATAATACTGATAATAACCCTCCAAATCAAAACAGCAACAAGATACTCCAAATTGAGCCATCCAGACAACATTGCATGGTATCTATGATTGCATGAAAAATACAGGGTGTCCACAGAAGAATACAACACTTTAAAATCACTATAAGTGGATTGAAATTAATTAACATTAATAACATATTAGTTAATTAAAATTGTAGTAGTCACTTAGCAATTTCAAGTTTGATTTGTTGTTTTGAATACTAGCAAAACACCAGTCAATTTTGACACTTCATCAAGGTTTTTCTGCAGTTTATAAATCGTGTTATTAATTAAGTTGTACATTATTAAGTCAAATTAGTGAATTGCAAGCTATTTGATTTTTATTGTATGAACTTGTTAAAGATAATCGAATTCTAGTAATGTGGTTTGTATTTGTCTAAACGTGGTTATTGCACATTTATTAATTCATTTAGATTGACAATCATATTCATTTAAAAGCATTGATAAAAGCATTGATGAACCTGGGACATCCAACAGTTCCTGGGACTAGCCAACTATTACAGGAGGTTCATTATTAAGGGTTTTGCTAACACAGCAAGACCATTGCAGCGACTTTTGGAAAAGTTGAGTGGACCCAGCAGTGCCAGGCTGCATTTGATCAGTTGCGTAAGAGCTTAATGACAGCCCCGTTTATTCTTTCCCTGATCACTCTAGGCACTTTGTGTTAGACACCGATGCTATTGGGGGAATTTTGGCACAGGTACAGGATGATGGGAGTGAAACTGTTACAGCCTATGCAAGTAGGTCTTTAAGTAGACGAGCAGAGGTATTGCGTTACTCAGCGTCAGTTGTGGACCATATTCACCATTTTTGTCACTACCTCTTACATTTCACCCTTCTATCAGACCTGGGCTCTTTGGTTTGGATCCAGAACTTTAAAGAACCAGAAGGGCAGCTAGCTTGCTGGCTTGAGCAGCTACAGGAATACACATTTACAGTGGTCAATAGACCAGGTACCCAGCACAGGAATGTAGATGCCCTATCAAGAGTGCCATGTAACCAATGCGGTAGAGATAACCATGTTTACAGTACTGATGTCCAACTGCTCTAATTGGCATTGTATCTAAGCCTCAATCTACAGTTCATGTTCAGGATCAACAGCTCAATGATGCATCTGCTGGCCCTGTATTAAAGTCAAAAGGAGGTTGGCATGGTCCCTCACCAAGAAGAATTAAAAACATGGAGTAGAGAAAGACGTCCACTGATTCAGATGTGGTCATCCTTGAAGATTGAGAATGGCCTTCTGTGCCGATGGTGCATTGATGGGTGTTCTCAACACCTTCAGCTTGTATTGCCCTCAGTGCTAACAACGTACTTAAAGAGTCCTCTGGTGGGACATTTAGGTGAGAATACATTAATGAATTTAGTTCAAGAACGATACTACTGGCCAGGCCGTAGGGAAAATGTCAAGGAGTGGTGTAAGGCAAGCAGGACTTGCAGCACATGAAAAATGACACCACCCGTACCCCTTCATACCCTGCAGGCAGGATACCCTATGCAAATTGTTGCAGTCAACGTACTTGGGACCCTTTCAGTGACAGCTGAAGGCAATAAGTATGTACTGGTAGTGCTTACAAGTTGGGTTGAAGCTTATGCAATTCGGAATCAGGAAGCATTAACTGTGCCGAAGTGTTGGTGAATGAAATGTTCTGTCGCTTCCCCCCCCCCCCATGAGCAGTTACACTTAGATCAGGGGAGACAATTTGAGGCAGACGTAGTGAGGGAAATATGTGCCCTGCTCCAGATACACAAAACCTGTATGACAGCTTACCACCCTCATTGTAATGGGTTAGTAGAGAGGTTTAATAGTACATTGCTAGACATGCTATCCACAGTGGTTAAGGATCTTCAGATGGAGTGGGACCAATGTATACAGAGGGTGTGTTTAGCGTAAAATTCAAGTGTTCATGCATCCACAGGGTATACCCCCTTTTACTTGATGTATGGTCGTCAAGTTAAACTACCTGTTGACCTCATGTATGGCTCTACCCCACATGAAGATAACTCTTTGAGTGATTATGCATAAAAGTTGCATAATGACCTTAAAGAGTTGGCCCGACAAAATGGTATCAATGAGCAAACGGCACTATATGATGTAAAATTACATGGTGCACTATACCAAGTAGGGGACTTAGTATGGCTACATACACCAGCAGTGCCCCGGGGTCTATGTAGGGAATTGCATCGCCCACGGACTGGGCCCTTTATTGTGATTGAGTGCATTGGAGAATGTGACTATAAGATTGGAAAAAGGATAAGAGTGGTGCACTTTAACCGCCTCAAGCCATTTTCAGAGATGTCTCAGGGACTGCTACTGGAAAATCAATAGCCACCTTCACAGAGCTGGCACCAGTTGGAAGCAACACGGAATTCCTTGATGACATGGTTGAGCAGGACCCCCAGGAACCACTACCTCAAGAGGAAACAACCAATGCTGATGTTGATCACACTATTTCACCAGTTAATGTACAGCACAGATATTCTCAATGAGGAGGAAGACCACCTGATAGACATTGACTTTCTAAGGAGGGAGTGGTGCAATAATCATCTACTGCGCATGTCAGCGACCTCTGGACTCTGTTCATGAAATGTGCAGACTGTCTGCCAGTTTATGTTGTTTGTATTATAAAGACCTGTGATTCTATTTTTTTTTATGTTGTAATATATTCATTCTGCTGCTATCCAAGTCAATGGGTTCTGGGCATTCTTCACAAAGGCATTAGGAGCAATAAAAAAACTATCATACCAAGACCGTCAGAAAGTCGTACCCTACTCTTAGCTTGGCAGACTCGGATCTCAACTGCCCATGTCTCTTGAACACCATCAGGGAGGGGGGGGGTTCATGCTTTGACTAGAAACATTGTCATGTAGCAATTCCCTCAGTCTTGAATAATTGAGACCCCCACTTTTCTGTTATTGTACTGCTGCAAGTACAGCACCAGGTGTATGTCCCGACATGGGAAGCCTGGGACTCATTGCCTGGCCTCTGCCCAACCTTTCCACTGTTGGAATGCCCCTATGTACTTCTTTAGCTCTGCATTTCAAAACTGTACCTGGTAGCGACGAAGCCAATCTCCACAGCTCAGGTCATAGACGCTTAACTGTTCCGCAGAAAGAGAAGCAAAAATCAATTTTTTGCAAAGACCTAAAGGACACACTCTCTGCAGCAGAATCCAGCATCTCCAGAGTGGAGAACTGATTGGGAAAACCAGCCCCGGTGAAGGCCAACGCCTCCCTTCCTCGATACATGCCTGACCCCTTTCTCAAGCATTTGGACCACCTTCACACAGATGCCTCATTTCAACCAGCAACTGCCCGACTTTTAATGGTTATGCTAGCTCTGCTTGACTTGCCATCAAGATGCTCATTAGCCTCCTCGTGGTCACTCACGTCTTCTGCGTGGCAAGCCAGTGTGCACTGCAATGCAGACTGACTTACCTCGTATGCCCACAACCACATGGCACCTCACATGCCTTATAACCGTTCAGATAAACCATACCTCATGTACCATCCAACCAATCAGAGGTCAGTTTGTTAATTCATTACCTTCAAATGACAGAATTCTCTCCTGCCCCCACCCAATGCACATGAACAAGACAAATACACACACCCTAAAACAAACCCCCCAACCCCCCCCCCCCCCCATCCCTTCTAAACGAGTATAAAACCTCTTGTAACTAAAAAAGCAGTCGCAAATTTTGATGCAGATATTTGGATACATGGATGTACGTTATGTGCAATGACTTCCAAGTATCTTAGGTAAGGGCTAGTGTGTGTGCCAGCCCGGCCCCTCTCTATGGCCTTAGAGAGGGGCCGGGCTGGCACACACACTAGCCCTCACCTAAGTAGAATATGTGCCCTTACATGGCAATTTTGACATAGCTACCATTCGTTGTATGTGGGCTTTATACCTTTTGTAAATGCACATCCTCTTGTATACATATAATTTGCAAGGGAACATGTTTGCCTTCACACATAATTGTATACATGTATGTGTCTATCGCATAGATCTAATATCAAGGCATTTCAACGGCATAAAACAGTGAAACCCAGACACTCTGTAGCACAAAAAAGAATGTAAGTGCCTAAAACAGAGGCTATCTAATCCCTATCAAATGCTAATCTTCCAGTATTGTATTAAGTGTTGCTGAGAGAAAGCAAACAGGGTTCATAAACCAAGCGGCAATGTAGGAGGGGTACAGGATTGATGACTTGACAGACAAGTGATATATGTATGTTATGCAATCTACGAAAATGCTGTTCCTACAAAAAATATATGCAGATTTACAAAGATTTACAAAATTCTACTAGGCATAGGAAAATAAGAATGGACTTAGGGACATGAAAATAAGTGTTTAACAAAATTAACATAGCAGTTCAGAATGCAATGCTGCGGGAACCTGGCTAGAACTGCAGTTCCTCCATGAGCATCTCCATTGTGAGGCAGTTCTTTTATTCTTAATGCGACACTTGCCTTTAAAGTTGCAATCATGTGCCAGCTGAAGAGTGCTTGACTGTAGTCCTTAGGGGGTCCTTCATGTGTAGTTGTCAAAGTTCTAGGTAACAGTCATCTATGGAAGTTTACAATTAAGTGGGGCAAATCAGCATATTCACTGTGAGCTCTTGAAAGATTGTATGTGACTATAAACATGGACTCAACAGTCAATTCTACCAGCAGCGTTTCAGATTGAGAAGGGTGGCAGTTTGCAGGCATGGTTCTTTTTGTGGCACAGTGTATCATGCTTTTTACTGTGTCAACCACATTTAACTTCTGTGCACGCTTACAGTGTACTCAACTCATGGGTGTCAGTTGGACTATGATACAACAGTTTAACTCCATTTGATATTAGTAACAAGTAAATAAAACATTCCCTTCAATCAAGTTAAACGACTTCGAACCAATAGTGGTGTAAAAAGGAACATGCATCAATTAAAGAAACAAATGCACGTTATAACAACTTATAGATGATTGATTCCTTCCTTTTTACACCACTAATGCCTTGAATCGTATATCAATCCAACATTATCGAAGAGAACGTTTTTAATTCACTTGCTTCATGGATTTTTATCCACGAACCTAGCTGCCGTGTCAATCCCCTATACTTTTATTAGTGTAGCACTCTACACCTGCATATGTAGGTCTCATATGTGGGACAAGGACATATTAGACCCACTGTTCTGGTGATGCTGCCTTCTCAAGGTTCTCATGACACCGCTTCCTCTTAACTTCTTAATCCACTTCTTCTACTTGTCACAGCTGTCAGAAGTGGAAATTGGCCTATGCTCTGAAATATGAAATGGTTATCGACCCTCACTAGCAATGTAGTCTAACAACCCAAAAGACCTAAAAAAGCTAATATTCGGCTTTTGGCTTTTTATTTAAGACTCATTTGTAGATGAGGGTCACAAACGGTGCTTGTCCTCAAAGCGTGCTGCTGCTTCAGCGAGAAACATAGCAGAGATGCTTGACCAACTATTTAAGACACATACTTATGGTGTTGCCTTGCACTTCTGAATACAGGTGGCATTTCCATGTACTGCCTTGCATTCCATAGTACAGGTAACTAGAGCTTACCCCCCCCCCCCCACCCTTGTGTTAAATTTTTGGTATGCTGCCTAATGATAGACTCTGTTGATGGGATGTTCTTCAATTGTACCATACTATTCCTGTATTACTCATCAATTCAGATTAATGTAGCACATACACAATTTTCAGGAGTCTTGTTATAAGTGGGTCACTTTTCAGGAATGACTTCAAAATTGAGGTCGAACCCTATATGGGAGTTGCTAATGCTAACTCCTGATAGGTACAGAGATTCAAATCTGCTTGTTTCTAACCTTTCAAAGATAATTCAACATGCTATCAGCATAGTTTTGTAACCTAATCCTTAGGCACAGCTTGAGCTGTAGAAGATGCATATGAACCATGCATTGACAAAGTGTCAGGTCAGTTAGACACATGCAGTAGCACATAGGAAACTGGGGCTAAAAGGGAAGGTAAAATGGTGGTGCATTTACTATGAATAACCTGCACGTTTCATCAACCTAAACCTTTCTTAATTTTATTTTTTCTTAAAACGTTTGCATGATGTTTACACTGCACAGCCGTACAAGCAGTGAATTCAATTACAGTGGTTTGCCAGGTACAACCGTTTCTTATGTTATGAAATGGGAGAGAGTTAGCCTGCAGGCATGGGGGAGATGTGGTGGTACGGCACAATCACTTGCGTGATGTCATTGTGGACTTCTGTCGGCGAGCTCATCTGAGTGTGTCATGGTCTTACGAGAGATCACAGCCACGCCAGACCTGCAGATGTGCTCATTGCTGGGTGGGGTAGGGGCAAGTCTGCAGCTTTTGATGTCACTGTAACATCTCCTCTTTGCCCAGCCATACTAAGGGAGTCATGCAGAGCATCTGGTGCAGCTTCTACGGCAGCGGAAACCCGCATGCTTCTCACCAATGGTCCCAAATGTCAGGAATTAGGGTGGATGTGTATGGAAGGGCTCCCCCCCCCCCCCCCCCCATTTATCTACGGCCTCGCATTGCTGTACTGAGGGGCGACTAACAAACACTGATGTTTTGATACCGTAAACTGGCAATTAGAAGCCGCGCCGGGACTACAAAATTTTGCATGGATAAAAATATCAGCATCGAAGAAACGTCGTCCGAAGATTGCACACACGATTGGACATCGAAGATTGCAATCCATAAACTTTGGTGAGGCCAGGGATGCTGGTTATGGGGTTACTAGGAGGTATGTTCCGATTAGAAGCCGCGGTTTGTACTTCCGAATTCTTGCCATCATTTTCCAAATTCATGCGTAATATGTTGCCGCAAATGTTCTAGAGCATCATTAAACATGCTCGTGTCATTTACTTGGAGGCATATCACTCTTCTAAATTTTACCGATGTTCCTCTGACAAGGCAAGCGCGCTAAAGTGCCAAGGGGCGTGGTACTTTATAACTTGTGAGGGGGGGGGGGGGGATGGGAACGCTTTTACACTCTTCGACCTGTAGAAGTTAGAAGCGCGATATGTCTCCAACTAAAAGACACGAGCATGTATAATGGTGCACTAAAAAAAAGCGAACATTTGCGGCAACATTTTACGCATGAATTTGAAACAAATCTTGGCAAGAGACTTGGCAAGGGATTTGGCAAAAATCTCTCTTAGGGTTGCGAGTTTCACTCCTGAACAGTCATACGGAGGTGTACACAAGCAGGTTATAGTTATATTGATAGCAGTTATTTTAACATTTACACACACACACACACACACACACACACACACACACACACACACACACAACCACAGCTGGTTTACAAGTGGGTTTCCATGGTTACGATCCCACCTGCCTACGTATTAATAATGACCTCTTGATGCACTCTGGAGGTGCTGTGAGGAGTGGTCCAATCGGAGAGCAGTTAAGGAGAGATGGTAGAAATACCTGATTGGGATAGATATGTCTTCTTCAATGAAAGACAAATACGTGAACCAATAAAAGCATAACATGGGTTGTAAAGGTGTGCTCCAATAGGAGAGATGTGGCAGAGGTGTGTTGGGAGACAGATTAAAGTGGTAATGTGTGCTCCAATAGGAGTGAGACATATGGCATTAATATTGATACTGGGTTGAGTGTTATAAATAGCTTAGAGGGTGGTCATACAGGGGTCAGAGTATAACCAGTTACAATAGCCATACAATGTACACTATGAATTAATCACATCTAAGGAGTGCTATCTCTCTGATTATTCATAGTGTACATTGGATGGTTACTTACAACTCAGCACAACCCAACACACAACATGCTCCATGACGGTTTGGAAAAGAACACATAACTGTCATGTTTAACGTGCACAGGAGAGGTATAATTATAAGTGTAGCAAGGGGGCCTAAATTTGCACACTTGTCAGTATGTTCTAGGTTACTGATGATTATATTGAAAAATAGTCCCCACACCCAAGTCCCACTGCCACTTTTTCACAAGGTAACAAAATGATAACTGCTCTTGCTCATTGGAAAGTTGTCCTTTGCAGCCAAGGTTGTCCCACCTGACCGGCTCTTCCTAATCCGCCTGAGCCCTCTCTCTACCACTGTCCCCCCAAGCTACACCACCACATTCGCCTTAATGTGCAGGCCAGGGAAGACATCCTTTGATGGGATCGATTCCTGCCATCATGGAACGGCATGACACCAATTGGAAGGAGGCTGAATCAATCAACCTTTTCATGGATGCTTCAGGCACACAGGATTATGGAGCTTACTTCAATGGGGCTTGGTTTCGTGGTGTCATCAGAAGCTTAAAATCCAGTGGCGGGAGTTGCTTGCCATTGCCAAGCTTCCTGCACATGGGGGCATCTCCTGCATGAACAGCACATCACTGTACTGTGACAACATGGCCATACTGCATGCCTGGTACAATCCGCCCTTCTTTTATCCAAGCCCAGAACCCTTTCCTCATCAAAGCCCAGATCAATGATGTTGTTTGCTTAAATCCACCTGCCGGGCAAACTGAACCAGATCATGGATGCTCTCTACCGCAATCAGCTCTTACTATTCTCCATAAGCCAACACATATCTGACGCAGGTCCCTCCTCAACTGGCAGAGCTCTAGACCACCTGATGATTCGACTCCTCAGCAGAGCCCTGGCCATCGGTGACGCTGTTATAGAGAAGACAAAAGAGAATCAGAATCCTTCTAGAGTATTGTGCAGGTCATAGGAGCAGGTCACAAGTGTCGGATTCACATGAAGTAGTGGACAGCACAACCACGGATGATTTCAAGTGAATAGGGGGAGAAACATGTATTATTTCTACATGCATGTAAATGTATCAGTGACATGGAATATACAGGGTGATTGAAAAGTCGTGCAAAATCTTTGAGTTGGTATAACTCCAGAACCGAACAATGAAAAATTTTGCTCTTTAAACCATATACCAATGACCAGCTTAAAGTTATTGATGAGTAGTTATTTAAAATTCTTTGATCAGCATTCAACACACCAACCAGCTGGGTGGTGTTGGATGTTGATCAAAACATCGTCAAGGTGTTAATAAACTGAGTAATAATTTTTAAAAACTACTCATAAATAACTTTAAGCTGGTCATTGGTATCAAAATTTATCATTGTTTAGTTCTGGAGTTATACCAATTCAAAGATTTTGCATGACTATTCAATCAACCTGTATATATGTACACTAGAGCTACATGTGCACTAGAGGGAGCTACATGGACACTAGAGGGAGCTACATGTACGAGGGAGCTACATGTACACTAGAGGGAGCTACATGTACACTAGAGGGAGCTACATGTGCACTCGAAGGAGCTACATGCACACTAGAGGGAGCTACATGCACACTAGAGGGAGCTACATGTACACTAGAGGGAGCTACATGTACACTAGAGGGAGCTACATGTACACTAGAGGGAGCTACATGTACACAAGAGGGAGCTACATGTACACTAGAGGGAGCTACATGTGCATTAGAGGGAGCTAAATATACACTAGAGAGAGCTACATGCACACTAGAGGGAGCTACATGTACACTAGAGAGCTACATGCACACTACAGGGAGCTACATGTACACTAGAGAGAGCTACATGTACACTAGAGAAAGCTACATGTACACTAGAGAGAACTACATGTACACTAGAGGGAGCTACATGTACACTAGAGGGAGCTACATGTACACTAGAGGGAGCTACATGTACACTAGGGAGAGCTACATGCACACTAGAGAGAGCTACATGTACACTAGAGAGAGCTACATGTACACTAGAGGGAGCTACATGTAAACTAGAGGGAGCTACATGTATACTCGAGGGAGCTACATGTAAACTAGAGGGAACTACATGTACACTTAAGGGAGCTACATATACACTAGAGGGAGCTACATGTACACTAGAGGGAGCTACATGTGCAATAGAGGGAGCTACATGTACACTTAAGGGAGCTACATGTACACTAGAGAGCTACATGCACACTAGAGAGAGCTACATGTACACTAGAGGGAGCTACATGTACACTAGAGAGAGCTACATGCACACTAGAGGGAGCTACATGCACACTAGAGAGAGCTACATGTGCACTAGAGGGAGCTACATGCACACTAGAGAGAGCTACATGTACACTAGAGGGAGCTACATGTACACTAGAGGGAGCTACATGTACACTAGAGAGAGCTACATGCACACTAGAGAGAGCTACATGTACACTAGAGGGAGCTACATGCACACTAGAGGGAGCTACATGTACACTAGAGAGAGCTACATGTACACTAGAGAGAGCTACATGCACACTAGAGAGAGCTACATGTACACTAGAGGGAGCTACATGTACACTAGAGGGAGCTACATGTACACTAGAGAGAGCTACATGTGCACTAGAGGGAGCTACATGCACACTAGAGGGAGCTACATGCACACTAGACGGAGCTACATGTACACTAGAGAGAGCTACATGTGCACTAGAGGGAGCTACATGCACACTAGAGGGAGCTACATGTACACTAGAGAGAGCTACATGTACACTAGAGAGAGCTACATGTACACTAGAGGGAGCTACATGTACACTAGAGGGAGCTACATGTACACTAGAGAGAGCTACATGCACACTAGAGGGAGCTACATGTACACTAGGGAGAGCTACAAGTACACTAGAGGGAGCCACATGAACAATAGAGGGAGCTACATGCACACTAGAGAGAGCTACATGTACACTAGAGGGAGCTACATGTACACTAGAGGGAGCTACATGCACACTAGAGGGAGCTACATGTACACTAGAGGGAGCTACATGCACACTAGAGGGAGCTACATGCACATTAGAGGGAGCTACATGTACACTAGAGGGAGCTACATGTACACTTGAGGGAGCTACATGCACACTAGAGGGAGCTACATGTACACTAGAGGGAGCTACATGCACACTAAAGGGAGCTACATGCACACTAGAGAGCTACTTCACGTCAAGACTAACATATCATTTCAGGATATGGAAGCGCAGGCAAAGGTGAAATAGAATATAGGAAGTAAATTAGGGCAGAAACGCCTGACCCTACGCAGGTATATCGCCCTGTATGTACATGCAGTTTCTAGTGAGCCTGATGTACAATGGAGAGAAAGGGCTAAACTATATTAGAGTCCAAGTGTAGATGTAGCGCTCTCTTTTGCGCACATGTAGCTCTTTCCAGTGTACATGTAACACAACAGCCCTGTAGTGTGCATCTACATGTACATATGTGATTCTCCTACTAGAGAGAGCTACATGTACACTAGAGGGAGCTACATGTACACTAGAGGGAGCTACATGTACACTAGAGGGAGCTACATGTACACTAGAGAGAGCTACATGCACACTAGAGGGAGCTACATGTACACTAGGGAGAGCTACAAGTACACTAGAGGGAGCCACATGAACAATAGAGAGAGCTACATGTACACTAGAGGGAGCTACATGTGCAATAGAGGGAGCTACATGTACACTAGAGAGAGCTACATGCACACTAGAGGGAGCTACATGCACACTAGAGAGAGCTACATGTACACTAGAGGGAGCTACATGCACACTAGAGGGAGCTACATGTACACTAGGGAGAGCTACATGTACACTAGAGAGAGCTACATGCACACTAGAGGGAGCTACATGCACATTAGAGGGAGCTACATGTACACTAGAGGGAGCTACATGTACACTTGAGGGAGCTACATGCACACTAGAGGGAGCTACATGTACACTAGAGGGAGCTACATGCACACTAAAGGGAGCTACATGCACACTAGAGAGCTACTTCACGTCAAGACTAACATATCATTTCAGGATATGGAAGCGCAGGCAAAGGTGAATTAGAATATAGGAAGTAAATTAGGGCAGAAACGCCTGACCCTACGCAGGTATATCGCCCTGTATGTACATGCAGTTTCTAGTGAGCCTGATGTACAATGGAGAGAAAGGGCTAAACTATATTAGAGTCCAAGTGTAGATGTAGCGCTCTCTTTTGCGCACATGTAGCTCTTTCCAGTGTACATGTAACACAACAGCCCTGTCAGTGCATATAGCGTACATGTGATTCTCCTACTGTACATTTTACTCTCTAGTGTGCCTCACTGTCTCTCTCTCTCTCTCTCTCTCTGTCTCCCTCTCTCTTCTCTCCTCTCTCTCTCCCCCTCTCTCTCTCGTGTACATGCAGCCCAGTCTAGTTCATGTATCTCTCACTCGTGTACATGTTGCTCCATCTACTGAGAGTACATGTATCTCTCTGTAGTGCACATGTAGCACTCTCTAGTGTAAATGTAGCTCTCTAGTGCACATGCAGTTTTCTTTAGAGTACATGTAGCTCTCTCTTGTGTACACGTAACTCTCTATAGTGGACATCTAGCTTTCTCTTGAGTACATCTAACTCTCTGTAGTGGACATGTAGCTACATTTAGATATCTTGAGAACATGTAGCTCTCTTTAGTGTACATGTAGGGCTCTCTGGCTTTTTCTAGTGTACATAATTGCTCGCTTTGGTGTAAAAGAGCTACATGTACACTAGAGAGAGCTACATCGAGAGAGCTAACATGTACACTAGAGAGATACATGTGCAGTACATGTGCACTAGAGATGCATGTAGTTATACATGCACATTAGAGAGCTTATAGACAAGAGCTGATACATCCCTCAAAGCTGACTAAGGTTATAAATAACTTTGGTGTAAACACATATATGTTCGTTTATATAAGTTATACATGGTTTTGTAGTTTGGAAAGCAACATGATGTAGCCGTAATTAGCTTGCCTGTAGAGAGTTGAGGCAATGAATTTATAAATGGCGCAACTGCAACAGGATGTGTTCTATTTAAATGTCCATGGCAACCAACTACTGCTGCACCTGTAAGAATGACACCGTCATGAAAAGAAGAATTGTTACAACTCACTGCCAATGAACCCACAGCTGCAGACATCGTATTGAATATAAAACGCGGTTTGTAAGAATTTAAAAAAAAAAAAAAAAAACGCGCTTGTTCTCACACCACTATCACGAACTGCCCCTACGGTACGACCTCAACACCATGTCTATTTTATATCGTGGAAACGTTTCAAATCGGTGTACGGGGGGGGGGGGGGGGGGGGGGATGGCTGCTAACTTCCTAACTAATCGTATAACCGCACACATATGCAATCCTCCCTCTGCTTATGGAGCGGATCCAATACCCTCCAACCTACCTGGGAGCGCCAGCTCTCTTATTCGGGTTTGGGCCTCGCTCCAAATGGTCATGCTGAAAAGTACGCTAACGTTACATCTTGGCGGGTCTCCCTGGCTCTTTACAACGGAGCGCATCAACGTCCACACTCTCATGTATTTGCACTACAGAAGTAGCAATCGCGGTAGGAAATTAGGTTGATATTTAGGTTGATATTTAGGTATTTACGGTCGTGCGAACAAGTGGTGCCTCAATTATAAACAAGGTTAGAGTCTAAGCGAGACCTCCCTTACGTTAGAAAAAAAAAAAGAATATCCCCAATACCTCCATACAGTTTCTCACTACCCCACAATTTAGGCACACTAGAACGCGTGCCGAGCGAAATTGCGCGCAACGTTTGATTCCAAAAGCGCGTATTTATGTACACTAGAGCTACATGTACACTAGAGAGAACTACGTGTTCACTAGAGAGAGCTACATGTCCACTAGAGAGAGCTACATGCACACTAGAGGGAGCTACATGTACACTAGAGAGAGCTACATGTACACTAGAGAGAGCTACATGTACACTTAAGGGAGCTACATGTACACTAGAGAGCTACATGCACACTAGAGGGAACTACATGTGCACTAGAGGGAGCTACATGTACACTAGAGAGAGCTACATGTGCACTAGAGAGAGCTACATGTGCACTAGAGAGAGCTACATGTCCACTAGAGGGAGCTACATGTACACTAGAGAGAGCTACATGTACACTAGAGGGAGCTACATGTACACTAGAGGGAGCTACATAGAGAGAGCCACTACATGTACTACATGCACTGTCACAAGGTGACGAACTGAACTTACTTTCATGCATAGATGAATAGGTATAGTGACCTATATTCAGGAGGGTGTTATGACACTTGCATTGACAGTAGTGTATAAATGTACGAGTGACTTTGGTGAAAATAAGAGTTCTGGAACAATGAACATAGGGGGTAGGGCTACGCTCTATCACACATGCACACGCACTAGAGAGAGCCACTTCATGTCAAGACTAACATACCATTATATGAATGCACAGGCAAAGATAAATTACAAAATGGAAAGTAAATTAGGGCAGAAGGGAGTGCCCTCCTGACTACGCAGGTACATCGCCCTGCATGTACATGCAGTATCTAGTGAGCCTGATGTACAATGGACAGAAAGGGCTAAACTATATTACAGTCCAAGTGTAGATGCGCAGCGCTCTCTTTTGCGCTTTCCAGTGTACATACACAACAGCCCTGTCTAGTGCATATAGCATACATGTGATTCTCCTTCTACTCTCTCTCTCGCTCTCTCTCTCTCTCTCTCCCTCTCTTGTGCACATGTACCAGTCTAGTGCATGTATCACTCACTAGTGTACATGTTGTTCTTTCTAGTGTATATGCAGCTCTCTCTACTGAGTATACATGTATCTCTCTGTAGTGCATATGTAGCACTTTCTAGTGTACATGTAGCTCTCTTGTGTGCATGTAGCTCTCTCTAGCTAGTGTACATTAGCTCTCTCTAGTGTACATGTAGCTCTCTCTAGTGTACATGTAGCTCCCTCTAGTGTACATGTAGCTCTCTCTAGTGTGCATGTAGCTCTCCTGCCACATGCCTTCCATGGTTCCCACACAGTCCCATATCACATAACAATTGGTGTAGCGTCACAAGTGCACGCGAACTTAATAAGACACAGATAGACGTAAATTGGTACAGCACACAGACCAATTTTCTAAACATAACTCCAAACAAAACATAACACCAACCATCTAGAATGCCAACACGACAAAACACACCACATAGCTGAGGAAGGGGGCTCAACACAAACCTACATTTTAAAGGATGATGTGCCCACATCTCCTTAAGGAAAAACCCCTGTGGAAAAAATCTGGTAGGAAAAAATCCACATACATACTGGGAAAAAAAAACCCGTCTATAAGCACTGCCCAGCTACACACAACAGAGAAGTCCACCAACTGCTTCAGCGCCATAGTACTCCAGGCTTATCTGTCATCCGTCAAGGAAACCTGCTCATGTGACCAAACCATAATTGCATCAACATTGCACAAAAAAAAAATTGTTGGTGTCTAATACGTTGCGTGCACAAACGCTTAGACTGACCAAGCAGTCTCCTGCGACTGCTTATACCTGCACTGCCAGCTGGCACATACACCTGGCCCCTGCCAATAACCAAGCACAACCCCGCCATTCTATATACCCGCCCATTACCATGATTATCGGCCCTATTTAGGCGGGAGCATATCTCCTGTCTAATTCAATTCTTTCAAACGACAGGAAAGTGTATCTCTCTCTCTCTAGTGTACATGCAGCTCCCTCTAGTGCTCCCTCTAGTGTATATGTAGCTCTCTAGTGTACATGTAGCTCCCTCTAGTGTACATATAGCTCTCTCTAGTGCACATGTAGCTCTCTCTAGTGTACATGTAGCTCTCTCTAGTGTACATGTAGCTCCCTCTAGTGGACATGTAGCTCTCTCTAGTGTACATGTAGCTCTCTCTAGTGTATATGTAGCTCCCTCTACTGTACATGTAGCTCCCTCTAGTGTACATATAGCTCTCTCTAGTGCACATGTAGCTCTCTCTAGTGTACATGTAGCTCTCTCTAGTGTACATGTAGCTCCCTCTAGTGGACATGTAGCTCTCTCTAGTGTACATGTAGCTCTCTCTAGTGTACATGTAGCTCTCTCTAGTGGACATGTAGCTCTCTCTAGTGTACATGTAGCTCTCTAGTGTACATATAGCTCTCTCTAGTGTACATGTAGCTCCCTCTAGTGTACATGTAGCTCTCTCTAGTGTACATGTAGCTCCCTCTAGTGCACATGTAGCTCCCTCTAGTGTGCATGTAGCTCTCTAGTGTACATGTAGCTCCCTCTAGTGTACATGTAGCTCTCTGTAGTGTACATGTAGCTCTCTCTAGTGTACATGTAGCTCTCTCTAGTGTACATGTAGCTCTCTCTAGTGTACATGTAGCTCTCTTTACTGTACATGTAGCTCTCTCTAGTGTACATGTAGCTCTCTAGTGTACATGTAGCTCTCTCTAGTGCACATGTAGCTCCCTCTAGTGTGCATGTAGCTCTCTAGTGTACATGTAGCTCCCTCTAGTGTACATGTAGCTCTCTCTAATGTACATGTAGCTCTCTCTAGTGTACATGTAGCTCTCTCTAGTGTACATGTAGCTCTCTCTAGTGTACATGTAGCTCTCTTTACTGTACATGTAGCTCTCTCTAGTGTACATGTAGCTCTCTAGTGTACATGTAGCTCTCTCTAGTGTACATGTAGCTCCCTCTAGTGTACATTTAGCTCTCTCTAGTGTGCATGTAGCTCTCTCTAGTGTACATGTAGCTCCCTCTAGTGTACATGTAGCTCTCTCTAGTGTACATGTAGCTCTCTCTAGTGTATATGTAGCTCCCTCTAGTGCACATGTAGCTCCCTCTAGTGTACATGTAGCTCCCTCTAGTGTACATGTAGCTCTCTCTAGTATACATGTAGCTATCTCTAGTGTACATGTAGCTCCCTCCAGTTTGTATGTAGCTCCCTCCAGTGTGCATGTAGCTCTCTCTAGTGTACATGTAGCTCCCTCTAGTGTGCATGTAGCTCTCTCTAGTGTACATGTAGCTCCCTCTAGTGTGCATGTAGCTCCCTCTAGTGTACATGTAGCTCTCTCTAGTGCACATGTAGCTCTCTCTAGTGTACATGTAGCTCTCTCTAGTGTACATGTAGCTCCCTCTAGTGGACATGTAGCTCTCTCTAGTGTACATGTAGCTCTCTCTAGTGTACATGTAGCTCTCTCTAGTGTACATGTAGCTCCCTCTAATGGACATGTAGCTCTCTCTAGTGTACATGTAGCTCTCTCTAGTGTATATGTAGCTCCCTCTAGTGTACATGTAGCTCCCTCTAGTGTACATATAGCTCTCTCTAGTGCACATGTAGCTCTCTCTAGTGTACATGTAGCTCTCTCTAGTGTACATGTAGCTCCCTCTAGTGCACATGTAGCTCCCTCTAGTGTACATGTAGCTCTCCCTAGTGTACATGTAGCTCTCTCTAGTGTACATGTAGCTCCCTCTAGTGTACATGTAGCTCCCTCTAGTGTACATGTAGCTCCCTCTAGTGTACATGTAGCTCTCTCTAGTGTACATGTAGCTCCCTCTAGTGTACATGTAGCTCCCTCTAGTGTACATGTAGCTCTCTTTAGTGTACATGTAGCTCCCTCTAGTGTACATATAGCTCCCTCTACTGTACATGTAGCTCTCTCTAGTGTACATGTAGCTCTCTCTAGTGTACATGTAGCTCTCTCTACTGTACATGTAGCTCTCTCTAGTGTACATGTAGCTCTCTAGTGTACATGTAGCTCTCTCTAGTGTACATGTAGCTCTCTTTACTGTACATGTAGCTCTCTAGTGTACACGTAGCTCTCTAGTGTACATGTAGCTCTCTCTAGTGTACATGTAGCTCCCTCTAGTGTACATTTAGCTCTCTCTAGTGTGCATGTAGCTCTCTCTAGTGTACATGTAGCTCTCTCTAGTGTACATGTAGCTCTCTCTAGTGTATATGTAGCTCCCTCTAGTGCACATGTAGCTCCCTCTAGTGTACATGTAGCTCCCTCTAGTGTACATGTAGCTCTCTCTAGTATACATGTAGCTCTCTCTAGTGTACATGTAGCTCCCTGCAGTTTGTATGTAGCTCCCTCCAGTGTGCATGTAGCTCTCTCTAGTGTACATGTAGCTCTCTCTAGTGTACATGTAGCTCTCTCTAGTGTATATGTAGCTCCCTCTAGTGCACATGTAGCTCCCTCTAGTGTACATGTAGCTCCCTCCAGTTTGTATGTAGCTCCCTCCAGTGTGCATGTAGCTCTCTCTAGTGTACATGTAGCTCCCTCTAGTGTACATGTAGCTCCCTCTAGTGTGCATGTAGTTCTCTCTCTAGTGTGCATGTAGCTCTCTCCAGTGTGTACTGTAGCTCCCTCCAGTGTACATGTAGCTCTCTCTAGTGTACATGTCACTCACTCTCTCTCTCTCTCTCTCTCTCTCTCTCTCTCTCTCTCTCTCTCTCTCTCCTCTCTCTCTCTCTCTCTCTCTCTCCTCTCTCTCTCTCTCTCTCTCTCTCTCTCTCTCTCTCTCTCTCTCTCTCTCTCTCTCTCTCTCTCTCTCTCTCTCTCTCTCTCTCTCTCTCTCTCTCTCTCTCTCTCTCTCTCTCGTGTACACGTGTCCCTTTGGTGTAAAAGAGCTACATGTACACTAGAGAGAGCTACATGTGCACTAGAGAGCTACGATGTACGCTAGAGAGAGCTACATGTACACCAGAGATACTCCCATGTAGGTATACATGCACATTAGGGAGAACGTATAGACAAAAGCTGATACATCCCTCAAAGCTGACTATGGTTATAAACCACCTATAACTTTGGTATAAACGCATATAATCGAAATATGTTCGTTTGTACGTAACTTATACGTGGTTTTGTAGTTTATTTTAGGGGCTTGCATTTGCTTCCTGCCAGGAAACAAATGCAAGCCCCTCTATTTAGAAACCACAACAACGCATACACATGAGCGTATACAATGCGTTGATTTATACACGTGACACATCACTTTGGAAAGCAATCTAGCTTGCATGATGTAGCCGTAATTAGCTTACCTGTAGATGCAATTTCCAGTTCTTCCCCTTGGTGCATGGGGTAGAGGAAGTAGGTCACAATGAATTTAGAAATGGACATCTGCAACAGGATGTGTTCTATTTAAAGATCAAATGTCCATGGCAACCAACTTACTGCTGCACCTGTAAGAATGACACCGTCAGAATACAACTCACTGCCAATGAACTCTTAGCTGCAGACATCGTATTTAACACAAAACGCGGTTTGTACAAAACAAAAACGCGTACCAATGTATCACTAACTGCCCCTACGGCACGACCTCTACACCATGTGTATTTTTATGCACCTACCAATTTCAACCCCGACCCCCCGCCCCCCCCCCCCCCCCCCCCCCCCCGTAGAGATCCGGGGATTTGATATGCGTCCGACCCCGGGGGGGGATTTGATATGCGTCCGACCCTGGGGGCGATTTGACTATCGTATGGACCTAGTCAAATCGCCCCCAGGGTCGGGCAGTTTGAAATGACGCATATCAAATCCCCGGATATCTCCCACCTAAGCCCGTACGGAGGGGGGATCGGGGTTGGCATTGATAGGTGCATTATATCGTGGAAACGTTTCATATCGGTGTACCAGTATGACGCGATCCGACACGTTTCAATGGGGAGGGGGGGGGGGGCGGGATGGCTGCGAACTTCCTAACTAACCGTATAACCGCAATCCTCCCTCTGCTTATGGAGCGGATCCAATACCCTCCAACCTACCTGGGAGCGCTAGCTGTATGCATGCTCCCTTATTCGGGTTTGGGCCTCGCTCCAAATAGTCATGCTGAGAAGTACGCAAAAGTTACTTCTTGGAAAATGTCTTTACAACGGAGCGCATCAACGTCCACGCTCTCATGTATTTGCGCTACAGAGGTCTTAAAACGTAGCAATCGCTGTGCTATTCCTGGAAATTAGGTTGATATTTAGGTATTTACGGTCGTGCGAACAAGTGGTGCCTCATTATAAACAAGGTTAGAGTCAAAGCCTTAATTCAGACCTCCCTTACGAATATCCCCAATATCTCCATACAGTTTCTCACTACCCCACAACTTAGGCACATTCAAACAAGCGTAATTGCGCGCAAGCCCATGTGACGTTTGATTCCAAAAGAGCGTGCATGACGAGCGGTACTGGCTACAACCGGAACAATCCCTGGAGGCTAGACGTGCTTTCCTTCATCATCGGACATTGCAGAACCAAAATACGTGCACTAGAACGGGCGCCTTTTTTTTTTTTCCCTATGACATGAGTTGAGCTTGTGTTGTCCTGTTATTTATCCATCTGCATGGGAGATGCAAACCAAGGGCTCCATCGGTGCACAGCGCCATTTAGGAAGAATTTGTGTTGGTGGATCTAACTGAGAAAGAGGATAAGTGTAAAGTTAGGCAATGCATATCACATCTCTAACTATTACATATCACTAATTATTTTGAAAGCAAACTTAAAACTTGGGGGGGGGGGGGGGGGGGGGGACACCTGTCTGGTAGAGATGCCTGTACTACCAGGCAAAACCAAATACACTAAATACAGCACCCCATTTTCTACTTACTTAACTGTCTGGCCAACAGTGTAAAATAATAACAGCCCATCCATCCTGAAGCATTCCATTTGAGTCATTCAGCCAATGAAACTGCCTTGCAGAGCGTTGGCATGTATGTGCCCAACTGCTGTATCATAGCCGGTGGGTGAGTGTGGTCGCCATGCATGGAACACTGCAGTTATCTTCTCTTCGTTACCTCATTCATGAGGATAGGACGAGGGGGGGGGGGGGGGGGGAGGTAAAAAGGAAAAAGCAAGCTGACAACATTATATGACAGCATACTAGGTCAGAGGGTGTGCACTTGCATACATATACAATACACACACATACAGCACACACACACACACACACAATATCACCCACCTACACACCTTCATAATGCCAGCTGCATTTGCAAATGTAACCCTGTACACACAAATACACCAGCACACACACATTCCTTGTCATACTTGCATGCTTATTGCTGAGGATGTAAATATGTACATGTACAGAAGCCACCAGAGTGTGCCTTCGCCTACAAAAAGCTGCTGCCATTTGATCATAAGCAAATAGCAAAGCTTTGACCTTGTAACACCCCCTAATTAAACTTGCATGCACACTGTGCATATACTTCTGTTCACCTAGTAAGATATAGGAGTATAATAGAATGAAGGAAGAACAGCAGATAGGCAACTGCATGGTCAATAAAACGGTACTTTTCAACCCGGTCTATCGCTACCAAAAAAAAAAAAAAAAAAAAAAGTGCGTTAGTTGCTTGTACTATGAACTTACAGTACATCCTGTCTGCTGCTTCACCTTCCTATTCGCCTCTTGGCTGTTTGTTCCACTTAGTGAAAAACTTTTTTTTTTTTTTTGCACACGACGGTCAGGTGTCTTCGATGCGTTGTTGCTTCACCACGAAACGTAGCGGAGACACGTGATCGACAATTTTAGACACGAAAGTGGTGATATGTTTATGGTATCATGTCCCTAGCCCTTCTTATAAAGGTGGCTTTTTCATGTACAGTCTTGCATTCCAGAGGTCATGTGGTTGTTAGGCTGCGTTGCTAACGAGGCCGATAACCATTTCAATATTTTCATGCGTAGACCTTTTGAATGGACTGTCCACAGCCGTGTGGTACACTAATATGTTCACCCAAAATATAATAACAATGAGGAACCATCCAGACCATCATAGCTTTCAGAACTCACAACGCATCGAGGCTAGTATGTACCAAAACACGAGGAACCAACACAATCGTAACATTCGAGTATAGCGCGCTCGCCATCTTTAATCTTGCCCTCTCAACGTGCATGGATGAGGTACCTTCTCTATTATGGCTTCCGCGTGAATAAAACTTGCCATCCACACGTGTGTTTGTGGCATGCAAACAAGCAAATATCCATTATTCCAGACACATGCAGATGCCGTAGTTTGATGATTTCATTGCCACCACCATAAATTAATAATTGTGACATGGATCTGCATTGTGGTTATGAAACCATATGGCTTCTGCTCAAATATCCGAGTGCGTGTGTTTGTGTGTATGTGTGTGTGTGTGTGTGTGTGTGTGCCTGTGCGTGCATGTGGAGCTGTGCTATAGTAAGGCTGAATTCCAGAAACGTGTTTAGGTATGTTGCATGTAGGCAACAAATGTGCATGTGCATATGTGTCTGTGTGTAAGTGTCAAGTTCCGTTTTCATGACAAATTTATATAATTGTATGAGTTCTTTGGCTCTAAAACTCACCTGACCTGCATGGGATGAGTAACTAGTATTTTTGCCACATGTCACGTGCTTGTATGACCTCAGATCGGTACCTTGCCTTGCCACTTCCTCCCGCAAGGCTTAATAGTTGAAAAGCAGCCCCTGCGGCCCACCCGCACTAGCTATCAAGATGATACAAAAAATTTGCCGCCTTCTCGAACACCAAATTAAACATACATGAATTATACTCACTGTCTAACGGTTTATTGAAGGACTCATCGGGGGGGAGTTCGAAGCCTTGCGCTATCTTGGGCACTCTCGAGGCGTGCATGGTATCTAGCACTAGGCAGGTTTCCTTATCCAGCATGTTACATACGCGCGGGACGCGCAGTAGAAGGGATGTTGCATGCAAGCGCCAATTTTTTGCGCTTTCCAGAAATGGACACGCAAAGGTGTAATATATATCTGCGGCTGCAAATAGTGTATTAATTGTTCGTTTTCGTTTTTATTTTTTATTTTTTAAGGTACGGTATTAAAAAAGACGTAATTATATTTTCTAAGCAACAAGGACGCCTTAAGACGAGACTGCCATCCTGATACAACGTTCACGCTTCATTTCTCTCTAAAGTAAGGCCCTCACTTCACGTTTGTGTGTGTGTTAGTAGAGACCGTTTCCTTCTCCCTCGCAACTATCCACCCCCTCGAATATAATAATTATTGTTTGGATCGTGCATTTGCACGTTGGAAGGTTCAGCAGTAATGTCTAGTACGACATTCAGAGCTTCTAGTGACAGTCTTCTAACGCGTTTCTGCAAAAGAGCGTGTCAGGACTATACAATGATCACGTGTCCCAAACATGCTCGACAGGGCTCCCATATTGCGAACTATAAGGTAATAGAACATTTATTATGTTGTTGCGAGAAAAAGGGCCTAGAATGCCTTTCTGCGATTGGATTAAAAGTAATATTCACCGAGAAAGTTTATATTCGCGGGTGTGTTATTTCTAATGTTCAAGTGAGCTTTGTGGGCGTGGAACCTTCTCTTATTCAATCACTAGTATGTATTATTACTGCGCTAATTAAATGACTTACAAATTGACCGATACGCCAGTGCTAATAAGACGGTGCGAGCGATATCGGATTCCATATAGGTAGATTCAACTCGTTTCGCAATTATGCGTGTACTTTGTATATTTGTGTTCCGTAACGCGTGCTTTGTGCGTATGTGCTACCTCTGCGCGCACTTTCTAATTAAAGTGCATGCACGTATCATGCGCAACTTCGTATTATTTGCCATCCAGGCGGTTAATTACTTCTGAATGCAGCAGACAAACCATTTAATTTGCGCCGTGTGTGGAGGCCGTGGTACCGGCCTTCACTACGAGGTGGTGAGCTGCGAAGCGTGCAAGAGCTTCTTCAGGAGGAGCGTCGTTCTTGAGGCGCACTACACGTGCCGCCGAAATGAGGCGTGCGTAGTCAACCTGCAGACGAGGATCAACTGCAAGCTCTGCCGACTGAATAAATGCCTCAGTGTCGGGATGAAGAGAGATGGTTCGTTGGGCTTTATTTAATTGATTAGTGCACGAAAACTTTGCGGTAAGCACGTACCCCGCAACCCTTGTGCATGCATTTTCACCATATGGCATTATCCAAACCCTAAGTACGGAATTAGTATGGACATTTGGGTGTTGTAGAAAAACAGGGATATTTGTCTGATGCCATAGGCGGATCCAGATGAGTGCCCAAATTATATTCACAATTCACTTTCACCATATATGGCACTGCCAATACCATATATGGTGGAAAATAATTGTGAAAATGTGTGAGTATGATTTGTGCACCCCCCCCCCCCCCCCACCCACCTATGGATGCAATCATGCTGTATGACGACTATCTTTAGTGTGCGCATGTCGCGAAAATGAGTAACTTAAGTCTTGTTGCCAATCTGAATTCCTGAATCCTTACCATTAAAATTTTACATGGTTACTCCTACTGTCCTACTGCGTGACCATTCACAGTTGTCATACTCATTCACCTTGTGAGCAGAATAATGAAATTGGGAGTTTGGTTTCATAACCATACGTTGTTGTGCAAGATTTCCAATGGTGAGCACCAAGTTATGGTTCTTACTTACAAACTCTATACCAGCACAGAATGCTGCAAGCATAGCTCAAGACTATAAGCATGATTACTACACTTCTTGTAGTAATAGTTGAGTGTGAGTAAATCATTCTTTCAAACTCAGTGCGGTAGCACTTATAGTAGCTAGTCTCAACCCTACACACTGTCAGCTGCATACTTGCAAGTAATCCAATAGGGAATGCATGATTAATCAAATTTTGTTGACGAACATAGAGGTAGTAAGTGTAAGGGGAACACTGGGGCCACGTTTATGCCATACATGTTGAAAATGAATCCAGGATTCTGTTACAATGTGTAATCGTACCAAGGATCCTGAATGCAACTACCAATAATGACAGCTCAATGAGACATGTACAATTTCATTTGGTGAGTAGTCACAGCCCATAAATAAAACCAAAGCGTACACTATTGGTGAGGTTACAGAAATTCATCCAAGTTTGGAAAATGCAGCACTGATAAAACTATATAGTTATGACTGTTGAATGAGATTAATGGATATTCTTAAATACACTACTGATTATATGGGATCATATCAGCGAAAAGGGACCTATGCATATTATAAAATTTTGTTAAAAAATGCATCCCATTTGAATTGCAATAACTTCCTAGCTATCGACTTACACCATTTCTTTATGGTAAAATAGATTTTGGGGTCTTCGTGCCAGTGTTAAAACATCCCATACCCCGAGGGGTTCAAACCCGCTATATCTATCTACAGGGAAACTCAATTCTGGTTTGCATGTAGAGGGATCCTGTACCTGTTGATTTGTCCTGTTCGTTAATTTTTACTTGACCCATTGCGGAGATACAGCTGTGCAAAGTAATAGCACTTTCCCCAGACATTTTGCGCCATTAACCTATTACGACCGGCTTCCATTACTCCAAGCACATGAATATGCAATAACTTCCTGTACCACTCCCCCTCCACGTCCATAAGTATGGTCTTACAAACGTTAACGTCTGACAGGTTCTGTTCTCACAAACAAGATTCATTAAGCGATCGAAATGCGTGGGTTCAGCGACCATCACCCCACGCAGCATGGTATGTACTACCTGTATCGAAACACACTACATCGTGTAGAAATTGTGTGCCTGTCAAACTCTTTAGAGCTATTCCATTATTTAACCCATACACCCCTACAGATGAAAATAAGGTTGGAAACATGACGTTGTCCAGCGGCGGGGGGGGGGGGGTTTGGAAATATGTCCTGAATGGGTAGTATAAAGTATAAATGCCTGACCCAGGGGGGCTAGCAGATATAATATAAGCTTGTCCAGGGGAGATATAACAATATAGAAGCTTCTCCGAGGGGGTATTCAAAAGCCTGTCCTGGGGGGTGTAGATATAAAAAAAGCTTGTCCAGGGGTAGTTTTATATATTGTCCCAAGGGGATACAACCCTTCCTTATTTGTGTTCTGCAAGCTGCACAGATAGTTTAACTGCCACCGTTTTTCATTTCATCTTCATGCACACCTTGTTAACACACACACACACACACACACACACACACACACTATTTCCACCATAAGACAGTATGCTATGGTACCCCTCCCTTATGTTGCTATGTATCCCTCCCTTATACCCCTACCTATGTGGCTACATACCCCTCCCAAATGTTGCTATGTACCCCCTGCTATGTACCCCACCTTTATGTTGCTGTATGTACCCCTCCCTTATGTTGCTATGTACCTCCTTATGTTGCTATGTATGTTGTTACGTGCCCACCATTATGTTTCTATGTACCCCTCCCTTATGCTGCTATGTACCCCTTACTTATGTTGTCATGTACCCTCCCCTTATGTTGCTATGCACTACTCCCCCATAATCATTAGTTACCCCTCCTCCCCATACCAATTGCAAACCTAAATAAACCTAAACTCCTTCCTTGTCATCTGCATATTCATCTCTGTCAGCTTCTTTGTCCTCATCACCTCCCTCCTCCCCCTTGTCTTTGTTTGCCCTCCTCCCCCTCGTTTTTGTTTTTAACCTCTCCACCCTGAGGTTTGACCTCAGCCTTGTACACATACATGGTCAGCACTTCATTGCTGATGGGAACCACTAATCCTAAGGTGCACTGGAATTTCCATGTGTGTGTGTGTGTGGAGTGTGTGTGGTATTTTTTGTGAGTTTGAGCGTGTAAAGCATTGTACATGTTACTTCTAAGAGGCTGTGCAATTTGGTTAAATATCTGGACACATTTTGGAATTTGCTTTGGTGAAGCCATGTGTAAATATGAAGCCATGTGTGTGAATACTCTCTCTACAGAGGCCCAGCCCCCCCAGCCCTTACAACTCTTTTGGGATAGGGTATTAATAATATTCACTGTCACTTCCTACTTCTTACAGAGTACATGTAGGTTCAGGACTCGTTGATCAACACCACCAGCATGTAATATGCACACTGTAGTATAACTTATGTAGTAAGCACTGCCAATAAGACAGGGTACAATAGGTGGAGGGGACATGAGATTTTCCCCCTCTCCCCAAATCAATCCTATCATTTCTTGGCCCTCAAAATTTGCTATCAGCTGAAATGGACGATCCTAAATCATTGTAAACTTCTCAATGATACACTCTGAATTTTAGCATACAATGAACAGTGAATGTGTAGTGGAGCCTTGTGTGTCACACACACACGTACACACACACACACACACACACACACACACACACACACACACACACACACAAACACATGGAAATTCCAGTGCTACTTAGGATTAGTGGTTCCCATCATTAATGAAGTGCTGACCATGTATGTGTACAAGGCTGAGGTCAGACCTCAGGATATGGAGGTGGCAAAGATGAGAGGGGAGGTGGCAAAGATGAGAGGGGAGCTCGAGAAAGACGAGGGAGAGGAGGGAGGTGATGAGGACAAAGAAGCTGACAGAGATGAATAAGCAGATGACAAGGAAGGAATGTATGTAGGTTTGCATTAGGTCCATATAGGGATGAGAGGGTAACTAATGATTATGGAGGAGTGGTGCATAGCTACATAAGTAGGGTAAGCGAGGGGGTAGGTAAGAAGGGTACATAGCTACATAAGGAAGGGGCATGTAGCAACATATGGAGGTGTATGTAGCTACATAAGGGAGGGTGTGCACATAGCAACATAAGGGAGGGGTACATAGTAACATAAGGGAGGGTGTGCACATAGCAACATAAGGGAGGGGTACATAGTAACATAAGGGAGGGTGTGTACATAGCAACATAAGAGAGGTACATAGTAACGTAAGGGAGGGTGTAGGAAGGTACATAGTAACATAAGGGAGGGGTACATGGCAACATAAGGGAGGGGCAAGGAAGGGCACATAGCAACAGGAGGTACATAGCAAAATAAAGGAGCATATAGTAACATACGGGATGGGTACATAGCATAGTGTTATGGTGGAAATAGTGTGTGTGTGTGTGTGTATGTATGTGTGTGTGTGTGTTAACATTGTCATGAAGATGAAATGAAAAAAAGTGGGCGGTTAAACTATCTGTGCCTGCAGAATGCAAATCCATAAGGAAGGGTTGTTGTGTTTCAGCCCAGTTGTGGCTTAACTTAACCATGCCTCATCTCATGGATCTGATTTTGTACTGTGCCCCTATAAATGGCCACGCAAGGGGGATGGCACCTACAGAGTTTGACCAAACCGACAGGCACACGGTTTCCACATGATGATGTGTGCGCGTATCGGCACTGGTAGTACGTACCGTGTTGTGTATGGTGATGGTAGCTGAATTCCCACGCATTTCGATGGCTTAACGAATCTTGCAGCGGAAACAGAACCTGACTGACGTTTGTAAGAAGCAAAATGTATGGGCGTGACGTGGGAGTGGCACGGGAAGTTATTGCATATTCATGTGCTCGGCGGTTAACGGCGCAAAATGCCCGGGAAATGTACTATTACTTTGCACACCTGTATCTCCGTAACGGATCAAGTAAAAATTAACGAACAGGACAAATCAATAGCCTCTACATACAAACCAAGTTTAATGTTCCTGCAAAAAGATATGACGGGTTTGAACCACAACGGGTATCGGACGTTGCAACACTGGCATGAAGCTAATGCAAGACTCCAAAATCTATTTCACTACAGAACAATGGTGTAGAATGAAATGTTGAAAATAGAAAGTCGATAGCCTTAACCTTTCCGAAGTTGTAGTGATTTGAAAGTGATGCATTTTTATTATAACAAAATTTTATAATATGCATAGGAGCCTTTTTGCTGATACAATCCCAAATGATTATATGGTAATTGCAGTATAATCAACATGGAAACTATATGGACAGAGCTGTGAACACCCTATTAGCCGATTTTTCTGATATTTATAAGACATATTAATAGGATGTGGAAATGATTTGTTTATACCGCTAACAACTTTAGAAGCAAATGAAGGTAGTCTTGACATGTGCTTAAGCTGGTTGCATTTAGATGACACACAATGATTATAAATTCTTACTTGGTTGAACAGGAGAGCCATGAAATATGCAGGCCTGTGCATAAATGGAAAATGTGAGCACATTAATAAACAGGATCAAAATAAAGATGCACAAAAGGAAATATGTTCTTACGTGCGCTGATACCAACCATCAATGCCATACACATTCACTTGCTGTTAGGACTAAATGTGTGTAGATATGAGAAGCTCCCTCTTGTTATCACTGCATTTGAGGCTGTAATTAAAATTCATAACTACCATGCATCTCTGCAAATTGCTGCTGATTCTCGTTACCATGTGCAACACCTTCAGTGTTAGACACTACTTTCTCAACATATCTCTATGTCAGGAATATGAAGGCAGTCCTTGCACCAATGCATTAGCCACCATCCAGTAATGGTAGTGACTCAACTATCAGGTCACCTGGTCTTGGAACCAAGTTTTGTGCATGGATGTCAAGTGATGATTGCTTGTAACCATGTGTCAGCAGCACAAGGCTAGTTAAGCAAGGGAGGGGGGGGGGGGGGGGGGAATGTCATGGAAACATTCCCTGCTGTGATCAGTTCTTTATTATTCCCTATCACAAATCTCTGTCTAACACCTTGCCCAGGCTAACTTGTCAACAGATCCCGGAGGACATCTATAGTGTTCCATAGCTACTTACATTCCTAAGAGAGCAAATTTTGCATATTTGCATGTGCAGATTTGATGGCATACAGAAATCACATAATATTGACAAAGTTTATTCTCCACAGCATCCAGAAGTACATGTATGTGGCCACAAAAACAAGGTTGTTGCCATTGGGATCCCACTCTATCTGATTTAGGGGTGTTTATCTATTGATTTGTGGTGCCCCTGCTACGTCCTGAATTTATTCAACTTCACATAAAAGATGACAAGCATTGCCTACAATGGCCATATATGCCACATTCTTGTATCTCTTGGTGTTGCCCCCCCAACTGTGATGAAACGTTGTCTCCAAACATTGATCCAAAAGTGAGTTTACAATTGCTTCAGTCCAGACGATATACTAGCATTACCATCCTATCTGATCTACTAATAGCGGAAAATCTGTCTGGCATCCTTATTTAACACCTCATTGATGTCCATTGTGAGCTGTGAGCAGTAATCAATCCTCTAGCTAGTGACATTAAGGTTTAGCCTATATAAATTCAGCAGCATATCCAGGTATTGACTTCTTTTATATTGTGAGGTTTAAATCCTGTCTCTGTGCTTCAAGTAGAACGATTTCTTCTAACCATTCCAAACACACCATTTAGGATAGAACTGTTAGTTCAGAAATAACAGGAATGATGCTTAATTTGCTTCAAAAAAGAATGCTTTAACATGTTGTTGTCAGATGGAATGCAGCAAGCATTGTCTGAATGCGCCATAGGCAGTACAACGTCGTATTCTTTTAGAGTTCCAACGATACAATTCACTAGTGCTTTCGTTCTTTTTGCTGTTTCTGAACCTTAATTTTTGGCTATCTCCCCTGGCAGTGCATGTTCAAATCTATACTATCCTATCACACCTAGTACTTGGATGATGGGGCACCTGCTGGTCACAGGTCTAATGTTAGTAGGCTCCAACAGTGCACCAGGAGACTGGTCCAACTTTTCACCTTAAGATGGACATCAGAAAGTGAGAGGCATTTGGCCAATATGGTTTGGATCTATGCAGTTTGATTCTGTAGTTTTTTTTTCACCTTGCACAAACCACGCCTACTTCATTATCCACTTATATGTATGCTTGCCCTCCAGCTGTATGATCAGGACATTTGCAAGAGCTTCACATGATGAGCGTGTTGGAACTTGTGATGCTGCTTACATGTGTAAGCATAGTTAAGCCAAGGTCTTGTATGGCTTGCATTCCATGCACCTGCAGCAGGTTACCTTCTTGCGCTGCTACTTAGACCTAGGTTCAACCTCTAATGCATATCTGATCATCATGCTGTCACATGCAAGTGTGCCGGCAGTGTGGTAATAGCTTGAAGGATGTATTGGTTAAGACCTATAGCTGTGCTAATCTCAGTCTTCAGGTAGATGCAGAGAACATCTGAACAGCCATACCTGTTTTACAGATGTTCTTATCTCCATCCTGTATGTTAAGCAAATCTTCTGCCTTCGATCTGTGTGGGTCAAACTGATTCTTTCATAAGTGGAGTAGCAAATTCAACTAATGATCCACGATGTGAAGTGCTATGGAGGGTAGGGAAGCATCAGAAGTTCCAACACGTTCATCATGCAAAGTTCCTGATCATACAGCTGGAGGGCAAACATACATATAAGTGGATAGTGAAGTAGGCATGGTTTGCACAAGATGATAAAAACTACAGAATCCGACTGCACAGCACCAGGCTCTAGTAGGGCAAAATCAGTTGCACTGGCTGAGCTCAATCTCTACTTCGTGCAGTAACTGATAATGCCGTTCGCTCCAGGTGCATAGACAACCTGCACAGTATGTTGTAGTGCATTTTGTGTGTTCTTTATAACAATGAAGATACAAACACATATTCCCAGAGCTTTACCATGGGTATCTCCGTGCTATGGCACTCCACGGATTGTCTGCTCTCTGATGCAGGAGTGGAATAATTGATCATTTGGGCCTTTGTTCTTCACACTTAATTGTTCACAAAATTTAGGCTACATGCCATTATTGCTGATTACCTTTTACAGGTATCTGGATGATGGAATTCTGGCTGGAAGCAAGGCAGCAGTATTTAGTACTCTATCCCACTTGTTCACCAATGGGTATTTAACGTCTTTTATTTAGCTAAATCGGACCTCATCAATAAGTTCCCAATCTCTCACCTTCTTGAGGCTCCCATTTTTTTTTTCTCGTGCATGTGTGGCCTTTTTGCAAGTAGGCTCATTTGGCTTTGGCCGGAGTAATCATTCTCAATCTGATAGCAGTCACATAGATGCTAAGCAGTGTTTTGCACACATTGGCTTTCATATACGAATGTATGGGACTTGGCTCACCTTGCCATCATTTATGTGCTGCTTTATAACCTCTCTCTGCATTTGGGGTTATGGCAACGTACGCAATCAGCACTCAGACATGGAGTTGATCTCTAATCATCTGGTGGGTATCTGAATTCAATTCTGGCTTGCCTGTCTGACACAGGGAGCCCATCCTCATCCAAAACGTTATTTATGACATTGTTTGACATCTCTCATCATTAGCTGGCAAGGCACAACATTTGTACTACATGCTGCTTCTTGGTTGTTGGTGATTCCATCCATCACCATCAGCCCTCCATGTTAACCCTAATGACTTCCGAGTACAGCAACCAGGAGGTGGCTTGGGTGGATGTGTCAAGAATATCTTTCTGTCATCTATGCCCAGGTGACTTGGTCATCATTCCATTACATCCAGGTGTGAGGTTATGTGGACACATGTCATAACCACCTTCATTTGAGTGCTGTCAGAATTGGAATTGTCTGTGGTTTACCCCTCCTGTTGATTATGTCTTCACCAATTGACTTGGAATTGAATTCCAAGTCAAGCTGAGTCTAGGCAGCTTGCAGCCAATGATGCAAACTAATGCCTGTGTGGAAAAAATCATGATAATCACAACTTAGCATGTAGCTATTACATTACTATTAGTTGCCATACTGTGATAAGTTCCACTTGCTGGAGTTGTACTGTTTTGTGTGACAGAGGCTGTGGAAACATGCCAATTATTGCCCCACGTTTGGGTCTTCACCTCATAAGTCCAGGTCGTCATTAGTCAAAGATGGAAGACTAAATGTCAATCCTTTCGGCTTTGTTTCCTCAGATACTGCATGTTGCAACTTCTTTGCCTTGATATGAAACTTAATAACTTAAATGTTTAATCAACATGAATAATTTATGTTCAATAATTGGTGGTCTCATATCTTAGCCATAACAATGCAGATACTGGTGTAATCATCATCAAATTGAAGCTCATTCTCAAAAAGAGGTGATGTGCTAGGTGATATTTCAGTTTTTTTTTGTTGCCAAAATTGTAGCCACAATGTTTTTTTATCTGAAAGAAGAATTTTGATTTTTAGTAACCACGTGCAGATAAACCTGTTAGCACCGTTATCTTCTGCACAAGTTGTTTTTGTTATAATCTAAAGTAAGTGGTGTTTACATACCTAGGGATTTGACCACACAAGGGGGATTTGACCTCGACCTCATAAAATCAATTTTATTCATAAACCAATGTGCATGCTAGTTGGCAAGAAATGGCAGGACAAACGTATTATTGTGTTCTCACCCCCTCCCCTATTGGCGTGTCCTGCAGCTCAGAACTTGTGATGACCTTGGTAGAATACAAAGGTTCTTTTCGTGGTATGTTTGCAACATCATACCAATACATTCAAACAAAACAAGAACAAGCATGCATGCATGCACTTTAAACAGAATAAACAGAATACCAAACTACTAATACAATAAAACTATTGCTCTATAACGGCACAGTTAACATGGGTATACCTACAAAGGCTAACACCTTGAATAGCAGGAACGAAACTGTAGGTCATTAAAGGTATCAAACATGTAACAGTTCTGGATCAAGGAGGGCGTCATGGGAGTCAATTGACCAGTTACTAGGTGGGGCATTTGTGTTAATAAATGTCAAATCCCTATATCGGCCTGAATACGGTGGGGGGGGGGGGGAGTTGCGCACTTGCCATTCATTGGCGACACCTGTTAATTAATAGAGCTAGCATGAACGCAAAGCTAGCATGAGTGCAAACCACTTTGTTTGAATTTGCATTTCAGCCATGCCAAGTGCACCATAAATACTGCTAAACACTGCTTCCTTCGAGTTGCACCAGCAGTACATCCATCTCACCTGCTGCACTAAGGCAGTACTGTAGCCAGAGATGGATGTACTGCAATAATCTTTGCTGGTACAACTCGAAGGTAGTAGTATATATATGATGGAAAAATTTTTTACTCAGCATGTCTGAAACGTAAATCCAAACAAATCTTGCTGGCTCTAACCAAGGAGCGTGTCAATAATATGTGCTGAGAGTTTCGATAGCTGTCAGTGTTTCGATAGCCTGCACAGCTCAACTTGTGAGCACCATTTTTTTTTCCTGCTCAAGTTGTTTGGCCCTAATCTAAAATAAGTATCTGGGGAGAGGTATTACGTTACCACATATCACAGCTGGTGCCCAGGGGTTACTGATAATCTAAAATTAGGTTTCAGAAGAACATTCAGACCACACATGGCTACAATATTGTTAAAAAACTGGACTATCACCAGCACGTGACCTCTGTAACTATAACTGTGCTTTAAACAAGCACTATTTTTTAACACTTTCCCCACCCTGAAAGATGAATCATTTTTTAGTTTTGCTAAGAATGAGCTTCAATTAAACCAGTATCTGCATTGTTATGGCAAATGTATGAGCCCACCAAATAGAGAAACATCAATTATTCAGGTCATTGCATTTTGTAAACCATTAAAGGTATGAAGTACAAAATAGGCATATTTTACACTCATCTCAAGGCAAATAAATATGCAAAGTTGCAACAGTATCTGAGATGCGACATATAGTGGAATGACTACTTTACCCTAGCGAACTCCAACGTTAGAGACCATTCAGGCACGCAAATGCTAGTAACAGGCTTATTAGACTCTGTTATTTCTAAGCTGGCAGTGTGCATAGAAGTTTATACTATGGGATGCAAGAGAACCCAACATTGTTTTGATTGCTATATTTTTGCTTGTACAGCGCATTTATAGCTTACATGATATTGTATAATTCTGTCACTGTTTTTACAGTTTGATCTAGACCATCAAACCATTTTGCACAACATGAATGTGAGGGATATTTTGCACATGAGGTTTCACTTTTACTACTCGTAGAGACATCCATGGCAAACATAAACAGCTAGACCTTTCCATAGGCGGCCCCAGCACTTACCGAGGGCACCAAAAGGGGGAGGGGCATTATCAATTTTGCAAATCCTTGGTCACTTGTTAATCAGTATTTATACATGCATATTAGTGTTGGTAGCTGTTTTACTCTAGAAACACACAGCTATATGCTGTAACGTTATTGCAGTGTTATAGTCTAAGTTACTTATGGGGGTCACCATAACCTGGGAGGGGAGAGGGGGAGGGGCATGCCCCCCTGGGCCCCCTGCTGGGACCACCCATGCTTTCTGGTGGACATAGACCTGCTGTTTTCATGATACAGCTTTCTCAATACTATCAGTTTATTTCTGGGTTTTCCTGACAGAGCTGCTACTTCTTTGAAGCCAGCCTACTTCTTTAAAAAATATCTGCTGTATTTCGGCTGTATTTGTATAGTATATGTGTATGCCTTGGGGGCTTGATGTCTGATGTGTCATGAAGTACTTGTCACTTTGGTATTTGCCCAATGTGTTATATGCCCATCTGACTCCTGAGGGCTTGCACTATTTGAATTGATTGGCACAGCTGCCATTCTTCAAAACTGTTTCTAGCTCAAGCTATGTAAGATCGAACGAAGAAGACTATGACAAAGGAGAAAAATTAGACCTGATAGACCATCCTATTCTTATTAAATATTCAATGAGACTGCATACAGATCCTATACAATAAGTTAACTCGAGGTCATGATTTCCCCAAAAATGATGTAATTTGTTCTCTAAAAACATGCAGTGTTATAACATTGAAAAATCTTTTTTGTGTTATCGTTTAGGAAGTTTTATCTGATTAGACAGTTGTCTTTGTAGATGTGAGTCACGTTTTTAATGACTTCATTATAATGCATCAATCCTATCTACCACAGGTTCTGACATGTCCAATTGATATAACATAAAGCCATGTTGCAGTGCATACAAAAGCGGGCACAGGAAAGTGTACCTGTACTTTGAATTCTGTCATAAAGGAGAAAAGAAATATGGGTTGGCGCTGTGCGTGGTGTAAGGAAAGATGCGGATTTGTAAGATGTGAAATAACCCTCCAGTGCGAGCGGCTGTCTTCTCTTTTTCCTTTTATTATAGGCTCAAAGTATGGGTACACCCACCACCTTCAATTGTGTAACTTTGAAATCATTACTTACCCTAATGGCAGATTTACCACATCTTACACCACTCATCTCACTGTTACATATTTATCAATACATGTTAATATGTGAATTTTATATAACAAACTATTAATTCAAAAGAGCCCTATCTTCTCTGATACACATGTACAAAACAGTGACTTACAGGCCTTACTTCACTGAACTGCTTACCTGTTGTTTGCAGACTGATGTGCTCAGACCCCACAGTCTACTGATATCTAGTAACGAACTTGGGGGAATAAAGACTGCATCACTTTTGACATTACACTAACCTTAACCTCGCGGAAGGTTACTGTAAAACTGCAGAATCAAGTAAACAATGACTGTAAATGTTATGCATTTCAATCCTCCCCCCCCCCCCCCCCCATCCCGTTGCAAAGAGATACTTGGAGTACTGATGCTTGTAACACTTTTCTTCCTTAACTAAGTAGGAAGCCAGTGCAATAATACCCCGCAAGTTCTGAGCTTCATTCATGTGCAACCAAAACCAAACCAAAGAGATATCTTGCACACCTTGGTTTTTAGGTTAAGGATAGGGATTAGGGTAGGGGAATGATCCCCTAAATATAAAACTGAAGGACTAGACACCCGAATCCTAAATATAACACTGAAGAAGAACTAGACACCTGACCATATGCTCACAACCAATCACAACAGACAGCGACAACATGCATACACACAGATAGGGATTGAAACGCAACAACATCAACACAACACAATACACAGATAGACATTGGCAGACGAATCACATAGTAACACAACCAGAGATTGATCTCCTCAACGGCTCACCACCATTGCAATGCAACAGTAAACCCCCCATACCCAAACGTTAAATCAACAACACAGATCCTTGGGACCACACAAGTTATGAGCTTCATTCGTGTACAACCAAAATGAAACTGAAGAGCTGTCTTGCACACCTTGTTGTTAGGTTAGGATAGGGGAATGATACCCAAAACATGACACTGAAAAAGGACTAGAAACCAGACCATACACTACTAACCAATCACGCACAACAGGACAGAGACAACATGCAACATGCACTAACACTAATGATTTTAATATTGTCAGAATAACTGGCTCATATCATTTTCTTTGATATATAAACATGGGGTCAAGGCAGCGAAAAGGGACCTAGCGCATATTCCAGGAAGGAGCATTAAAGTCCATGCGTGCAATAAAAAGTACGCGTAATTAAAAATTCAGGCCCTGTAACTCCATGATGGACAGGCTAATATCCATTGCGTAAGAAAGAAGTTGTAGAGGACATAGGTGTCTCTTTGAATATGAAATAATTTGAAAACCATGCGCTAGGTCCCTTTTTGCTGCCTCAACCCCATATATATCTGCCATTAAAGCTTGATTTATATAAACTTTTCCCTAATTTTTCTTGATTGCATTAGTCTTGACATGTGGTGCATGTGCATTGAATGCATAAATATTTGACAACAATATTTATTTAATTTTCCAAAATGACTGGTTGGGGGTATTTAAAGTCTGACTACAGTTTATTGTTTGGGAACCATCTGACAATGAGAGTTTGTAAATCAAATTGCTCCCATGATGACACTTTCATTATAAGTTACATGCAGATTGTAAGCTGATGTCACCATTAATATGCCATGGTTTTTGGTGAACTATAATACCAATTTTAGAGCGGAAGTGTTCAGTCTACTATATTGTAACATTTCACATCCATTGCTCTGTTTCGATTTCCAAATACTGGGAAAAGAGATTAGCATAAAAATGGTTGACTAAATACTTCGCCCCTATAAAATTGATACTGTTACCAGATTCAAAATCAAATCAGCATATAGATAAAAGTGCACTGACGTTCAGCCAAAACCATGGTGTAATATCCTATAATCAGTTTAGATATGCACAAATGATGAAACCTTATTTGTGGCCACGTATCATGTTGTCTTTTTATGATACAGCCCAAACACTTGGCCTTTGCACATGTAATCGATGTGTTGGGAGTATTAATGATATTTAAACGTGATGGGATAAAAAGGTAGCTCACATCTTAAGCTAGGCAAGCTCCTCTAAATTGTTATGTATTCCTCGTCGCTAGTGTTTCAATAACATGATAGTATATTGACAATTTTGTGCAGGTTGTCAGCCTTTATAGTGATTACAGCAACCAAATAAGGTCCATTATCCATCTGATATAATGTGCGTGAATGTATGCAAATTGTTATTAGCTGATTAGTCTGTTAAGCAACTTATTGCAACATCCCAGCGTACCACTGTAATCGTTTACATATATTCCAAACAGTTCTGTACTGTAGGTGTTTTGTAAAAATTTAACAATGCAAATAGAAGCAACAGTATATAGACACGCACTTGTTTTATGCAAGAGGATTTCCTTTTGTGTGAAATACAAACTTTTTCATAATACACAAATGTAAATAAATTGGTGGCAGCCTTAAATAACCCTGAGTAGATTAAATTCAATTTTTGATTCTTACAGCGCTGTGATGGCTTACCTAATAATGGTCTTTGTGGAAAAGGATGTAAAACAGATAAACTTTCTAAAATTACATCCATTAAAATGGAAACAACTGAATATATAGTACAGTGACTTTTCCTCTGTTCAGGTAAAAGGTTTCTTATGACCAACAAATTTTCAGTTGAATATGGACTAATAATGGTTAACTGGTAACTTGCAGCCCTAGTATTAATAGTGTTACTAATTTGAAATGGGTGGTCATTTAATCTTGATTCATCTTGATTCAGTGGTTTAAAGTACTATTTTAAATTCTTGATCCCACGTATAAAAATTTACAAATGAACAGCAGAATAATAAATAACAATATTTTGTGACTTATCCTTATCAATGATGGTATGTAGAAATTTACCTGGATCATGAATATCATTATGAAAACGTGAACTGCAACAAGTGAGACTCCCAACAAACGAACAGAGTAGATTGTGGTATAACTCAAACTTAAAGTTAAAAATGAATTCCTCCACATTAGTTGGACTCCACAAAATGTACGGTTTAGAGAAATAAAACACGAATAGTTCACCTCCGATTGGGCTATTCCACAATTTAGCCGTACACCCCTACAGATGACAATAAATGGTGTTCACGGGGGGTGTTCGTAAACATGAGATTGTCCAGGGGAGTTTTGGAAATATGTCCCGGTGGGTGGTGATATAAATACCTGTCCTGGGGGGTTTGCAGGTAAAACATACGCTTAGGTGTAATCAAATAAACGCTTGTCCAGGGTGTACTTTAAAGCCTGTCCTGGGTGGTGTAGAAAAAATGGACATCTGTCCACAGGTGATTTTACATATTGTCCCGGGGGGTTACGTTTGAAATTATTGTCATCTGTAGGGGTGTATGTTTAAATAATGGAATTGCCCATTGTTGTGTTCTCCTACTACTCCTCCTCCTTCCTTTAGTTTTGTACAAATTGCAATAGAATCAATTTCAAATGATGCCATTTGTACCAAAAGATGGATAATAATTCTGCATGTATCTTCACTGGTCAGCAGCGCGCATGGCGTTGAACTGATGATGCGCAAAATACTTTATCTTCATAACACACAGTTGGTTGTTACTATGACTATTGGCGCCAAATGTCCTTTTAAATGCTTAGTATAATCATGACATTGCATAAAATAAGTTAGGTATTCTGTGTGGGGTTGGGTTTTTGTTTAAATGAATCAGCTGTATACTAAGAGAATGCTGAAAAGAAGCAACGTTTGTATGCAATAGCTATGGTGCCTGTTGAGAAGTATGAGATTCAAACAGGCTATGTTATCAACTACTTAATCTACCTCACACTTGTCAACCCTTATTAGTATTTTGTTCAGATGCACATTGTTATAATTAATATTTTTTTAAATGTAATAGAGATGAAAGTAAAGAAAAACGTTCTCCAATGAGAAGATTGGTGGAATAAAGGAATCAGAGGCGTAAAAAGGATGGGAAAGAGGTTTTAGGGAATAAAAACCTATATTTAGCACGCGTAAATGTAAACAAAATATATGATTTTGTTTATTTTTCCTTTCCTAAAACCTTGTTCCCTTTCTTTTTGCCTCCAATTCTTTTTGCCTTCAATTCCTATACTATCTCATTGGAGAATGTTTCCTTTACTTCTTCGTCTTACCCTATTTATGCTAACTCTATGAACCTAAGTGAAAAGAAATTATTACTTTTTAGCTGGCTGATAACCAACTATGGTAAATTAATTTTTATAATTGTGTTTAATTGAAATTTTATACCCATTCAAGCTGTGCAGTTAGAAAATTCTCCAGATGCAAAACGACTCCGTGCTAACACACCTAAGCAGTTATTATCCTATGATGAAATAGTGATCAATGACTGCATGGTTCCCAATGCAATGTACACTCCTGAAGTGAAAGGTGATTGTTCTGTCAACAAAGCCCGCGAACTGACGAATTGTGAGCAATCAGTACCTCCACCACTATCATCACTATCATCTCCACATGATCAAATTGTGTCACCACCACCAGCACCACCATTACCTCCATCATCACCACCTTTGTTGCTAAGCCAGCTTCATAATCAAGGTGCTTTTCCAACAACTCAGTCTGAAGAGCTGTCAAGTGATGAAACGTATTTATCATTGGATACATCAATGGCTAGTGAATGCTTGAATTCACCAGCAAGAATACACAGTGCAGAATTATGTTCGTCTACGCTTTGTACCTTGTGCAGAACAATTGATGAGGTGTTATCAGAAGTGGACCAAGAAAATGTAAAGCATAATGGCGACATGCAGCAAGAGCAGGGAAAGTACTCAGCAAAGCCTTGCTTGTCTTCATTATCCAGTTCTGGAGGAGCTTGCAAGAATTGCAATGAGGATTGTGGAAGTGCGGAAGAGTACTTACTACCAGGGCATCCCATTGCATTACGACACATGGATAAAATGTTTGGGTTGGAAGAAGAAGTAGTAGAACTTGAAAAGGCTGTGAAATGTATCCACAAGTGGGCTCTGAGTATCCCGTCATTTAAGAGCCTTTCCCCAGACTGTCAGGCCAAGCTTCTTCAATCCAGTTGGTGCGAGCTGTGTGTTTTAAAGTTTGCTGCTATGCAAACTTTCCAGGATCAGGACGAAACAACCTTTGTCTTCAGCAGTGGTTGCTCGTATTCCAAGCAGCAGGTTGCAGATCAGAAGAGCAAGCAGGTCCTCTGTGATGTAAAGCACCATGTGTCATACTGGATTGACCAAATGAACATTGACAGAACTGAACTTAGTCACTTAATGACTCTTCTTCTCTTTAACCCAGGTACTCTAAAATTTAAATACCTTTTGGTTACGGGTTGGCACTATTGTACTGAAGTGAGCACAAAATATATTAATTGTAGCACTAAAGTCCCATGCAGCTTCAGTTTTAAATTTTATTTTTAGTTCTTTATATGAAGGCCACTCAAGCATTTATGGGAAAGTAATGGGATATACACATACACTGGCAGCTATTTTTTTGTGTAATGTATTAATTTTATATATTCATTTAGATGCCAAAGGGCTGGATAGAGATGTCAGCACAAAGCCACTTCTGGCCGTGCAAGATAGAACTCTTATTTCCTTGAAATCGCACATCAAAACAGAACACACTTCAGCACCTGGGAGATTGTCTCAGTTACTGTTGCGCCTTGGTTCTATCACATTTATGGGTGTGGAGTTTAGGCAGCTGCTGACAGAGAAGCGACCTCTGTATGGCCAAAGGCTAAAGCTACTTGATAGCCTTGTGTGTAATAGTCATTAATGCATAATTGTATCTTCTTAAAAATGAAATTTTTTGTGATGGCTAGTTCTTCTTAATGGTATTTGGGTGGGTCCATGTTCTATTTTATTTTATCAAACACCTGTACATGCATGTACAAGATGGAACTGATTTTGCATCACAATTGTCAGTACAATTACAGTACTAGCAGACAATCTTTTTTCTGCTTGCATTGAATAAAACCATTATTCACCAGTTTCTTGGACATCACAAGCAATGTGTGCAAGCTACTCGGATTCACATGTGTGTGCACGCACATATATGCAGGAATACTAGTATACCTCACAGTTCTGAGCACCTGAGGTTGGGACCTAGCGCTATAACCCTATAACATCCAGGATATAAGTAATAAAAACAAGTAGGATTGCAAGTCACAAGTGAGTGGTGTGAAAACAAAAGAGTTTGACACCTTTTGTATAGTATGTGTAATATTCTAAACGTAATGTTAAAATTCTCACTATTTTAGTGAAGGGAGAACCATTCATTTCAGGAATACAACACTAGTGCAACAAGGTTCCAGTGAAACAATAGTGATCGTTGTTTGGCCTTGACAAGGCAGAAATAAAAATACACAAATAGCTAGTGACAATCAACTAAATGATTTTTGATACTTAGAAAGCTGCATGTGTTTTTTAATAACGATATGGAACGTTTTATCAATAACCAGGCTTATGCTTTTTTCAATACAACCACTATAAACCAGCATAAATTTCAAACTCACATCTTCGAGCTAAATGACCCACGTCCTTTCTATTTTCAGCACTTATTGCCACATCAGTTCTGCATTAATTATATTTTTATGAACCCTTTACACTTGTCCATGCCCTCGTACGGTAACCTTCAGGGTTAAGAAGGCGTAAAACTACCGAAGGAGTGTATCTCCAGCGTCAAAATTGCAATTAATTAATCTATGATGATCAAAGTGAGAGCAATTTTCCAGGTCGTCATTTTGCACCATTCTTTATTCTAGCCATTCACCTGAGCAAGATTCCATCGAGCTACAATGCAATTGCAACAGCAAGGGCTATGACTGCAAGAGATTATTGTGGTTAGACACAGTTCAAAAAATACAAGTTTATTAATAACTGGTAAGATGTGCTCCCTCCCTTGGCCTCCAGGACATCCTTTGAATTTTTCTATGTATGTGTTACATTGCATGTCTCTCATAATAGTACTAATGCAATTCAAATTCTCTGCTTTTAATAGCGCTCTTATGAAATCATTTTCAGTTGTTAAAATACCTTCTTAATGTTGTATTTTCTTTCTTCATATTTTGCAATAACTGGTACCAACAATAATGGAGGTTATGAAGCAACAGTCATGCAGTAAGTTACTCAGGCATAAACCAGTGCTTTCCTGGAGTGATGTGTCATAAAATGTTAATGTTATGGCTGCACATTTATCCGGTGCTGGTAGCGGAAAGAAAGGTATCAATAGCATCTGTAACAGCAGTGGATAGCCATGGCACAAGATAAGGAAAGCTAGTTCAATAACCCCTATTGGTGAAAGCAAATTAACTATTAAGGGGCATACAACCCAAAGGGTATCAGGAAAGCTAGTTAAATAACCCCTAATGGTGAAAGCAAATTAACTATTAAGGGGCATACAACCCAAAGGGTATCTATCACCCATCTGCGCTTATAGGCTGCAGTTATTATTCAACCCCCTCCCTCCTCCCAACCCCCCCCCCCCTACCCCACCTGTTCCAATAAAGCCAAACTGTTCTAATATGGCAGCCAAATGAGGTTGCATCGGTCACTTCAATGTAATATGTCACTTCAAATATTTAATATTGAATGCACAAAATATATTGCCCTTTATTGAAAATATCTGTGACTGAGGGAAGCCATGGTAAACACCGGTGTTATTACGTGATATATACAAATCTGTTATGGCTATTATTTTTCCCTGATAAACGAGCATTATTATTGATTGGTAAAGGGGTGAATAAAATTTTCAATCTAATTATTTTAAGAGAAAAAAAAATCCTCAATAAACAAACATATTATTAATTATAAAATCTATTGGAAGAGATTTGCATTATTTACCTACCCAAATTATAATTATGTATAATAATATTATAGCAGTTTAAAAAACATTACACCAAACACATTAAAAAATAGTTATAACTACGTTTGGATCTTGAATATGTAGGTCTTGGTTTCAAATTGACAAGGAACTGAGTAAGTCATATTAGAACTCAACATAACAACTTCCATATATGCACACTGTGCCACATTAATTGCAACTGCATGGGCTATGAAGACTATGAGATATTGAATTATTTTTGTTAATAGATACATGCACGGTTCAAAGTAAGTTAATCATGACTTGGTACCAACAAATAGCTTAATGTATTAATGATGGTTGGACATTTTTAGTCCAGTCTGATGGCTTACGTGCAATGACTTTGACATTGCCACAAAACAGAACACTCATAAATGGTTTTATGTTTGCACTTAGAAATGTGATGCTTTGTGGAATGCAAAATGCATCACATGGTCTTTATTCTTTATTTTGATCCGCTGTTAATATTTGCAATCATCACTGCAGGATTTGCGCACAGTATTTGAGCTCTATATCAATTGTTTTCAGTCCAAAGACATTATGCCTGTATGCAATCATATATTACAAAAAAGATGTAATCGTTATTTGGTAACTGTTGTAGAATACCTACATTGTAACCTGCATGAACAGATAAAATACACTCTTGTCCTATGCTTATGGCAAAGGTAAATGAAGGCTCATCATTTGAAATGTGGCAAGCAACAAAAGAAGAATTAAGCAGTATTGCAGTATTTACAACTATTTGACCAATTGGAAAAGAAGCATGTGGTTGCATGCATGCATGCATAGCCTCTTGGACTACAAGTTTAGCATGAGAGTAGTCATGTAATGCTTAGAAATTTGTTTTTAGTGTAAAACATTTTTTCAGTACTGCTAACCAATCAAAGAGAACCTTTTGTGTTTACAATGTGCTGTTTGAAATAGCTCCATTTCATGCTCTTGCAATGTATGGGGAATTAGTTAAAATTTAACTTACTGAAAATAAAAGTGATTTATGCACTCAGCTCAGAATGATGTGTGCACCATTGAATATGTTCAAATGTTAGGCAATAAATAAATCATCGATTATGGTAGAGTGGAGGTGGAGGTGTGCTAGTGGGGGGAGGGGAGGGAGCACTTGTGTGATTATACATGATGCCATAGTTACCTGAGATTCAGTGACGAGTTAATGTCTTCCACGCAGCTATACATATACCACTCCAGTACTGCAGCTGCTTTCAGCCACCAAAGGATTTTTAAAACCTGGAAATGAGCAATTGCACATACACATTATGGTTTATGAGTCAGTTCCACATGTACCACAGGCTTTGACTAACCCAAGTACTACAAAAACCTCATTAATACCAGTAATCAAGGTGCCTCCCCATAATTCTCATAACAGATCTGTTTGGGCAGTAGACAAAGCATATCGCCTAATGAGAATGTGCATCCAACAGCAAGATCATTAACCGATTAGCGCCGAGATACACATATCTGTGTCAAAGATGTGCTTATACCAATGAATTCTTCCAGACCCTTTGAAAAATTATACCAATTTGATGTTACTCATGTTCACGGCTTCAGATTATGTTGTTGAAACCTCTTCTAAAGGCAAAAATATTTCACCTTGATTAAAGGGAGAAGGCCAATAGTATAGGGAGAAGGAATATTTTTGGTATGGTGACAATCAAGGGGCTTCAAGTACTGGATCTGTCTTTTGTGATTGTGGGCTATGAAGTGCTTATCTATGCAGAGCATCTTATCTGCTACATAATTCAAGCTCATGCATAACTTAATGTTAAGTAGTTGATGGATTTAGAATGAAAACCAACAAGGCAAACAGGATTTTTTTTTAAAGGAGAAGGCCTTCAATATAAACAGAAGGCCAACAGTAAGGAGAAAGGAGAAGGTCAGCAGTATAAGGTGAATCATTTTGGGTTTATCGACAACAGTATTTCAATTACTGTGAAGCTGTTAAAACCTATCACACAACGAAATTACATCATAATTTCAAGTCTCATTTCACTAGTTCCCCCAAGCGGATAAGTTATATCCCCTCTCGGGCACACGTAACGGTGATGTCACCATCCACTGCTGTGGATCTGAAAAATTGGAAGCGCTAATTTGAATTACCACTACTGTAAGACATGCATGTGCGTGCTAATCAGAATGGCTGGCGAACAGTTCTTTAACCTTTATGGTACAATGATGAAATAATATAGGTATGAGGCTAAGACACGAGCGAAAAGTGGTCCGGTTAAAACCGTGCAACCGGACCAGCGGCGACGGCCCTGGTTGGCGCGAAGCGATAAGTACGGCGCCGAAAGTGCCCAAGATGATGCCGATGGCTCCACCCTCGTACGTTATGAAGAGTGTCGGAAGGCAATTCGAGAGCCGATTCGTGAAGTGGGGTGAAAAAGTTGCTCCTGGGCGCGCGTAGAATGTGGGCATAACACTAAACCCTAGGGCCTTCGGCTTCTACAATAGAAACCAATCCTAATAATCGCGCCTCGCGTCGTTCATCGGATACCATCTGCGCGCGGAAGCATGTATTTAACCCGAACACACCTAACAATGATAAAAGACATCACTAAAATACATTCTAAGGGTCCACATCAACATTATGCGACGACATCAAACCTTCAAGTTCGCTTGCTGCGTGATTAATATAACATACTCGGATACACGCATGCTTCTGCGCACGTGGTAAAACGTCGACTAATGCCCCGCAGTTATGGTACGCTGTGTCCGGTTCCGGTAATGGATTCAAACGTCCCAATCCCGACATCGCCGACTTCTCACTTAACAACTATTAGACGCCCCAGCCTTATAACAGTAAAACCCACCCGTCCGCTTCATACTGGGTGCAGGATCGTGAAGGTGGATGTTAATATTTTTGGCTGGTGGGTGGATCCGTTCAACTAGAACTGAACATTATATTACAGTGACAGAATGTGACATTAATTAATGGTGGCAATGCCTTCACTATTTAGCCTGACACATTCTCACTTATGTCATTGCGCAATGGTTCAAAAACTGAAGTAGTATTTTTTTAAATATTTATGTGACTGTTATAATTGACGTTATACGTTGCTTGTAACCCAGTCGCTAAACGGATCTTGTACAGTTCGAATATAGATACACACATGCACGTGGTTAACTATTTAATTCGTGAATGTGCTGCTATTGTGAAATAGCATTACGCGTGTCCTTTAAATGCAGAAAAAGCACAATATATATTATACCTGCTTCCAGAACTGATGGCCAGGGTAAGAACTTGAGTTTTTTTATTATTCTATTTTTTAGTAACCCCACCTTCAACTTCTTATAAAATGTAACACCACACGCTATCCCCTCGCACTAAAATACATATAATGCATTCGCGCATGTATAGAATTGCAATCCTTTCTGGGTGCAAATATTAAACTTAAGCTATACAACATTGACTTTAGATAAGGATTCATTAACGCACGCAGCAAGCCCATATAAGTACAGGTGTGCTCCGGGTCGAAAGTACTGGGGTGCTTCCGCTCTAGAAGTCATTAAACCGTGCCAACCATCGTCAGTCTATATATGGAGGGAGCAACGTCATCCCGACGGTGATGACGCTGCAACCTTCTATTGAAACCGAGGTATTGAATACCTTATAAGGCCTCAGGCTGTGAGCATTACGAGGGCGCGCCGATGGACTGCTGTGTAAACGTTTATATAACGTATACAAGTGCCTATATAACCAACTTAGACAATCACAAGCCAAACATGGTCAGAAGCTATGCGCGTCTTACATCATGTGTATTGTTGCCATAATGCTAGGCACGAGAAGCAGACGGGAATACAAAGAAATGCAAGAAGCACGCGACGTCTTAGCCATGGCACAAGGCAACCCTGAAATAATTTATCGTTGAACGTATGCGTAGAGCTATTCTATTAGCCTCACGTCGATCATACCAAAAGTAAAGAGCCTGTGAGTGTGTTGTGTGTGCATGTGTGTGCGTGTGTGTGTGTGGAGAGAGGAGCGTGCGTGTTGTATGCGTGTGTGCGTGTGCGTGTGTGTGTTAATGTGTAAATAGTTATATATTCGAACAATTAGCCATAAATTATTAACCGATAGCCTATATCACTGATTTTAGCGCACTGTTGGTCTTCTACTTATTCTGTTGGCCTGCTCCTTATACTGTTGACCTTCTCCTTATACTGTTGGCCTCCTTATACTGCTGGCCTTCTCCTTACTCTGTCCATCGGAACTTGGGTGTCATGAATGTTTAGTATATTTCGTGGTATGTGACTTGCACATTTGTATTACTGTCCTAAGTATAAGGAGAAGGCCAACAGAATAAGGAGAAGGCCAACAGTATAAGGAGAAGGCCAACAGTATAAGGAGAAGGCCAACAGTATAAGGAGAAGGCCAACAGTATAAGGAGACAGCCAACAGAATAAGGAGAAGGCCAACCGTATAAAGAGAAGGTCAACAGTATAAGGAGACGGCCAACAGTATAAGGAGAAGGCCAACAGAATAAGGAGAAGGCCAACAATATGAGAAGGCCAATAGAGAAGCAAGGGCAACAGTGAAAGCCTTCCTCTATTGATATGTTGTTGTCCTTATGCTTATATGTATATGAAAGTTGTAATACCACTTCGAAGGACGAAGTTTGACCTGATTAAGTTAGATTTATACCCTCTCCTATTCCCTATTCAACTTTCTCTACAGGTCTTCTTGCCCTTACCTGACACCTTTCTATGCATAATATAAATCTAATTCAGTAGGCCACGTGCTAATAAATTAATAAGTCAACTTCACACAGATTATGATGCTTTAATTACCACACCACCACCACTGCATAGGGCTAACAAAATAAGGAGGCCAACAGAATAAGGATAAGCCAACAGTATAAGGAGAAGGCCAACAGTATAAGGAGAAGGCCAACATAATAAGAAGGCCAACAGTATAAGGAGAAGGCCAACAGTACAAGGAGAAGGCCTACAGTATAAGGAGAAGGCCGACAGAATAAGGAGAAGGCCAACAGTATAAGGAGAAGACCAACAGTATAAGGAGAAGGCCAACAGTATAAGGAGAAGACCAACAGTATAAGGAGAAGGCCAACAGTATAAGGAGAAGGCCAACAGTATAAGGAGAAGGCCAAACAATATTAGGAGAAAGCTAACAGAATAAGATGGCCAACAGTATAAGGAGAAGACCAACACTATAAGGAGAAGACCAACAGTATAAGGAGAAGGCCAACAGTATAAGGAGAAGGCCAACAGTATAAGGAGAAGGCCAGCAGTATAAGGAGAAAGCCAACAGTATAAGGAGAAGGCCAGCAGTATAAGGAGAAGGCCAGCAATATATAAGGAGAAGGCCAACAATATAAGGAGAAGACCAACAGTACAAGGAGAAGGCCAACAGTATAAGGAGAAGACCAACAGTATAAGGAGAAGGCCAACAGTATAAGGAGAAGGCCAACAGTATAAGGAGAAGGCCAAACAATATTAGGAGAAAGCTAACAGAATAAGATGGCCAACAGTATGAGGAGAAGACCAACACTATAAGGAGAAGACCAACACTATAAGGAGAAGGCCAACAGTATAAGGAGAAGGCCAGCAGTATAAGGAGAAAGCCAACAGTATAAGGAGAAGGCCAGCAGTATAAGGAGAAGGCCAGCAATATATAAGGAGAAGACCAACAGTATAAGGAGAAGGCCAGTAGTATAAGGAGAAGGCCAACAGTATAAGGAGAAGGCAAGCAGTATAAGGAGAAGGCCAACAGTATAAGGAGAAGGCCAGCAGTATAAGAAGGCCAACAGAATAAGGAGAAGGTCAGCAAAATAAGGAGAAGGCCAACAGTACAAGGAGAAGGCCAGCAGTATAAGGAGAAGGCCAACAGAATAAGGAGGTCAGCAATATAAGGAGAAGGCCAACAGTATAAGGAGAAGGCCAACAGTATAAGGAGAAGGCCAGTAGTATAAGGAGAAGGCCAACAAAATAAGGAGAAGGCCAGCAATATAAGGAGAAGGCCAACAGTATAAGGAGAAGGCCAGCAGTATAAGGAGAAGGCCAACAGTATAAGGAGAAGGCCAGCAGTATAAGGAGAAGGCCAGCAGTATAAGGAGAAGGCCAATTAACAGTATAAGAAGGCCAACAGAATAAGGAAAAGGTCTGTCACAGTGCTGCTAACTAGAGTAGCAAGGGCAACAGTGAAAGCCTTCCTCTATTGATATGTTGTTGTCCTTATGCAGCTTATAATGTACATGAAAGTTGTAATACCACTTCAGTTCAGTGTAGGACGAAGTTTGACCTGATTAAGTTAGATTTGTACCCTCTCATATTCCCTATTCAACTTTCTCTACAGGTCTTTTTGCCCTTACCTGACATTATTGTCCTCCTTTCTATGCATAATACCAATCTAATTCAACTTTCTCTACGGTCAACAGAATAAGGATAAGCCAAAAGTATAAGGAGAAGGCCAGCAGTATAAGGAGAAGGCCAACATAATAAGGAGAAGGTCAACAGTATAAGGAGAAGGCCAACAGTATAAGGAGAAGACCAACAGTATAAGGAGAAGGCCAACACTATAAGGAGAAGGTCAACAGTATAAGGAGAAGGCCAACAGTATAAGGAGAAGACCAGCAGCATAAGGAGAAAGCCAGCAGTATAAGGAGAAGGCCAAAAGTATAAGGAGAAGGCCAATGTTCAGTATAAGGAGAAGGCCAGCAGTGAAGGCCAACAGTATAAGGAGAAGGTCGGTCACAGTGCTACTAACTTGATCAGGCCAAATATGGTCCTACACTGTACAATTATTAAATTGAAGTTGACACGGGTCGCAGTCTGGGCATTACTTACTTATATGCCCTAACATGGTGTTATTATCTGCGTGATGGGAATCTCTAATTTTTCATGCCAGTGGGCAACCATTAATCCATTAATGTTGATCACCGACTGCTGCTGTATTTACACTAACACTTTCATAACTAATAATATTAAAAAATAAGGGGAAGGCCTGTAGTGAAGGGAGAATGGAGAGAAAGGCCTGTAGTGTAGGGAGAAAAGCCTATTGTGTAAGGAGACAGGCCTATATAGTAGGGAGAATGGCCTATAGTGTAGGAGAATAATGAGAAAGCTTACGTTTAAGGAGAAACCCAATAATGCAAGTAGAAGGCCAATATGGAAGGTTGAATATGGCACAGAAAGAAGGTGGGACAGGTTCCAATCTAATTCAGCAGAAAACAATGCTACTAACTACAAGGAGAATAATAACAAAAGTATTAGGAGAAGGCCAACAGAATAAGGAGGTCAACAGAATAAAGTGGTCAAGTGGTCAACAGAATAAAGTGGTCAAGTGGTCAACAGAATAAAGTGGTAAACAGAATAAAGTGGTCAACAGAATAAAGTGGTCAACAGAATAAAGTGGTCAACAGAATATTAAGGAGGCCAGTATAAGGAGGCCAACAGAGAAGGCGTACAGTATAAGCAGATGGCTGACTGAATAAGGAGAAGGCCAAGAGTATGAAGAGTAGGCCAACAGTGTAGGAAAAAATCAATGGACAGATCAACAGAGTATTTAATACTTACCATGCTTGTGTATGTTTTTGTGAGTGTGTGTGTGAATGTATGCAATGTGTGTGTGTGTGTGTGTGTGTGTGTGTGTGTGTGTGTGTGTGTGTGTGTGTGTGTGTGTGTGTGTGTGTGTGTGTGTGTGTGTGTGTGTGTGTGTGTGTGTGTGTGTGTGTGTGTGTGTATGCTCTGCATGTTAGCAGGCTTACCTCTCCCCTGTGAGCTGTGATAAATGGCCAGCATCAGTACAGGGCTTAGACTAATGGATGGCAACATATACATAATAGTGAAGAACAAAAGTATATAAGAAGAAAGCCAACAGAATAAGGAGAAGGCCAACAGTATAAGGAGAAGGCCAACAGTATAAGGAGAAGGCCAACAGTATAATGAGAAGGCCAACAGTATAAGGAGAAGGCCAACAGTATAAGGAGAAGGCCAGCAGAATAAGGTTTAGGGCAGCAGTATAAGGAGAAGGCCAGCAGTATAAGAAGGCCAACAGTATAAGGAGAAGGCCAACAGTATAAGGAGAAGGCCAACAGTATAAGGAGAAGGCCAATAGTATAAGGAGAAGGCCAGTCGTATTAAAAAGAATGAGGAGGCCAACAGTTCACATGCCTTAGGCATGTAAAGTACTGACATACTCTGTTGCCTATTAATTTCAGTACTGTTGACCTCCTCCCACTGTTTACCCTGGTGGAGGCCAGGAGAATGAGGACAGAGGCCAACAGAATAAAGAAGCCAAAAGAATATAAAGGAGGTTACATACACACAAAGGCATAGACCACAGTGCTACTAACTTAATAAGTCAACTGCAATAAGGAAAGGGCCAATAGAACAAGGAGGGCCATTCAGGGGGGGGGGGGGGGGGGCAACAATAGTTATTTGTATGGATAAATTAGATTGGTACCCTCTCCTATTCCATATGAAACTTCCTCTACAGCCTTATACTGTTGGCCTTTTCCTTATACTGTTGACCATCTCCTTGTGTAGTGTGTGTGTGTGTGTGTGTGTGTGTGTGTATGTGTATGCATTGTGTGAGTGGTGGATTTTGCATGTTTACCTCTGTAAGCTGTACTGTTCTTCAGCTGTGAGAAATGGCCATCATCAGTATAGGGCTTGAGAAGTCTATTGGATGCCAGCAACAGCATAAGGAGAAGACTAACAGAATAAGGAGAAGGCCAACAGAATAAGGAGAAGGCCAACAGTATAAGGAGAAGGCCAACAGAATAAGTAGAAAGCCAACAGAATAAGAAGGTCAACAGAATAAGGAGAAGGCCAACAGAATAAGTAGAAAGCCAACAGAATAAGGAGAAGTCCAATAGAATAAGGAAAATGGCCAATAGAATAAGGAGAAGGCCAATAGAATAAGCCAACAGAATAAGCAGAAGGCCAACAGTGTAGGGACAAAGGCCTATAGTGTAGTATGATAATGAATGGGCTTAAGGCCAACAATGCATGTAGTGAGACAGATTCCAATCTTATCTAATCCAGCAGACAACACTGTTACTAACTACAAGGAGATTAAGGCCCACAGAATAAGGAGAAGGCCAACAGAATAAGAAGGCCAACAGAATAAGGAGAAGGCCAACTGAATAAGGAGAAGGCCAACAGTATAAGAAGGCCAACAGTATAAGAAGGCCAACAGCAAGTAAGGCTAACAGAGCGCAGGGGGGCCAACAATAATGGAAAGGCCAACAATAATGGAAAGGCCAACAGAGTACATTATATGAGTACTTGGCTGGCTTTGTGTGCCTGTGTGTGTGCGTGTGTGTGTTTGTGTATGTGTGTGTGTGCATGTGTGTGTGCATGTGTGTGTGTGTGTGTGTGTTACTCTAAGCCTTTTATACTATAAGCCTCTTGGCCTTCTCATACTGTTGCCATCCATTTGTCTTCTCAAGCCCTGTACTGCTGTACTGATACCAGTCATTCATCGTAGCTGAAGTATTTGTTGGCCTTCTCCTTATACTGTTGGCCTTCTCCTTATACTGTTGGCCTTCTCCTTATACTGTTGGCCTTCTCCTTATACTGTTGGCCTTCTCCTTATACTGTTGGCCTTCTCCTTATACTGTTGGCCTTCTCCTTACACTGTTAACCTTCTTATACTGTTGGCCTTCTCCTTATACTGCTGGCCTTCTCCTTATTCCATTGGCCTTCTCCTTATACTGTTGGCCTTCTCCTTGTACTGTTGGCCTTCTCCTTATACTGCTGGCCTTCTCCTTATTCTGTTGGCCTTCTCCTTATACTGTTGGCCTTCTTGTTATTCTGCTGGCCTTCTCCTTATGCTGTTGCTGGTATCCAATAGACTTCTCAAGCCCTATACTGATGATGGCCATTTCTCACAGCTGAAGAACAGTACAGCTTACAGAGGTAAACATGCTAAGTCCACCACACACACGCATAAAGAGAAGGCCAACATGCCTTGTAGAGGAAATTGAACAAGGGAATACTAGAGTGTACTAATCTAATTTAGCAGGTCATGCTTGTAGTGCTACTAACTTGATCAGGCCAAACATGGTCCTACACTGTACAATTATTAAATTGAAGTTGACACGGGTCAACATTAAGCAGTTTGGGCAACTTGCCCTTTGGGGCCAGTGGTTGGTGGAACTCACTGCCCCCCACAGGACAAGTAATTTGCATATACCACTGGCCCAAGGTAGGTCGGCGAACAGTTTGCATTCTAATAAACTGATAGCAGCAATTTTACACATGTGTATATGAGCAACATGGGGTATCATTGACTGATAATGTAGAGCTATTTTGTTTGCCAGTAGCTCAGAAGCAAAGGTTGGAAGTGCATGGAGTAGTTTTGATAGCGAGATGTTATCTAACAGCACCCCCTCCCCCCTCGCCCGCACCGCGTCCCGTTCGTGGTGTTACCGGATACAGCTATTACAACAAGCTGCATGGTATAAGCGCTTCCTTATAGGGAACAGTTGAAGCGGGCGCGTAAACTGCATTGTTTTTTTTATTTGCCCTAACATCGCCTGCGCCAGCTGCGCGATGGGAATTTCTACTTGCGTTGGGCCAGCGGGCAACCGTTAATGTTAACCGCCTTAGTAACTATCTTCATAACTGATCATAAGACAAACATTATAAGGGGAAAGCCTACAGTGTAAGAAGAAAGAGAGGTAAGGCCTATATAGTAGGGAGAATGGCCTATAGTGTAGGAGAATAACGAGAAAGCTTACGTTTAAGGAGAAACCCAATAATGCAAGTAGAAGGCCAATTTGGAAGGTTGAATATGGCACAGAAAGAAGGTGGGACAGGTTCCAATCTAATTCAGCAGAAACACTGTTACTAACTACATCAGTCTACATGTACTAGGAGATTAAGGCCCACACCAGAAATTGAGAACACCAACAGTATGAAGAGTGGCCAACAGACAGAGTAATTAATACTTTGCATGCTTGTGTATGTTTTTGTTTGTGTGTTTATGTTTGTGTACATGTGTATGTGGTGTGTGTGTGTTTGTGTGTGTGTGTGTGTGTGGGTGTGTTGTGTGTGTGCTCTGCATGTTAGCAGGCTTACCTCTCCCCTGTGTTTCAGCTGTTAGAAATGGCCTGCATAGTATAGGGCTTAGACTAATGGATGGCAACAGAATAAGGAAAAGGACAACAGATTAAGGAGAAGGTGAAGGCAAACAGTTTAGGGAGTAATGGAAAGCCAACAGAATACAGTACTTCACATGCCTTGTTTGCACGTGTGTGTATGTGCATGTGTACTGAGCATATTCGCAGGCTTACCTCTCCCCTGTGATTCAATCAGCTGTAAGAAATGGCCAACATCAGTACAGGGCTTGATGGATAGCAACAGGATAAGGAGAGATAAGGAGAGAGGTCAATAGTATAAGGAGAGGTCAATAGTATAAGGAGAGGTCAATATAGTATAATGAGAGGTTATAGTATAAGGAGAGGTCAATAGTGTAAGGAGAGAGGTCAATTGTATAATAAGAAGGGTAACAGTGAATAGAGGAGGCAGGTCATCAATCAGACCAAACATGGTCCTACACCATACAGGTATCAAACTGAAGCTGATTTATTAGCTACTGCATTAACAATTTCGTACCTGATAATATATAAAATAAGGTCAACAGTATAAGGGGAAGGGCCAATAGAGTATTTTGCATACTTCTTAATGCTTTTGTTTGCGGTGGTGTGTGTATGTGTGAGTAGGTGTGTGTGCTTGTATGTGTTTGTGTGCGCGTGCGCACGTGTGTATGTACATGTGTGTATGGGTGTATGTGTGTGTGTGTGTGTTGTGTGTGTGCACTCATGCCTGTTAGCATGCAGGCTTACCTTTCCCCTTGTTATTCAGCTGTGAGAATGGCCAACATCAGTATAGGGCTTCAAATGACTAATGGGATGGCAACAGAATAATAAGAAGGCCAACAGAATAATAAGAAGGCCAACAGTATAAGGAGAAGGCCAGCAGTATAAGGAGAAGGCCAGCAGTATAAGAAGAAGGCCAACAGTAACAGGAGAAGGCCAGCAGTATAGGGAGAAAGCCTGTAGTATATAGAGAGAAGGCCAACAGGCCGAAAGGTAAAGGACGGCATAAATGCTGCCCTCCCTCCACTCCTATAGCTTTGGTCCCTCTAATCTTTACCACCCGTGAAGGGAAGTCACGCGCGTGCTAGTTTTCCATACCACATGATGTTGGTTGTATTTCTCACCAATAACTGTTTTAATATACAACATCACTTTTAAGCTGCGTGAGCGTAATCTTAAACGAATGGGCCTCGATAAACAGGGCCGCCGTATAATATAAGGATCTCGTGGTAATAATTTCTTTAGGATAAGATTACATATGTATGTGAGGAATGATCATGAAGGCATCGATGAAAATTACTACTGCATCCATGGCGCCTCTACAGCACTCCAAGCACTTACGCACTCACAACTCCGGAGACCTCCCCGCAAGCATCTCTCTAGAAACGTGGAAACCGCGCACGTGAGCCATAATTCCGCCTCGCAGATTGCTAATTCTGATCAGTAAGTGAAGCAAAAATAGGGTTGAGGGTTAGCATCAAAAGGTAACGAACGAACTTTCCATTCTATAATAGGAAGGCGCGCTGTGTTTGCACTTATATGCCTATGGCATAGAGAGAAGGCCTGCAGTTTAGGGTAACAGCACAACAAACAGTCCCATCATGCATGGGGTCAAGGAGAACATTCGAAGAAGGCTGGTAATGGAACATCCACCATGTAGCTGAGTTGATTATCAAGTATGAAGCACATCATTCTAAATGAACGTCTAAGAAGTTCAACTAAAGTGTGAGAATGTACTGTCAATCTAGTAGGTTCAAAGGTTTGTGACATCACACTCCATCAGGTCATATAACGTGGACCCCCCCACTGACTACAGAAAATAAACGCTATACGACTGCAAACTAGCCTCGTATCCAGGCCGATTTACGCATAATGTGCATTATCGCAATGCTCGTCGTGCAACATACTTGTTGCGGTCAGACCGGTGCCTCTAAGTCAACACGTGCTGGCATGCCAGCGCGCGCGCGCGCATACACACACTCACGTGTGTGTGTGTGTGTGTGTGTGTGTGTGTGTGTGTGTGTGTGTTGTGTGTGTGTGGTCTCGCGCGCGGCGGATGTCAGCATGTGCATGTATTCGTGTTGTAATTATAAGTTTACTGCCTGTTTGCGGCCCAATGTTTTGTGGACACTTCCGAAAAATTGAAATGCAATGATGTCATGCCCTTAACAACGACATTCGCAACCAAAGACCTTTGTAACGTGAGCTCACTCAAAAACAGCGATGAGCTAATCGCCATTTTACCACGCTACAAGGAAAGGAACACCTTTTTGTGTTGCAAACCACGAGACGTAGTCAACTTGCTACGGCCAGCTACGAGACTTGAAAGCGGGTTAGTCTTTGCGTACCCCTTCGATACAGAAGCGATTCTCCACGCCTGCGACAATCAGAAAACTGACATAAAGGTTTGTTCGTAAAGGGAACTAAAGGTACTAATAGATATTAGCATTGGTTTGTAGCCACAGTTTTTCTTGGACAGTGACCAAACATACTAAAAGTTAATACTCTTTACCGGCCAGCGCTGGAGTATCGTCTGACGTTTATTTGTTTGGTTACTAGCCTACTGTGGGATTGCCGCTACGTTACGTGGGGCAATGAACAGAAGTTGTTCTTTCATCATTGAGAGCAACTGCTGGACCTTATCTAGCATATAGAATGGTAGGTCCTTTGTAGCGTGTTGAAACGGGCATGTATTGATTCGGCCCCTTGTTCTCCAAGGAGGCCTAACCCGACATCCCATTCCTTTGCCCAAGGAACTATAAGGTCCTCCAATAGATGCATTTTGGGTGAAATGGGGGAATCGGGGAAAGAAGCTCGGAAGTTCCCATGAACTGTGGTATTGCTGTTTCTGTTGGTAAATTAATCATTTTGTTGTAAACTGTGCCTAGTTCCTTGCACTGTGCTTCTGTGATGAAGTTCTGGTCATATATACAATGACACTGGCTAAGAAGGGATAGTGTTTTAGTGAACTTTGTGCACACTTCTGTGGCAGAAGCAAGCAGAAGCAATCTGTGTGGGTCACATTACTATGGCAACTTCAATCATACAGTTGCACAGTTTGGTAATGTTTGATGGCTAGTAGATATAGGATTCATGTAAGCACATTTAATTCAACTTGATAACCTCCATGTGTACCTGTAACGCCTTGTGTATATGATTACCAACAAAGGCACCACCAAAGTATTGTTGCCTGTGTACATGAAAGGATTGTAGAGCTGCATCCAAACCTTTCACAAATCATGGATGCTGAAGCCATTCTGGACTACTTTGGTGAAAGCTGCAACGTTGTCATCCTGTGTATGTATGTGTGTGTGTGTGTGTGTGTGTGTGTGTGTGTGTGTGTGTGTGTGTGATGTAGTGTGTATATGTAAAACAACTCAGCACTGGTCTTATCCTTACCAATTTCTTCACAGATTGTCTCATTTCATCGGTGTGCTGAAGGAGGTTTTCCAGGATGCTATTTTCCTCATCAAATGCAATGGCTAGATAAGTGAGCAGTTCCTCTGCAGCTGATAGTGCACTCCGGGCCTGTTTTTGCTTAGCTTGTGCAGCTTGCAGCTTTTTTCAGTCCATTGCTAGATGTGCTACTTCCTGCATGGTTTGTCAGGGTCAACTGCAAATCTAACTTGTCCTCTAACAGTTCATATATCTTTGTGAAGATGCCTAGAGTGATGAGGAGTCCAGGTAGGCATACCTAGAACAAGTAAGGAAAATAAACTTGTAGTCATATGATAGTTAAAGTGCTGTACAGGTATACCTGTGATAGGGGAACATCAAGAATGCCATCAGCCACACAATTGTAGTAGTCCTTGACTTTTTCGATCCTATCCCCACCTGCTGTCATGAAATTGCTGTAGTTGGTCTGGATGCTCTCCACAGTGTGTTTCTTCCACTCATAAGGAATTGTACTGTGTAGTGAGATTGTTGGCACTGTGCTTGATCCATAACTTGTTTGCAATGATAACAGAATTTGAGTGGGTGAATGTTGACAGCATCATTGTGAGTATCAATGCCAAATACTGATTGTAAATCTGCTGCAAACTCTGTGCATTGGTATGACCGCCTTGATTTCTTATCCCTAGGTGCCACAAGCAATCAACAACACACCCTGCATCGCTCTTGAACTTTGTTTATGTGGTGTTGCTCCATTCAAACCGCACCTATATTCATAAAATGCACACGCCGCGTAAGGTGCTAAAACAAACTGTGGCTTGTTCTGAAGGCAGTACGTGCACATATTTGTAACTGCAGGGAGGCAAACACAATACAGTTCTAATTAATCCCAACCAGTATTTCGAGCTCATGACCCGCGCGAACCCATTTTGCAGATTGAAGAACGGTTTCTATCGTAGGTTATCAGTGCTAAACACAGTAAGCTTACTTTTACACCTTAGGCCTATAAACGATGCAATCTAATAATTCCCCGCGGTAGTGGTGACTGCATGTCGCGCGCGCGCGCGCGCAATAATGTGCACGGAAGAAGAAGAGTGTCTCAGCTTTGAAGATAAACAGAAGGGAATTGCAGATAATAAAGCTGGCAAACATGTGGAGGACATTGCAAGTAAGTGTATACAGAAGCTATCAACACAAGGATAGTACCAAGAGCTGTAGCTGAGGGTAGCATACGTATGCAATCTAAGGTCATTGTGAATAAGCCTAAATACCCAGTAATTTACAGAGCAGTATTCCAGTGGTTCTACTTGCTTAGAAGCCTTCGGCGTGGTTGCAACCGTTACCAGTTTCACTTCATTCAAGCGAAGGCTATGCACAGGCCAAAGCTCTTAACATAGTTTATTTTAATACCTGATTTCAAAGCATCTGATGGCTGGTTTTTACACTTGGAGGTGGCGTTGAACGTGTTCGTCTCCACGCTAACGGGTTTGTGGGCATGATCGAATTAAGGGTTGGGATTAATTAGAACTATTTTGTGTCCGCATGTAAGTTTCGCTTCCTGCAGTATATGATGTGCACATACTACATTTGTAAGTATTCCAAGCATATCAGTTTGTTACTATACATGTACTGAGTACTGTAACGTATTTACACACACACACACGCACACACACACACACACACGCACACACACACACTCACACACACACACAGATACTTTCACAGGTAACCAGGGCATGTACTCTGACTTCACCCAGATTTGTACGTAAATCCACCTGTAAACACACAGCAGTTGGATACAAAGAACCCACTTTACTGAATCATACCTAAGATGAGTTTACATTAGCCTACACCTGCATGCATTGAGGTTGTTGTTTCTTTACCATCTAGTGTACAGAGATCAAATGGCTAGGAATTCTGCATTAAGCTTGATAATACAACGCAGCATCCTAAAAAGGTTAATTCAGCCAATCAAAAAGTGAGCTGATATTTGTCTATTTCTTGTCTGTACAGCAAAATGATGAAGGGTGGGTGCCATTATTATGGTAGAATACAGAAAAGAGCTGTGCTGCAAACTCAGAGCATTGAAAATAATGCTCTTTTCCTTTTCCCTGCAGCGCTTTCGAGTCATCTATGTGGTGATCCATTGAACCTAGGTGGTCGAATACGATTGTACGAACGAGCAGCACCGATTATTCATAAGATACAAGATCGTCGTACTGTGTTGTGAAAAACCAATTAATATGGCATGGCTTGTATGGCTGTTTTAAACACAGACATGATTCTTCTCTCTATGGTTGTGTATGCAAACGTTTATGGAAAATTGTTGGCGTCCGTGGCATCAACCTGAAGTATAACCTCCCGATCGAATATAGGTCTAAAAATCTGCTGCGCGTTTATAGGAGATGTTATAGACCGCTTGCGTATGTAGAATATTGGAATTGGATGACTTAAAATGGCTCGCTCGAGATACAGTATGCTCGCACGCGTACGTATTTTTCCAATCATTTACGGTATAGTTCTAATTGTAAACAATGCCTGACCTCAAACGGATGTGATCCCGCGTTCGCACTTTCTGTTTCACTGCAGTCAATGCTCTGGATGTCAGGGCTGTAGATAAGGGTGGGGGGTATATAGTGAAATCATCTATGCCAAGACCCTGAATGTGGTTGTGTGTGTGTGTGTGTGTGTGTGTGTGTGTGTGTGTGTGTGTGTGTGTGTGTGTGTATGTGTGTCCGCATCATTACTGGTGCATGTCTGTATTTTTTGTTTGGAATGGTGTAACCCGCCCCCCCCCCCCCCCCCCCCCCCCCCAATGCATGCACAAAACCCCATTACCTGGCATGAGGTACTCTCCATTCTACACCTGCCTGCATGGGTACTCCCCCGTGATATTGTACAGGGGTGAAGTGTACACCGGTACTGGGTATGTATGTTCAGTAACTTATACATGCACAGTATTATGCATTCACTATGAAAGGGGATATGGTGGGGTTGCTAGTGTCAAAATACATTGCTACAGCTGCATAGTCATCTATTGACACTGTGTGTTGTTTAATGTACCTGCCCCTGGTTGGGTGTTTTTCCATGGCTTCACCTTTAAAAAAAAGTTGAGTTTCAGGACTTAGGACCCATTGTGATGCCAGCAAAATTGATGCACTGGTCCTTACATATAGCTGCACCTTCAGTCACACATGAGGCTACACAATCGCCATGGGGTTTGGTGGGTTTTTGCACTTTTAAGACTAATTGAATAAAAAAGAGCTGCTATACTTACACTATTCATCTGTAAATAAAAATGGTAGGTTCACAAGCTTTATGTAATAGTGTGGTTTAAACCAGCTGTCACACTTGGTATTTGTCAAGCAAATCGTCATAACTTAGAAAGGTCAAAGTGTACAGAGCAAGGGGTCTATCTTTGAGGCTGAACAGTGGGTGTAGGTATAAGGGATGATTTGATAACGTAATTAAATTCATAATAGCTCCACCTGATTTGTGACGTCACGTATTTTCTTCACAACATACTATTCTCAATTGAAGTTTTATCCAGCTATTGCCAAACCCATGCATGCATCCGATGTGCATTAGCTAGTTTTGCATACTTTGTGTGTGTGTGTGTGTGTGTGTGTGTGTGTGTGTGTGTGTGTGTGTGTGTGTGTGTGCATCGTTACAGCTGTTGCGAGTGCATGTCTGTATTTATCATTGTTTGGAATGGTGTGTTGGTACCCTATGTGTGTGTGTGTGTGTGTGTGTGTGTGTGTGTGTGTGTGTGTGTGTGTGCATCGTTACAGCTGTTGCGAGTG
>OY811988.1:5262606-5287606 GCA_963681505.1 Eunapius fragilis
CATAGATGTGATTTCTTTGAAATATTTTTTGCCAAACACATGCATGCATCCGATAAGTCTTATTGAGCATTAGCTAGTTTTGCATACTTTGTGTGTTTGTGCTTGTGTGTGTGTGTGAGTGCGCGTGTGCGCTGCGTGCATGTGCGTGCGTGTGTGTGCGCGCGCGTGTGTGTATGTATGTGTGTGTGTGTTTGTGTGCTACATAATCATTGATATTATTCCGATGTTGCGAGGAATCCCATGGTTGTCGAGGAAAGGAAATGTTTTTAAAGGCGACGTTCTACCTTGCTATTTGCCTATAACGAAAGCATGACGTCTACAGTAGGCTATTACCAGGGCTGTCCCAGCCAGGTAGCACCTACCCTATATGAACCTAAGGTAGCAATGAAATAACAATGGTACTTGCTGTAATTGTATTCTAGCTAGCTGCTATTGCAATCAAGTAATAGTACTGCATTTGTGCTGTGCATGTCCAATCTACATATTATTACAATCAATACGTGTAATAGTTTTTTGTATGTGTGTGTGTGTGTGTGTGTGTGTGTGTGTGTGTGTGTGTGTGTGTGTGTTCTTCTTCATGCATTCATTATAAGAAGACATTAAATTAAAAAAGGAGGCTATGCTGAATTATTAGCATGGCATTGGAATGACAAATATATGTTTGTGCAGGCTAGAAGAACAAATCCATTGGAGAGTCAAAGATGGATAAAGGTATATGACGACAGTGAATGTGAAGGCAACCAGTGCTGAACATAGTACAAACAGCTGCAAAGAAACCAAATTAAGGTTAGGTGGTACAGTTGTTCTTAGTTCACTTTCAGCTATAAAAGAAGCACAACTGTTGCAACAGGACCAAGTCCATCAGAGGTAAACAAAATAAAGGGTGAGAAGCAACCATGCACCACTTTAAGAACTCAATTTCATATGACATTAGTATAGCATTCAGCTTGGAAGTATATTGTATAATATACAATATACTTCTTTATATTTTTATATAAACAAATGGCTGAACATCATGCAATAACAATGGAAGCTTCTTATATTTATTTTTTCCAAAACGAGCTTCATAAGATGCTCTACTGATAGGGTGGTAGGTTCTGTTCTCACCTAGGTGAGTTAGAGATACCCCATGTTATTTCTGCTGTGGTGGAGTGGCCACCTGCAAAAGTAAATTAGGAGGCCAACCATAGCAGAGACACGGGACATCACAAGATTCTCCTTTGTGAAGTCCAACACAAATGTCATGCTTATAGACAGCAAAGAGTCATGACGAGGTGCCAGAACCACTTTCAACAGCATTGAAGCCGTGCTAGGGGGCTGGAAATTTACATTGGGTAGATCATTTAAGTCAAGTGATTTTTTTTCTAGTAGTTAGACATATAGGCAATGAGTGATGATAGTTTGAATGAGATCAGTAAGGAGCCTGATACATTTGATGGAATTACAAACAAGCCACTACATGACTCGTTAACAGTTTTGCGATCCCAGCTAGGTCACCAAGTTGAACTGGCAAGGCCAAGAGGCCTCTTATTGAGCATATGTAATCTGACCATGCATTGATACAAGACATTTTCTAGTTCAGACTAAATAGTTTATGATGTTAAACACAGTACCAATAGCTGGTAACTATGCTTATTTAACTTCTACCTTCAGCTCTAACTGCATGATAAATAGACGTTATATCATATGCAATATCTGCATGATGCTGACGATTCATGAATACGCTCAATTTGACAATTTGATAACATCGTTTATGAGCACTGACACCAATGTGATTGAAGCAATCTGATTTGTGTGCCTGCATGGCCTTCAACATCTTTGTACTCTTTATCGATGTTGACATCATTATAATTCTGCATTCATCTAGCAAACAAATTATTCTTTTTGCTCTCTAAACTTACATTGGTTTAGTACAAACCACACCTGATTGTGAATCATGGTACATAGCAATCCTGTTGCTCTTTTAAAATAAAGCTACTAAGAGCATGTATAACACCTCTGGAGACCATTTGTTTTAATGAGTGTATGGCTACAAATACTAATCATTTAATGAGAAGAGTATGTAGATTATGTCAGTGCTATGGTGCTATATTTATCAGACCAAATCTTTTTACTTGTTTGTGTAGAGAGAACGTATATACAAATCAGGTCTTCCAACACAGAAATAAGCTTTGCAGGCTCAGTGTGCAGTACAATCTGTACAGTATTACTTGACAAAACAAAGATCCACTGGTTCCTCAATGTGTTGATGAATCACTTCTTTTCTTCCTTCAAGTTCTATTATTAAGTGAGGGGAAAATGAAGTACAGAGTATGTGCACAGTATTATTTATCAGTGTATAAGTAATAGGTGTTGTATGCATAATTTCAATTCACATGTATCATAGACACCTTGACTTACATACTAATTCTCATTACAGATATCTTAGCAAATTTTTAGCTTGTGTTTGTCATATTGATATTATTAAAATTACACTGGTTGCTTCTACAAAAGCTGTAGACCAGAAAATAGGCAAATAGTGATCATATTCAGAGTAAATCTTGTATGGTTTAATTTGCGACTTGGGCTCAACCAATAATCATATTGAGCATGGTTAGACGTAAGCATGCATTCATTGAGGCCTCATAATGAAATTTAAACTGTACTTGCCAGTTTCCACTGGAGAATATTAATCCATTCATCAGCTTCCTTGGCTGTTTCAGCATAAAAGTAGTATGTCCTTGTATCCATTGTCAAACTTGAAGGGCGAGATGAAAATGAAAATTGTATAAGCATAAAATATAAGCTCCAATCCCAGACATACGTGAAGCAATGTGGCTTCTTTTGAGACTCGTCTGGTGCGACGGACTGAACATGTGTGAGATCAATTGTATTTATTGGAGTCTTGTCCTATAATCAAGTAAGAAATGTTAATTACTGCAGAAAGGTACGGGGTAGTATAGAAAGGCGCTAAAAATAGGAGGGTGATGCTAAATTTGAGGAAGAAAGGTGTTCATAACGATACATTGGAAGTTTAATGTTCACGTGTCCTTTACAAAGAATTTGGTATGTTTGATGAATAAATTAGATCCTACCTCCCAAAAATATGCTGATTGATTCATTATCGAAAAGTACAGTTTTTTAAAAATAAATCTCTATTACTGGTCATTATGGTTTATAATTACTAAGCCAGTTTCATAAGTAACTGATTTATATACACTTAAATACATACAGTAGACAACATTGTAATAACCTTATAGATTTCATATTAGAGGAAATGAAACACAATATAGTTTCTATGCACGCAGCAACCAAGAATTTAATAGCTAAGGTAGAAAATTGATCACAGAAGGAGGAAATGATTGGGCATGGAGAACTCAATGTCAGTGAATAGGATGGAGGTGGAAGCCTGGCGTAAAACACACATTCACTATGCAATTATAACAAGGAAAAACTGATGGCACCAGCCCCAACCCTTTTGTTGCCATGCTTACTTAGTTGACCAATCTATAACAACTGCTAGACCTGTAAGCACACATGTTACTATGTATTGCAGGCTGAAGAAGAATTAATGTGGTAGAGGTGTCGGGGTGAAACAACGAAGTGTGTGATGGAACTGAGCTTGAAGTAACTGTAAAGTTCAAAGGAATGTTCTTGGGGGGGGGGGGGGGGGGGGGGGGGGTATCATGTGCACATGTGTAATAAGTTCAAAAGATGCTGGGGATCCCATCCATATTCACCTCCATTGTCTTGTAGTATGCTAGTTCATTCTTGAAGAGTACAAACCACCTTGTTAGCCAGTTCTGTAGGCTCAAATAGAAGAGTTGCATATATTTCATAGTTTGCAGCTTAAAATTTCCACTGAGAATGACATTTCAATATTATGAGGAGTTTTTTATAACATTTCCCATTTTGCATATGTAAAATTAAACAAGTTTATATAATTAATGATGACAGTGTCCAGCATAATCACCTTGTGATATTTTAAAGATAAAGAAATCGACTCTCGCATTGAAATGTATGGCTAAATATAAATTCAGTGCCCTATAACATTATGAAGGATGGTCCAATTTGGATGCGTTGTGATCATGCATTTAAATGCAGTTTACAGAAAATCAAAATTACCCAGAACACGGTTATTTTGCTGGACACCGCCCCACATATATGGGACAGTTTACATGACGAAATGATACCATGCGTATTATATATATACTGCTTCATGCTAATTAAAATTGCTATGTATCTTCTGGACGCTTGGGCTGTTGACTCCCTATCATTTAAAAATATATTTTCAGTATCCCTTATTTCGTTACCCTAGGAAACATGCAACCGGCGTTACCTCTACGTGTTCAAAACATACATATTTCCCTGTAGGATTGTCCAAATCGCTCCCAAAATCGGTACATGCGTAGAAGAGTCCTGTTGCTGTTAACGATTGCGTTCATTGATTTTTTAAAAAGTCATCCGTTACGAAGATATAGCAGTGCAAAGTGCGTGCACATTTCCCCCTCTCCACCCTCCTCCCATCATTAATTGCCTATAAATCATTGGCGCTCATCGAACTGTGCACGCAGGAGGATGATAGCGCAAAGATATAGTGATTGTAAATTTGTAGCTTGAACCATTTAAATCATGAATGGGTGATCATTTATGTATGGGAAAGTTCACGTGAAAATTGGGTCTCGTTTATAAATTTATATCTATGAAGTTAAAAATGCTCTTCGTTAGAATCATTACAACTCCGATCGATTATAAAACAATCTCTATTTTCAGCACATCATAGCATAACATTTCTCTATGGAAAAATTTAATATTATCGCCCCCTTAAATTTCTCCCTATAGTGAAAATACAAAGGCGATACCTCTAGCGGTTAAAAACCTTTCTGCAAGTGTGTTCAAGCCGCTTCAAAATTGGTACATGGCGCGTAAGGATATTTATTTTTCCTTTTTCACTTTAGCCATCACATAGATATAGCAGCTGTGCAATTTCCTATTACTTTCGTGCCAATTGTTCAGGTACCCGTTTTTTTTTTTTTAGATCATTGTCACGGGAATCTTTAAACGCAATATTTTATATTCTTCCTCACGGCTAAAATAAATAAATAAATAAAAACGAACAGGTCTCCTTTACGTATGCAGGGCTGTATAGGGTGGTATCCACACATTGTTTTATAGGAACCCCCCTCCCCTGTCTCCAATTAATTGGAGACAGCGGGGGGGGGGGGGGGGGGTTTCCTAAAACAATAAGGATGATGAACTAAGAGGGAAGGGCACAAAATGAGGTGGGGCGGGAGGGCTATGACCCTTCCCGCCCAGCCTCAGAAGCTTTGCAATAATAGTATTTCAGAACCGCAGGGAATTTCTACCCATGACTGAATTTAATGAACATGCATATAATGTCATACACTCATACACTTGCAAGCGTAAGGAAAGACATTACGTTGAGTAATTGGCTTTACTTGATATTACAGTGCCATTCTCCTCGGATGCATTCGTGCTTATATATGCAAATGACTTCATTTAATCGCTATTGAATTGAGCATTATTTTGATACTACATTGGACTTCCTGTATTATTTAACCAAAAAATAAAGCCCCTTTATGCAACCAAATTTCCATTTAGCCGGTCGTTTTAACACACACACACACACGCAAACACGATTGTTTAAATATTATACGGCCATCTGTGACCTATCACGGTATCCACTGACTGCAGTGGATAAATAGCTCTATCACCATTTATACATTCATGCACGATGACGATATAAAAAATAAGGTGCAATAATCATATATATATCGTGACCACACCTTTCTCCAACTTCCTAGCTTGGTGAGATAACCCTCCTTGGAGGCAATCTGGTGAAACAGGAAAAAATTAATGTCTAATGTACCGGGCGTCCTCCCGGGGGTACATTTGACTACCGCGGTGAACAGAAAATAAATTTATTTATTCAATCGCGATACGCGTAGTTAGTACAGAAAATTATGTAGCAACCATGCACGTGTATCGTGATCGAATAGCTTCACTTTGAAGCTCTGGCTTGGGACCAAAGAAAAAGAATTAGACCTTGGTAATTTCGGGCAAGCTCCAAAGGACTTGTACAACGAGCATGTACCATCAATGTAAAAGGAAAGGTAAACCGGCAGAACGGGAATAAATTTTTTTTCTTTACACCGCGATAGATAAATGTAGCCCCGGGAGGACGCCCGGTACATTAGACATTAAGTCTGATCATTTACGTTTAAGATATATTACATGCATCAATGTATTTACAGTCGTGAGTTCTTTAATCATGGCGCCAGCATCATATGTGAATGTATGCAGTAAATGACATTGGGTAAAGAAACCAAGATCACCAAGACGCTTATAACTTTAAAAAATTCTCCCTGCAATTTATTAGAGTGCGGTAAACGTCGAAGATATTGTGAATTCTAAATTGTTATAGTCCCGTGTATAGATTCATCCTATCAACTTGTCCAGAAATAATTATGCATGGTCAATGCTTAATTATTATTGCTGCGATTGTATTATTTACCGCAATCACCTTAACAATTAATTTATACAGGGTATCTACGAATTACAAACGCAACGCATTTATTTAAAAAAATGTTATTTCCGTTCAAAAGCGCTGCGTTGATTCGTGGACACCCTATATAAGCGTACTAAAAGCATGTACTGACCCCATATATACAGAGGGTTCACGAATTACTTATGCTTATGTAAAAGTTCATTCGTGGACATCCTCTATGACTCATAAACATTTGCAAGTTTCCTAATGCAAAAGACATATTCACATATTACGGTAATGGTGTGAATGCATGCCAAAGTGTGGTCTCCAATCTTTTGGGTTTTCTATATAGTTGAAGTGATTTTTATACAAACATAAAACAGAATCTTATTACTTTGCATGCTTATAGAGAAGACTTCTTTACTCAGTTTAAAGAGACTGGTCAATGCGTTAGATACAAGTATATTTATCACGTTGAAAATAGTCACTTACAGAGAAGTCACTTTGCTTGATGTCAGATACGGAGCCAAGCTCAGCATGGATATCTATATGTTCATACGATTCCAGTTCGTTCACCACACGTGGATAGGGGGACTGCAGCTTTATAAGGACTAGTGATGTGTGTGTATGTGTGTGTGTGTGTGTGTGTGTGTGTGTGTGCATGTAGTTGAGCACATAAATAAATGTGCGCCCAGCTATTTGCATTCGTGTATGCATCAGTATAATTTGTATGCGTTGGTGGTGAGTATGCATATGTATGTGATATATGCATGTTTGAAACTAGGCTGTGTTTGTGTGGGCGTAAATGCGTGGGTATATTGTACCCATTAACATGCAGGGCGTCCAAGAATAAACGCAACACTTTTGAATGGGAATAAGATTTTATTTTTAAACCATAAATATTATTATTATTAAGCAATTTTTGAAATCAAAAACAATTAAGCATATAACTACACATAAAATAATAACAAATCAACTTAGTTAGAGCCAACGCTACAGCCATCCTCTCCAGATGTTTTGTCCCTGAATATTACCTATGGTAGGGTGTATTTATTTATCTTACTGCTGTATAACTGTGTTATTATGTTCATTTTAGAAAGCATAATAACTATATTATACACAATAAATCAAAATGTAAGATAAATCAACAAGCACTGGGACCTGCCATACAAGATATGCTCTAGGATTTGAGCGGACAAGGGACAAGCTCAGCCTCTTGTGATGTTATCTGGAATATTATGATTTCTAAGTTGCTGGTTATTGTTTTAATTATGTCAGGCTAATTAATTTCAATAACTGAGTTTAGAGTTTAATAGTGTTGAGATATCGATTGTGCTTTTCTTTTCCTCCTGTAAAATAATTATACACATGCCCACACAAAATTGATTTTCTAATCTACTTTCGTCCTATATGTGCCACTTGCCGAATCAACTATAATTATTAACTGATCTCTTCTGCATGCACGTATTGATACATGTAGGGGGCGTGGTCTGGCCTGACAGACCGGCTGAGTCCAGATGCAAGCATATCATGTTGTTCTTGGGAGTATGAAATCGTTATTATATAATTGCTGTTTGTAATAGCATAACTGACCATATCCATTTTAGTGCTGATGTAGATGCTACACGGCGTTAAAATCCTTTCATCTGTAGGCAATTAGCATACATGTAAACTACATGCTGTACAAGCATGCATGCAGCCTTGATAAGCGATTATTTTTTTCAACATCGCAGTTAATAATTACGAAACCACCATTTCCTATTTGATAATCCACTACTGAAATGAGAATTTTATTTTGATCTATATATTAACTATGCATGCTAACGAGGCCCAGCTTATACGCATATGACCAGTTCATTAGGACGCCAGCCCTGTTTTTAGTCATACATTGATTGCATGCTTCAGCAGTGCCTTGTCATTGCAATCTATTCAATACAACTCCTTTACTGAATAGGCAGTGCATTGTAAACAAAACCATATATAGCGTGCAGTGACCTTCACTGATTTTTTTCGCTGAATACACTTCGAAAAATGAAAAAATAAACGTACTATCAGTTTACATTACTCACCACGCTCTCCTCCGATGATAGGTGTGTGGTTGAAGTGACCCAAAAGGGCATCAACTGATGGAAATGTACCAAATCCAAAGCAGAACTCCTTTCCATTCCAAGACACGGTGAAATGCTTTACAGAATTTCTTGTTCTTTTTGATAAAGTTCCAAAGCGATGATAAGAAGTGTTGCAGTAAATTAAACATGTAAATATTAACTGTGCACACAGTATGCGTAGAATGCGTAGAATGTTTAATTCTTTCTGCATTAGCCATTTTTCATAACGTGTTCTCCCCACACAGGCTCATTACGTTATGCTTACCGCACAGAGAGTGTGTAATCACCAGGGTTTCGCCCATTGTCTCTGAGGAGATAGCCGCCATCTTGCGATGATGTCATCAAAAGACTCTCCGCCACGTGACGAGACATATCATAGTGATACCACCTAGCGCAGGTCGACATGCATGCATAATTTACTATTCATAAAAATTTATATTAACGGGAGGTAAGGGATCATAGAATTGGTTATTAAAAAGATGAAACAAACATCTAAAGGGAGCGGTACTAGTTGGGCGTGGTCGTTACTACCGAACGCGGTAGTCGGGCTACGCCCAACTATGTAGTGGCACGACAGCATTACAGAGGAATACGTACAGCTTCAAATACGTAAATACTGGTACGTGCATGGCTATTATATGTCAGACGACACGGACCTTACAAATTAAGTCCTGATGCCTTTTAGGCTGCACTTTGAGGAAATCATGCACATGTGGGCATTACTGAACGAATAACGTTACAAGCATCACTTTCGTGAATTTGTTCAAATATACTGAACACGTGGCCTCTTTACCACGCCAAGATTCAAAACCAGGAATAAGCTAGTTTCAAGACTCAGTTCTGTGCTGTCGTTTGGGACCTCCTAGTTATGCATGCATGCAGACCTGTAGCTGGCAGGTGGCCATGCAATCAATACAGCTAAAGCGCGACTATAGCTTGAATTTATGATAATGACGAAAAAAAGACAAGGCACAAATCCACTCCTTCACGAAGATATGAGATTGATTCAAACTCGAAATCTATATTGAAAATCTATATTTAATATACGGTATACGCATGACTCCATTATTTTTAGACTCCGCTACAGAGCTAAGCTAGGTAACTTTTACCTTTTCTAAGCACGTTCCCAAAACACATTAGATAGTACTTAAGTCACATAATTTCATGCCGCAGCAACGAGAAATTATATAAGCTGATGTACGCGGATAGGGAGCGCATGCAACTCACGCGATTTTTTCAAGGCCAGGCGGAGGGGGAAGTGGCAGCTTTAAGACTTTTACGTCTTGCTTGGAAGCGGATCGCTGGTCACGAAATGTATCCGAGTCTGATCCGAGCGACGGCAGGCTGGAGGATGCGGCCATTATGTGGTAACTGATTGGACCTTTCCGTTGGCCTGAGCTGTTTCCGCTATAGATATCCTGAGTGTATTCATAGCTACTTACGTTTTGTTAGACTGAAAGGTAGTTTGTTCATTCATGTGCATGTATGTGGCATGCATTCATGTAATAATTCCATGTACATTACATCATAAGGGATCAGGTCTGGTTTTGACGTTTCCTGGTGCAGAGAGGCAGCCTGTTACCCTGAACACAGTGTTCCCCATGTAAGGAAACTCCGTGGATCCTTATATACGATGGCGGCCTCTATAAAATTGAATAGTATGGTCTATGGTTGGATGGAGAAATAAACAGTGTAAAAGGCATTGTTACAGTACTGTATAACGTGTGTATTCTTCTGTTATCCACACGTTATGCACATGTTATACGCTTCAGTATAAAATTGCGTATTGGGACGCTATACACAGGTGTGTATAATTATCAATAAAAGTATAACACCGAGTATAACAGAAGTATAACATTGAGCATACCTATGTATAACAACACAGTATAACACACTCGTGATATTCATAAACCTCGTTTCCAAGCAAAACAATCACAACTTTTGATAAAGTAACATATCCATATCCAAAGTCCACGCATGATGCGGTTAGCATAAAAGTTAGTTCTTTGTGGATGCTACATCAGCTCCCTTGTCCAGTGTGTAGAGAAATGCACCCACCTCCTGTTGGAAAATGACCTGGTGATATTCTATACCATACACAGAACAGTACCAGTAAACTAACCAGCACATTGTGATGAAATCAGAAAGCACCATGTACTCTTATAACACCCCATGGTGGTCACCCTGTGCTTGTAAGGGAGGCAACATGACCTCTCAGAACCTGTTAATATTAATATTCTAATGCACATCACATAGCAGAGCAGTGCCCATTGAACTAACCATGCATCAGCATGATGTCAAAAGCACCATGCACTCTATAAAGCCACCATGGTGGACATCCTGCAACACTTGGCTTCAACCTGTGTGATATTCCAAACGTTGCACACCATACACCAAGCATCACCCATTGAACTTACCACACATTGCCAAGATGCCACAAGCACCATGCACTCTACAGACACCATGGTGGACATCCTGTGAGAAAGGCAACACTTGGCTTCAACCTGTGTGATATTCTAAATGTAGCAAACCATACACAAAGCAAACTTTACCCACTTAGAGGACACTATAGTAGGCATGAGACATCACTTGGATTCAAACAACTTTCTAAATGTTGCACATCATACACAAAGCAGCACCATTTAACTTACAAGATGTCAAAAGAACCATGCACTCAAAGCCGGGACACCATGTTGTACATCCTGTAAGAAAGGCAAGACTTGGCTTCAAACAATTGCAACCTGTGTGATATTCTAAATGCTGCACATCATACATGTCATAGCAGCACCCATTGAACTTACCACACATTGCCAAGATATAAGAATAGAAGCACTATGCACAGTGAGGCCACTTTTATGGTCACCTGTAAGAAAGGCAACACTTGGCTTCAAACAACCTATGCGATTTTCTAAATGTTCAATGTTGCACACCATACACAAAAAGCAGTGGCGTAGGAGCTGCAACGGGCCGCTGCACTTTTTCATATGAGAAAAATAAATTAAAATATAGGTTAACTTATAATTTTCATGATACGGGCAGTATTGATGTAATTCAATCAGCTGAGCAGCTGCTGCTAGTGAATTATTCATTATACGAGCATGTATTGATGTAATTCAAATCAGCTGAGCAGCTGCTGCTAGTGAATTATTCATTATACGAGCATGTATTGATGTAATTCAAATCAGCTGAGCAGCTGCTGCTAGTGAATTACACGCTGCTGCAAGTGTCATTATGGCGACTTCAGCTAGCTTTCCTGAACAAGCGCACCAACCAAGATTGCATCCCTTTCCGAAAAGAAGCTTCGGTAATAAGGTACCCGCGCAACGTAGTTTTCAACCAGCATGGTTCAACAAGTGGCCTTGGCTGCACTATCTGGAAAGTAGCGATGCTGTTTTGTGTATTACATGCGCGCAGGCAAGATCTCACAACAAACTAAACTGGTCACTTAATATGGATTTAGCGTTTCTCTCAACAGGTTTTTCCAATTGGAAAGATGCAACAAGAAAGTTTGCACAACACGAATCTAGCAAGTGCCACACGGAATCTGTGTTAAAAATGCTAGCATTGCCATCTTCTACACCCAATATAGCATTGTTCATTGGACACGGATTTTTTTTTCGGAATAATGTTTTCACTTAAAAACGAGTGCTGTTTTTGCGTTTTGGGGGGTGTTTTTCTACGCAAAAAGCGTTGGCTTCTGGGGCTCCGCCCCAGACCCCCATGGGGGAGCTCACAGCGCTCCCCCATACCCCCTAGCTGGGCGGGAGGGGCGCCCCCCTCCCGCACCCTCCCGGGGGACTCCGCCATTTAACTTTGGCCGCAATGTGTATAACTGACGGGTGAGACCACGACCAAATACTCAGTTATACACAGTTGTGCGCAATGAGATTATGTTTAACAGCGTGTATAACAATGTTATACCGACGTGTATAACAACCCTTTTTACACAGTGAAAAAGCACTTTCTTGAATGGCGGGTGATTAAATGCAGTCTCTTCGATACCTGATTTTTGAAATTCAGCCATTCTACAATTGATGTGGTTAAGTTTAGGAAAGGGAAGAGAAGATACTGATACGAGGACATCATCAGGTGATCTGATCCAGTCGGAGGATCACTACGCAGCAGTATGTCAAACGAGAACTACACAGATCGAGTTTAGATATTTACGAACGTCATTTCGTTACTGCATGCTGAATTATACATCGATTCACTCTCTCCCTCTCCCTCCCCTCTCCCTCTCCCTCTCATTAGTGATTATTTCCTTACATGCAGATGTTCCTCCATGCAGCTAATTGCATGACGTCATCCATCCACTTGCCAACTATTTTTTTGCTGTGATCAAACGCTTCTTCCCAAATTATCATTATGGCATGCAAGAAATATAATAACAGTATTGGATTTTCCCCCCTTGTTGTTTAAAATTTGTTTTTACTATACCCTATACAACAACCCATCTCATCGGCCTGCGATAAACATAACCACGTGCATACATCACGTAATTTGGATCATCACAAACAATGAATGTGTTCAATAAAGTTGGACCTCGTTCCCCGCTACTCGCTCATTTCTCATTCCACGAAAGTTCAATAGTTAGGTTTCTCCAAACGATGAAGCATTCTTTTATGGTGTTACGGACTATCTTTTCATACACTGGCAACTTCTCCACTGTAAAGCTAATCATATTATGTTACTGTACCGTAAAGTACCGCCAATATGCCTTTCGAAAAAAAAAATGGCTCGTGTTTAAAAGCGAATAGCCGTAAGAGATGCGTGTGTGTCAGTCTTATTGAAGGGTAACCGATTACACGCATGCCACCTTTTGGCATGGGTCGTGGTATGTATGAGACAATTCACGCGAAAATGGCCCACGTTGAAGTTGTTAAAATGCACGAATGCTCCGCGTTGGAATCTCCGAACCAATAAAGCGATCGACTTCTTATTTTCACCATGGGATGCAGAGAGCGTTACCCTTTGGGTTCAAAACTTATATATTTTTCCGCAAAAATATGCAAAATTGGTATGCGTGTAAAGGAGTCTGCCACTATTGCTGTGTCCCAATCATTAATTTTTACTCTACCCGTTACCGTCTTTACAAAGTTATAGCTGTGCCAAGTGAGATAGTGGATGCATTACGCAGATTTCAATTCATAGTCAGTGCGAGTCACAATCTGTAAATAAACTATGGATGCACACTTTGCTCATGCATGTGTCGTGCAAGATAGGACAAAGTCACCACCGAACTTTCTTTTCAAGCAAGAAGATTTTTAATTGACATTTTCCCAGCAATTAAGTTTAGCAGGATATGGCGGTGGTTAGGAGAATGAACGTCAAGCTCTAACTCGAGCACTTCCTCCGTACATTCAGCCAGTATATCTCCGCTGATTTTTTCCTTCAAGAATATCTGTCTGTACTCTTGCAATCCTAATTTCCCTAGCATGTTACAGACCTAAGCGCACAAACAGGTTAGAAAAACATATTTAAAATATTTTTCTACTTACTTGTAGGACACTTAGCGTTTTTAACTTGCTCCTCTCTTCCTCCTGCGAGTATAACGTACGACCTTTCCTTCCCACCTCCGTGTGCTATTGTATTGAATATTAATATTAATCAGCCCGAACTATATATATATAGTGTTTACACTCATGTACGTACATCCCTAAAACAATACCAATCCATAACTGCAGCACGTGAGTTCCTAACAGCTACGCATGCAAGTGCATACAAACTTATATGGTGAATGCATTCTCGAGGTTTCTGCAGCAGAAATTGTATCCCCTGGCAGGTATTAGTGCGCATGCGCTAGGCCAATACAGAAGTTGGTTCGCATATCTTTCCTTTAAGTTTCAGCCCAAAAAGTTGATAGAAAATTGATCGAAATTCCACAAGCAGTTGGGCGTGGATCGGTGGTGGTCGTGCCACGCTCAACTAGTAGGGAACTATGCCATATTGTATAGAGGAGGAACTGAGCTTCCTCCTGCTTGATTGTGATTTTTTTTTTTTTTTTTTTTTTGTTGTAAATACAAGAAGTCATGCCACCGCTTCACGGAACTTCGCGGAACTCTATGGTACTCCAAACACCAACGCTCAAGTAGGTTAATGTACGGAAATATTTACGCATAAGGTATACGATGGTTTAACAGAATCTTGTAATGGCTATCACATGCACGTTAATAACACCTTGCCATATAGATACCAGGCCATTTTAACTGCTTAATATTGGCAAAAACGGCCCGGGCATACGCTAAGTAGAGATCACCATATGAATTGTTATATAAAAGTACAGCAATATATGGGATCGCGGTAGCGAAAAGGGACCTACCTAGCGCATAGTTTCAAGTTTTCAAATTATTTTATATTTTAAGTGTCACTTATGCCCTCTACAACTTCTTTCTTACGCACTGGAAATTAGCCTGTCCATCATGGAGCTACAGTGCCTGAATTTTTAGTTACGCGCACATTTTAATTGCAAGCGTTAACTTTGATGCGCCTTCCTGGAAATATGCGCTTAAGTCCCTTTTCGCTGACATGACCCCATATACACATTGCTGCAACCATTATAGATCGCTTTTACCGCGATTATTTCCACGCAGGAATCTATATACGCAGCTATCATATGCAGTTTCCATTTCTATAAAGCGCCAGAATTCACGTTGTGAAGCATGCACATGCGCCATCTCTTAGTAAGTTATAAAATTAAAATTTACGTACCCCGCTAAATGATGAGCCATCACTTGGCATTCCTTTACGACTTTCAGTAGCCGAAGGCATGAATGGTTGATCTTCCAAATCCGCCAAATGCTCTAGTGATATCCAATCCACAGTTGTGTCTGAATTCTCATCCCAGTTCCAATTATCGTTGGAATCATCACGATGAATGGCTCGCGGAATATAAACATTTGGCTTCTGAGCTTCACAGCCGTGGTTGTACGTGTATTTCTGTTCGTGCCGGTAAAGTGAAACACTGATGGGAAGATACACTGGAAGTTCAAAATGGCGGGACGGACATTTTCCGAGTTCATCCGAATCTACGTACGACGTTGCTAAGATCGACTGGCTCTCGACCAATGCCATCAGAGTTACCGGGTTGTGATAAAAGTGAGGAGGTAAGGTTGTAGCATCGCCAGGAGCGTAAAACACATGCGCCCTAGCAGGAAATGAAACTTTGGCGTGTGCGAGGAGATATGAAAGTTTCAGCCTCGTTTTTAAGGGATCCGTAGAAAAGAAACCAGCGCAGTTGTGTTTCAACGTTTTCTCGCGACCTTCTAATACACTGTGGACCTTCAAGACGCGGCGACCAAACGACTTTACCGATCTTGTGACCTTTTTTATAACGATTACTTCAGATGCCCGCACGGAGGAGCTTGGCCTTCCAGAATCGTAATTCTTCGTGGCACATAAGACCATTGGTAGATGAGGCACTAAAGCCATTACGTCATTAACCGTTGGTAAAATCCGAGCGGTACCTTGTCCGTGAATAGGAGGGAAATGGGTGACTTTGGGCATAAGACCGACCTCAATGTCCGCGGTAACAGGAATCAGTTTTGTATCGCAGTTGGAATAGAAGCCAGCCTGAAGGAGTATCGCTTTTATCGGCTTGACAGAGTGCAGAACGTAAACATCATCTGTCGGCACTTCTTCTTCCTCCGACTCAAAGCAGCCTTCACGTACGCGCACCACAAGCGGAAACCACTTCGAGTAGTTTTCTGCGATAGTTTTCAGCGTCATTGCGGGTGCGGTGTCGTCTATTGCATACGATGCCTTTAAGGTTGGCATATTTTGGCTGTTGGAAGAAGAGAGTTCTTTTCGTTCTTTTCGTTCCATTCATGTGCTGAGGGAAATGAACGAAGAGTCGGGTGGACAATGGCCATAGTATGAGCTTAATTAAACGTACCTAATTTATTTGATAAAAGTAATTTTTTTATTTGGAGGTTTCATTGAAACATATTTAAAATGGCAGAACGCGTACCTAGCACAATAATCAAAAATCTTATTATAAAGCTGCGTATAATAATTTTCTAAATTTTAGCTATTGATTGTAACAAAATCAGTTATAGATAGATTAAGATCTTGAAAAGGCAGGTCTTGATTGAAGAATTATTGGATTATATCAGAGTCATGCTCAAACAAAATCTCAAAGATTGCACAGCCATAATACACATATTGGATAGTTCGGAGTATTTAACCTAACAACTAAACATTATGAAAACGTATGCATGCAAGTGATTATGTTATCAAGGTAAGCAAGAAATTTTATGTTATTTAAATTAACGCGTGATGCAGATAATAATTAGTCATTATGCGATCGTTGCAACGAACGGAACCCAACGCACCACAACTTCTTTCTTACGGTCTGAAAATTTGGTCTATCGCTAATGTCGCATTCGGTACTGTTTCGTGGCAGCGATCCCATATGGTCGAAAGTGAAATACTTCTCTGTTGTATTCCCTCTAGTTGTAATACACAACCTGTCAACTTATAACATCACACAACACAAGATCTTAAAATTGACCTTTAAGCGTATCTGTAGATCAGAAATCTGGGGGTATGCTATGTTTATACGCGGGTTTGAATGGTCCACAAATGTTTGGGATGGTGTCCCATCAGATGTAGAATTTCATTTTGCACTTCTCCCCGAGTCCTGATTGCCTCTATTTAAACGAGCCGCGGCTCCCGAACAGTACAGATACAGAGTTCGAACTTATATCTACCAAATTTGATACAATTAACACTTAAACTACTTTAGATACAGTATAACTATGACGTGCTAAATTGCACAAACTCACTAATACTTTCTGTAGCAGGGGAGAACGCATGCGTACAGTGCATTAGAGAAATAAGGTTTTAACCGGGTTTACACTATCACGATAGAATCAATTATCGCGATGGTATTATGCGCGCGGATATAACATTCCATTTATTGTACACGCAAGGGCGAGGGATAGTTTAGCGTATAGCCAGCGAGTATTAATTGAACAATGCACGGAGACGTGCCAAACGCCTATACAAGTAAAATATAACTATGAGTTTATACGTATAGCCACGGGGTTGCACGTATAATTTCCAATTTAGCTTGTCGGATTGTCATATTAGTATTTTTGCACGTGATCGTGATAACATTCTGGCGGCGAAACACGTATGCCGTTACAAGTAGCACACATCGCCACCCTTAATTTGTCTATTGGCACTATGTTATGAAAATTTTCCAGAGGAACTTCAATGCTGACGCGTACAATTAAGGTGATAGGGTACCCTCCTGGAATTTGAAAAAAAAAATCATACTAGCTTGTAGCCTGAGAGCATCTTAGAGGACCGTATCATTTTGACAATTATTAGATGAGCAGTAAAAATGGTACAAATATTCTAAGAACAAAACTTTATAATTGGTTTGTTGAAAACTGTAGTGCTTAAAAATCACCAAATTTGGAGGATAAATATGAAATAATATCTTCTTTCGTTTGGTGCATTCGTTTCGAAACGGAGCAGTAGGTTTGTGCCAAAGCTTATACTAACCATCGTTTCAGGGTGAACTAATTAGGCTACTCATGGATTACTCATGCTGGGCATTCCAGAACAGCTACTTTATCGTGATTACACGTTCTTCATTACATAATTGTCCTTTTGGTGCATCGATAACGTTACTACCCTTTTCCACAAATGTACAGCAATTTTTTACAAAGTTACGCATCCCTGGACGCCATATTTGTACCTTGAAATTGAAATGTTATTAATAGATAGATTTTCGGTTTTCGGCTATTTAGAAAAAAGTAACTTATTTTGAAAACAAGGACAAGATATTTTCCTACACGTACGCTCTTCTTGGTGCTTAGCTCCTATCGTAATAATATGCTCAGCACTTGATCATAAGGTCTGTTGTCCTGAATGTGCAGGAAAAAGAGTTTTTACCGTTCGTGTTTCAAGGTGCTCGTAAAACAAGCGGTGCTAGTGTTTCTGCGCGTTATTGAAATGCTATCAAGGTGGCATATCTTAAACAATAAGGTGGATTCTCTCCGAATTATATACGGTACTTGAATAGAACTACCAATTGTTGATGACGTATTTTAATAATTCAGACCCCAAATTACATGGCGGACTCAAACTGCGCATGCGTGCGCGAATTACAAGATGGCGGATGCCAAAGTTTAAGGCATTGCGCTCGGTTAAATACGTTACTTATCCAAATGATATCAAGGTGGCATATCTTAAACAATAAGGTGGATCTTACCAACTTTTTTTCCAAAAAAACCACGTTATGGGTACTACTACCTTAAAAATGTACGCATAATTAAAAATTCAGGCCACTGTAAATCTATGATGGACATACTAATTTCCAGTGCGTACGAAAGAAGTTGTAGAGGACATATAGGTGTCTCATAGAAATGAAACAATTAGAAAACTTGAAGAAATATGCGCTAGGTCCCTTTTCGCTGCCACGATCCCATATATACCCAACAATATATAAAAGAACCCCTACACAGGCGCGGTATTTATGCGAAAGTTTTTTTTTTCACAAACAATTATAGGATGCTGGATGATCATTAAGTAGCCGATTCAATTTTCGGTTCATAGCAGTTAGGGTGATCAACGCGCCAACATTATGCTTATGTTAGACCACCACGGCCGCATCCACAATGATAGGTGCGGTCTGCATTTTAAAAAATGGAAATAAATATCAATAGTGTTCTGACACTCATGCTTCAATACCATTTACTCCCAGCGTGCACGCATAACTCCATAATTTCCGCTATGCACTCAGCTCACCTGCAGTCGTCTAACAGCATACGCAGTATATGAATTGGTGACTGTTCAGCGCATGAACTGCGCTATCATCAGCCCAATTATTTTACAAATGACCGTCCAACCTTTGGACTGAACGTATTGTGACGGTACAAGTGCAGCGACCCGATGAATGGCCTGCTGTTTTCGGCTTCCCTTGTTTTGTCTGATTCATACACTTGCAAATTAATAGTTTTAAGGAGTACCGGGATATTTAAGGCTTCTTAATGCTCACTGCAGGATGTTTTAAAAAGCACACGTGGTTTCGCACACAGCACGTAAAAACAACTGATCGCATTCCCACCACTTTATTAATGATTAATACAGAAAGCCTTATAAGATAGCACAGAATATCGTAACAGTAGAGCTAGCAAAACCCTAATAGCCTTATAATGAGAGAGTTACATCAGCATTAATATTTATATACAACTCCCATTAATAACTGATTATATGTTTATGTACAACTTCTAAAACACCACAAGCATCCACGGGTGATCAATCAATGACGAAGAACCAAGCACAGGAATCAATGCACGAATGACCGGTCCAACAACAGGAATGTGCAATTTCTATACAGATGCATACAGCCTGACCCAACCATCCAGATGGATGCGTGCCTATAAAAACCATTCCCCTTCATGCTGCATCAATCATACCATATATACTATGAATAGGCCTACTTTCAGCAATTGTGCACATGCATCAAGGAATACCATTTCTAAAATTGAAGTTAGCTTGCTGTCTTTCATGACAAAGTTATGCCACAAAAAAGAGAACCATTATTTGGGTAACCGCCTGACTGCAGCATCAAAGTTCAAATGCTGAAAGACGTAATCTCATTAATCAATTATAACAGTGTCTAAATCAACTAACTGCAAAAAAGGAGTGTCCAGCAGAATCACCCTTCTGGCTAGTTTTTCAAGTTTTCAAATTTTTTGATTTTCCTTGAACACCCATGAGCTTCTGTCAAATGGTCCTTACCCATCTTCAATCGGACTATCCATCACAAAGTTATTAGGCACTGAATTTATAATTAGCCATACATTTCAATGCGAGCGTTACTTTTCTTTTGCTTGTTCTGGAAATTTTGAAAAAGTACCATAAGGGTGATTTAGCTGGACACTGTCCCATAAATATATATATATATATATATGATTTGAACGCGAGCCGCGGCACCAGAGCGAGATTGTTTTCTGCTCTTAGCTTTGGCATATTCCACAAAGTACACAAGCAGTGGTGAAGCTAGCTAGGGGCCCTGGTGTGCTTGGTCCCCATACGATTTCGGGTGTAAGTGCTCTGGCCCCAAAAGAAGATACGGGGGGAATTAAATTCACCATCAATTGTGACCATATATGGACTCTGTATATTTAATACCATATATGGTCAAAGTTGATAGTGAAGAATTTAACCCCCCCCCCCCCCCCCCCCCCCCCCCCCCAACCCGTCCGTATCCATACTGGACCCCCCTTACTAATAGGGCAGGGTTTCTTGTATCTCCTTTCCCCCCAGATCTATGGCAGTGAAAATCGAAAAATGGGTAATCTCGATTACCTTTGAGTCGAGGTTGCCTCTAGCTGACCATCTCTCTGGAGATTAGTTCCATCCTCTTCACATTTATGCTGAAGCTTTTAAAAAGGGCTATCTACATGGTGTCGCTGCTTGTGCTAGGCCAGGCGTGATTGTAGCAAATTGTTGTCTGTATATATATATATTGTATACTGAATTATTATTATTATATATATATATATATCAGCATTTAGTGCTGTTTATAGAATATTTCGAATTATTTCGAACTAAACTGCTATGATATCCCGGCCCTACGGTATGTACTCTTCACGATGACATAGTGGATACCATTCCTGCATGCCTTATGCTCAATATTTGATGCACCTCCGTTGCAAAAATTGGAATTCAAACCATGGCGGAATGCTGGACTGTGTGTGACAACTGTGTAATCTATGTTGTTAATGTCAGTTACTGCTGTATGGCTCCTGTTTTATAGTATTCGTCTCAGCCATACAACTCATTTGGTTCCCCCCCTCCTACGTACCTACACTTTCGTGGGTTCAGGTGATACGAATGCAAGGCATTTCCTTCTTTTATGGTAGTTCACACCAGTGTGCCTATATTACTGACGCTGCATAAACCATATAAATAGTAGCTAGCGAAATACGAATCGGCATTAACGAATGCTAGAATAGGCCTCTGGTGAAAATGAATTGTTCATATATCATGCTGTGCTGTTGTGTCGTATCACTATGTTTCGTACACAATGCCGTTGCTGCTCCTACGGCACTCGAGGTTCGGCTGTTTAGTCAGTTTACTGGCCAATACGTCCGCTTCACGGAGGGTAGAAGAATTACAGCCGATGGAACCGAGGAGTCAGCAGCGGCCTTCTATACCCACATCATAAACAACCTTATCACTATTGAGCTGGTAGATGAACCTGGAAAATTCCTGATACTAACTGATAAAGTGAGCAACTCTACCAATTCTACTGTCCTCCTAAACAGCCCCCCCTCACAGTCACAATACGAGCTGGTAGTCGGTATACCATTTAATGACTCTTATATCCAATGGGAGATGATGTCTGCAAGTTCGTACGCTCTAAAACAAACTTTGGATCCAGATACCGACTGCTTCGTCGCCTTCAATAATGACGGTTCAGTGGCTGGTCCTTGCAACCTATCACAGGACGACCCGGCAACCAGAACTTTGATAGTTAGTGCTGTTTAGTTCATAATTATGTATATACGGCATTACGGTTTATTTATTTCATGTATGCATTTATTTATTAGAAGATCACACATCCATATCACTCTTTTAAACATTCATGTATTGAATTACACGTATACGGAAATAAATATAACGTAGTGACTTAATACTTCAGTGAAATAATGAGCTAGACAATTTTGTCTTGCCATTATAGCTGTAACATACTCCATACCGCAAGAGTGGGTGAGTAAGGAGGGAGTTTTAATAGCAACAGCACAGGCATCCCACCTGCTACATGTAGCTACCTTTGGTTTCAAATTCTTTGCTGTTCATGTAGAGGCTGTACAAATAAAACACACTCAAAGATTAAGTAATTAAAATGATGATGCAACCGTTATAGCTTGTACGTTATATAATTGGTTAAGTTTCACTATTTTGCAGCATCAAGACATGAGTGACTCGCGCAATGAAAGACACAGGCTGCTGACTACATGTACATGTACGCACATGTAATATTGGCTACACACACATGTACACACACCACACGCACACACACACACACACACACACACACACACACACACACACACACACACACACACACACACACACACACACACACACACACACACACACACACACACACACACACACACACACACACACACACACACACACACACACACACACACATATATATATCTCCGAGTGAGGGGGGGGGCTTCCAAATCTGTTGGTAAAGCGGCTGGATGAATAAATATTTCGGACAGTGTCCAGCAAAATCATCCTTTCTGGATAGTTTTCAAGTTTTCAATTTTTTTTTTCATTTTCCGTAAACTCCGAAGAGCTTCTATCAAATGGTCCTTACGCATCCAAAATTGGACTCTCCATCATAAAGTTATTAGGCACTGAATTTATAATTAATCATACATTTCAATGCGAGCGTTGCTTTTCTTTTGCTTGTCCTGGAAAATTTGATAAAGTATCATAAGGGTGTTTTTCCTGGACACTGTTCCATTTTATAAATCACTCGCTACATAGAGTTTTTTTCACCATGCCATGCAGAATATCCCCCATGCAATGCGGTGATGAAGTATATATGGATCAAGCTATGCCTTTTAGGGTGGGTGGGTATTTTAGTTGACCATAATGTGCGTACGCATGCGCACAACTCAAGGAAATAAGCCAGAAGACTAAGAAGACTATATACTCATGCTTATCGTTATTCTGGTTCACACATCATTAATAGAGTCGAAAAGGAAATAACTGGATGCATTTAAGAAAATATGACTGCTGATAGCGACAGGGCGTATACAAATGCTTTAGATATCTGGCGACAACAGCGACAGAATTTTGTAGACATGCACAGGCAGCCTTTACAGTCATGCGATATCCTGCGTTGTAATTACATTCATTCAGCATAACAGACTCTGCTACCGAAACCGTATAATGATATTGTGTGTATGTGTGTGTGTGTGTGTGCGTGTGTGTGTGTGTGTGTGTGTGTGCGTGTGTGTGTGTGTGTGTGTGTGTGTGTGTGTGTGTGTGTGTGTGTGTGTGTGTGTGTGTGTGTGTGTGTGTGTGTGTGTGTGTGTGTGTGTGTGTGAATTCGCGTCTCACAACGAAAGTAATTTTTTGGATTATTGCAGTAGCTATGTAATTCTGTGGCTAAATAAAAATTCCTATCATGATCAACTGCATATCCAGAAATGAGTGGTCACCAAAGTTAAAAAAGTTTCAAATTTGCATTTTCTGATATTCCATTGTGTTGTAACTTTGGTGACCACTCATTTCTGGATATGCAGTTGATCATGATAGGAATTTTTATTTAGCCACAGAATTACATAGCTACTGCAATAATCCAAAAAATTACTTTCGTTGTGAGACGCGAATTCTATTCTCTTGAGAAAGTTAGAGTAAGATAATATATGATTTTTGTTTGAATATTCATTAATTTGTTTTCATTACATATTCAAGAATATTTATTAAGAATATGTATGGAAAGTATTAGTACTTGATTTTTTCTAAGAGACTAAGGGGTGTACTAAAAATGTGACATGCCCTATAATAACTAGCATGCAGCATAATTATTTAGCAATTTATAAATTACCCCCTTTGTATTGAAAGTTTTAGTTCCTGGAGGCAAAATAGTACTTCCCATAGAGCTCTATAGAAAATGACAATTTTACAACCTAATTATTGTATTCAACATCCTGTAATTCTTAGGCTTTACTAGATATCCAAAATGTGACTATTGGACACTATCCTCACAACAACCTATTAATAGTATTTATTTGAGCTTGTGTAGTAATTTCTGGATCTCTACACTGCTAAAAATAAAGAATATGATTTAATCTATTGAAGATTAAACAACGATCTAATCAAATCGTTTTAGATCGTTGTTTAATCTTCAATAGATTAAATCATACTCTTTATTTTTAGCAGTGTAGTTTTTGTTCCTGTAATTTTTTTAAAAATTGGGTCGACTTGTAAATTTTCGCGTCAATATGCCGATACCATGGATACGTGCGTCACGTGACTCAGGAGGGACAATATAATTATAACTAAACCAGAGCACGTGCCATCAATCCACACCAGCTTGTCTCTCCGCTAATATTTATATTTTGAATTGCTTTCACTCTGGTAAGGTGTTAGCTTGAATGCTGTGCTTTCGAAAACTGCCTTTGTAAGCTGTTGTTTGATGTTCGTGCTTCACAAGCCCGGATGCATTCGTCAGAACCAGTGGCATTATGTCCCGCGGATCCTAGGCTTCATAACGTTGGCAGGCCCGTATGTCCGTGGTGCAGTTTATGCGGTTTGCATGTTTTTTTTCCACATCCATCCGTGCGTGTGTGTGTGTGTGTGTGTGTGTGTGTGTGTGTGTGTGTGTGTGTGTGTGTGTGTGTGTGTGTGTGTG
>OY811988.1:5292606-5448538 GCA_963681505.1 Eunapius fragilis
CGGGGGGCACGGTGGGTGTAGCCGATGTGAGTACCCCTCCCACCCTGATAGCGCTGTACGCTTCCCCCACCCCCCCTCCCCCCCTCCCATCGGTGTCTGGGCCTCTCCCCTTTGCAGCTTCAGGATTTCTTAAGTTGTTATACTATGGTGCCGATGTTGTGAGATCATGCCTTATAATTAATACATGCCACACCTGGGTACAATGACAATGGGTAGATGCAGAAATTGCAAGAACGGTCTGTTTATAACGAAAATAGTTTATAGCCTCAGGTCGAATGTGTGTACTTCATGCAGGGAGGACTTGCACGTGATGCAATCCTACATCGTCACCCTCTCGGAAGCTATCGCGCCAGTGGTGCCCAAACGTAACGAATCATCAGCAGTTCCGGAGTGCACGGTGGAGGAAAACAAGGAGTATCTCCGTACTCTCAGCCAGCAGCAGGTGCAAATTAGTGCAGAATAATGTGATGCATGGTTGGTCCTTTTACATAATGCTATATAAGGTCATTTCTACTTATTATATAGCTTTTTAACGTCCACTTGCATACAGGTGCTACTTCTTTTGGCTCAGCTGAATATGGAACAGTACAATGATATATTTGCTGCCGAAAGGATTGATGGAGTGATGCTGGCGGAGATGGATGAGATGATATTGAATAAAGAACTCGGAATTGCCTCTCAGTTGCATCGAATAAGACTGATGGTCATCATCAACGGATGGAAACGAGCGGAAATCGATACCGCTCGATGACGGATTGGCTTTTATATAACTAAATTTTAATTAAGTAAACAGACAACATGTGTTCAATTAATTGAACAGCGGTATCACATATTCACAGTCAATTTCATTGCGTCGCGCATGCAAGCGCTTAATTAAACTTTTTAATTCAAATTTTTAATTCCAATGCATGGTTTCACTGACCTGCTTTCGTGTGCATGGTGCCTATTGCAAATTATGTACAACGCATGCTCAGATATAAATAGGAACCTGTTATTTTCCAAGCTAGCAAGTATATACATGCATGGCATATACAACTGGTATATTTATTTAGGAAGATCCAAGAGAGTCGACGGTTAAACCGAGTATGTAAATATCGTACGACTTGATCTACCATCTTTCAACACCAAATTGAATAGTTTTTTTTTTCATCGAAAATACCATGCAAGCAATTTTTTTTCCAGTCGTCTTTCTTTTGGGTGCAGCAGAACACGACATGTTTTCCCTGTCTTACTCAGGGGATACTAGTTTTGGTATACCATTGCACCTTTCCACTACAAGGTTTGCTACTGAGAAACGTGTTTTAGTGAATTATATCTACTAGAAGGTTTGCTACTGAGAACGTGTTTTAGTGAATTATCCCACAGTTAATCATGCACGTGCACAAACCGTTGCCTTTTTTTTGGGGGGGGGGGGGGGGGGGGGGGGGGGGGGGGCGGATCAATGCCGCCAATCTTATATCAGTTTATACCATCAAACAAATAACAAAATGGATTACGTAATGCCGGCAGAATACTGAGACAGCGTCCCGTATATATATATATACGGATTCTACCTATCTCCCTTCCCCGTGCAAATCCATCGTGATAGCGCATAAAAGAGGACAGAATCCACAGCTGAGTGGGGCTAGCATTGTCAGTTGAAGTGCATATTACGGTAGCGGATTTTACTATGCTGCTTCTATCATGGCCTCATGAGCGCCCCCAGCATTTAATGGTATGTGTATGTGTGTGTGTGTGGGGGGGGGGGGGGGGGGGTAAGCCCATCAATTTTGCTGGTGAATTCCCACTCCCGTCATATGCATCCAATGTAATATGCTCACAATTACCACATATAAATGTTTATGTGAAGATCAGATTGGACTGGTGAGTCAATTTGTGTGGGTGTAGTGATTAAAATATTTAGACTCCTCTACCCGAATCAACTTCATGAGTGTAATGGATATTAACCAATGCTAATGACGACAAACGTGAGAAACTCGTAATTAGAAATGCAACTGAACATTAAAAAAAAAAACCAGTTCACGATCAGGGTAGATAGGGTTAAATAATTTAAAGGCATATTTAATAATTAGAACGGGGGCACCCAGCTATAAATTACGTGATGCTATACCACAAAGGCAAGTACGACATTATTGCACTGAGCGATTTAGTATTTGCGCTGGTGTCTGCTGTCGGGTAGAGCATGCAAGCGATGCTGAAGGCGGTGTAACATTGACGTACATGCGTTGGTGTCCAGCATCGCCGTATATGTCGGATTACACCGTATGTCGATACTGGAGGCAGCGCATACGTAGCGCTGTATAATATTGGCGGGTCTGGCTGGTACAGCATGACGGAGCCGGTGCCCTTCCCCACCCACCCATTTAATCATGTCCCTTGCGCACAATGGCGTTGAAGCCAAATTTGAGTGCCGCTGAAAGTGAATTATCGCTAAGTGAGCATTCAGAAACAACAAACTACTTTTTTTTTCTTCTTAGGGTTTGCGGTGCCAGCAATCTCGGCCGTCAGCAGACATGTCGGATGTCCCCCCGGCCAGGAGCATAAAGCAGTTTGACGTAAAGCGTCAAACCTAGAGCATAGAGCAGTCGACACAGAGACATACCTGGGCGTGGCCCCCGGAAGTCGGGCAGCATAAGTATGACAACAGAAGTAGTTGGGAAAATGGTTTTGAGCAAATTATAGGCAAGCAGGCAAGCCGGGAATTAAAAATGGTGCTCCGATCGTGAAGGTGCGGATGTGACCTAGGTTGGTTTCAGTAGGGCCGCGTCATTTCAATCTGAGGCTGCTAAATTTTGCCTTTAGCCACATTAGCCAACGTTAACTAGTACTGCTGCATGGTGTATAAAACCCAGCTCAACACTGCATGATAGTTTGGATTACAATATATTTACTATTAATCAAATGTGGTGCAAATGTGTTAATTAGTAAATATGGTATATGTGACATCAACACAGTAGTAAATATAAAGCTTTCATTTCCTATAGCGGAAATGTCACATGGGTGGGTGGGGAAGGGCACCGGCTCCGTCATGCTATACCAGACAGACCCGCCAATATTATACAGCGCTACGTATGCGCTGCCTCCAGTATCGACATACGGTAACCCGACATATATGGCGATGCTGGAGGCAGTGTAACGTTGACGTACATGCGTTGGTGTCATACTGTAATATAGCGCTAGGAGCCTCGCGAGCAAGCGCGTGAAGTAAAAGTCGGCGAGGACAACAAAATAACTAATCAACTCATGCACGCATGCCAATATATATTGCACGTGAACGAATACATTCTAGAAAGTTCGGCGGCCGCCTCCGGAAGGCTCGCGCCCAGCCGGCGGCTGGATGCAAAAGAGCCGTCCAATGTTCATACGTCATCACACACACAACACCAGGTTAAAGGTGCGTGCGGGTTAACATGGCTAAAGGCAAAAATTTACCAGCCTTCACCGGACCACCGTGGCGTGGGGGGCACAAATCGTATTGGCAATTAATCTTCACCATGCATATAATTATGGCACTGACAATCAGTGGTGATAATTAAATGTTATATAATTTTGTGCGTTCCCCCTTTGTACTAAACAGTACACCTTCCAAAGCAGCGGAAGCTGAAGTAGTACTGTATTTGACGTATTAAATCACAATATCAATCTTTGTAATATGTTCAATTAATGTACGTTAGATAGATACATTTTAGGAGATTATGTATAATTATCCATAATTCACGAACTGCTTACATGTCATTTCCATTCGTTTGTGCTGGCAGTCCACTTCCGATACCACGTACTGCATGACTGTTTTGATTACAACTGAAGCCGTGTAACAAGGATATGTGGCACCCAATTTTGCTAAGCCATAGAACAAATTCGCTACAATTAGATAATCCCTTAAATCAGTTTCGCAATAATGATATATAAGCGCTTTCGTACAGGCAGAGATCATATTCGATCCAATTCTAACGATAAGGAAGATGAATTACTGTATGAGGTTACTGCCCCCGTGTGCACTATTGCTGGCCTACTTCTGCTGCAGTACTACTTCAGCTCCAGCTGCTTTGGAAAGTGTACTGTTTAGTCAGTTCACAGGCCAGTTTGTACAAATTACGGAGGATGGAAGAATTACGGCCGATGGGACGGAGGAGTCAGCAGCAGTATTCTACACACTAATACAAGACAACCTTGTCTCCCTTCAGCTGAAAGATAAACCTGGGAAATTCCTGATGCTTAATGAACTAAGCATAGACATCACCAACTCCACTAATTCCACCGCCTTCCTAAACAACGCCCCCTCTTCGTCAGAATACGAGCTGGTAGTCGGTGTACCAACTAACGTGTCTCATCTCCAATGGGAGCTTGCGTCTGACAGTTCTTACACTCTAAGACAAACTTTAAATCACAATACCGACTGCTTCGTCGCCTTCAAAAATGACGGCTCGATCGCTGGTCCTTGCAACCTATCACAGGACGACACGGCTACAAGAACTTTGATACGGCCCGTGGTAGTTTAAAAATACATATATACCTGTATTTGTTACTGTACTATATTTATTATGCAGCAATCTCCAATCTTTTATAATCATATTTATATAGACGTCTTTGACACTGCAAATTTGTGCAAATATTCTATTTATAGGTATACTTATGTATTTATACTTTTTATTATGTTCCATGTAATCTTTAGAAATGATATTGATCACGTGCTTGGCTACCGCGTCTTTAAAAACAACATACTGAAAATCCGAGTATAGATAGGCGTATTATATGTAAGCAGAATTTATCAAGGGTATATTATAAAGTGACAGCCATACCATATGAGCTTATAGATAACAATGAAGTTGGTTCGCGGCAGTGGGTTTGTGATTAGTGTGCTCTGGTTTTCATGAGGCGCATCGCTCCAAATATATTGCAGTAATGCTGTTAAAAGCATGTCAGTTCCTATCTGCTGCGGCACGAGGTGTGTGTTAAAAATCAATACTGATTCGTGTTCTATTACTTCTATATGGTGGTATAACTTCTAGATGCACGTGTAGTTCAAGGATAGAATATTAGTTATAAGATATACGTTATTGGAATCCTTCTGGAATGAATATGAAATCAGTGTCACCTAGGCACCCCTAGGTACCCCTAATAATTGGGCCAAAATTGGCACCTCCGTTCCAAATATTCTATAGGATTATAGACATGCCCATTCAAAAATTTCTACGGTATTTTTGGCATTATTTAGGATTATCAGAACCCTCGTGCGACAAAGTTGACGAAGCAAGGGGGTGCAAAATATTCAGGGATTCCAGTTTTCCTGTGACAACGGAATGAGAAGGGTAAAAAGCAATCAAAAACGCCTTTTGGCTACGTTCATAAGGATAGTTTTTTTAATTTTTTTAACTGCATGCATATATTAGCACTGGCTCTAAAATGGACACATATTCATTTATATATGTAACATTTATATATGTAACAGCTTTTCTAGCTCAATTCATGCTAACATTCCACGCCCCATGCATGCCGGTGTCACGATATAGATTATCCCCCGTAACAATTGATCCTCCGGGTAATCAATTCCGGAATTGTTTATCCCCCCCAGATAAATTATTCCGGAATAGTTTATCCTTGTATGTATATTGTTCAACTATATGAAGATGTTATACTCTACATGCACTGAAGACCCTGCACTCCTTCACCATTGGTTACGAAAACCCCATTCTTTGTCAACTGTATATATGAAGAGATTATTTATAGTGCATATACTGACCCACTTTGTACATGTGTACAGGTGTACCTTGTCTACTGTAGTTTTCACAACAGGCAGGACTTCTGCAGAGCACAGGTATAACATTGACTGTACAGCTTTGGCATTGATGTGGACTGATGACATTGAACTCTATGGAGACATGAACATATAAATGGGGAACTATTTGGACATTTATTATTATACCATTCTAGCAACTGCACAGCTAGCCACGAGCGAAGTTCAATGCTGTCTGTCTATATTAGAATTCAATGTGGCTGTAGTAACTGCAATGCACCAAACTTACTACAAAGTTCAGAGTCAATTTATTTGCAATACATTCTGCAAACTGTAATGGGCATGTAGTAATATGGATTTATATTACGTCAAAGAGTTTATCTTGCAGACGTATACACCACAATCATAGGTATTACTTTGCATAAGAGTAGAATTCTTTGCAATATTCAGCTACATCTTTAGTCATGCCTTTCCAGCAATACTTCACTTGCCTGTAATAAGAATCCATGCACACGCAGTCAGAGGAAACATTAGATATACAGGCACTTAATATATGCAATTGATCAAATCAAAAGCGCTAGCAGCAGTGCATGCGGTGCTTACGTTTTATGAACACCAATGAGACCCCCCTGCTGGATCTTTGTGGACGCTCTCGAGCAGGCGCATCTTTTCATCCATTTTAATCACTCGGTACCTGCTTTGATCCTTAGCTCGCATAGACGACAACGCTTCGGTCTCATGCTTCTTCCGCCTGTTCGTCTTAAATAGAAGACCGTCATGCATGAGTGGCAATTAAAGCCTTCGCGATATGCCCTTCTTGCCTCCTTATCTTTAGATTCTTCTACCCTCCGAGGCCAAGTTCGGTGCTTATCGTCTTTGCTCTCAAGGAAACGAACCATATCGTTGTATTCTTCACCATCCATCTGACAGCTGCTGTGCTTTGTGTGCGGTATACAATAACTGTTCACGTGGTTATATGTTTGGGATTGGGGGGGGGGGGGGGGGGGGGGGGGGGGGGGGGGGACTATTTTAAGGTAGGATAATCTATCCCGGAATAATCTAGCCCAGGAAGATAAATTATTCCGGAATAGACTATCCGGAGGGATGAAATTATAGGGGGATAAACAATTCCGTGACACCGGCAACTCTGGCTAAACTGAAGCCGTTTGCCATCGTCGCATACGGATATTAAGGCCATCCAATGCAATTGGCTATAAAAGTAATAAGTTGATGTTGGCTAAATAAATGTAAAGCATTTGTCCATCCATATCCGCTATATTCACAACTGTCGATGACCGTATCCTTACAAGGCTTGTAACGTGAGAGAGGTTTTTCCCCACTGCCGTCCGGCCTGGCCAGCGCCTTAATTTATATCGCCTACGTTCCTCCATCATGTGCATCAGAGGGGCTCGATCATCCATGGGCCTGTCACGGCTGATTTTGTCCTATACTGAAATGGTCCTGGACCGTTTCAGGCAGTCCATTTTGGTCCGGCGGACTGAAACAGGCTCTGCCCGAAACGGTCCTAAGGTTGCTTATATTTGGCCCTACGTATATACACCACCCATGAAGAACCACGATCTTGTGTCACACTAGCTCTTAGACAGATGCAATATTAAGTTTGCCATTTCGCGCAGATAAAAATACAAAAGCAATCATATGTTCTTTTCTTGACAATGCTTTGATCAACCCATTCAGCTTGCTCCAGACGATCGTTTTCTGGCTCCGAATCGCTGGACGTAGATGGGACCAAAAGGTGACACGAGGGACCGAGTAGAGCACTCAAGTTCGGTCCGGCCGGACCATCTCGGGCTGCGCGTTTTGGTCCGGCCGGACCATCTCGGGCTGCGCGTTTTGGTCCGGCCGGACCAAAGTCAGATGCGGACCGAAATATTCGTAACACGCCATGCCGCCCAGGTCAATTCAATCACACGCCTGTTAACCTGATTGTAAAGGTTGCATGCATACATAGGTCTAATCCATTTCCTAGTTGATTGACTACCTGCCGCTTCAAGTGTGCATCAGCAATAGGGTGTGTAACCAATTTTCAGATTTTGTAGGTTAATCTTTTATTCGCGATTACCTATTCGGTCGACTATGCTCTTGTAGCGGAATAGCAGGTTACCGATTGCAGAATTTCCTTTAGTCGAAATAACCGATTCTGTTTTTCTTAGTCGCGATTAGTCGATATTCGTTTCCTTCATCTGCAAAAATCGGTAGCAAATCGATTATACCCCTTTTTATATGGCCTTCGCTTTTCCCGCCTGTACAAAGGCATACTAACGGGTTAAAAAAGAACAATTGTGATGTAATCAACACTTAGTCGCACGTCTGGGGACCCGTCTGAAGGTAACCATCACTGCCCTCCCTCAAAATACGCGCAGTGGGCACGGCTATTTAAATATATACGTTCGCACTTTCTCTGCAGTATTGTACATGTGCATTAATCAAACGCGCTACGTACTCTTTTGCACAGGTGACAGGTGTCCAAATACTCGGTACACTGGCTTGTTTCCAGACGTTCGGCCATGACGTTCTGATTATCGTACATGTCTCGATTGGCGGCTTTGTCATATGCGTGGAGCGGTGTTCCACCATGAGGTGTCGAGCTGGCACTGCTCAGTACTTATTGAATTGTTTATTGAGGGCAAATAATGGATTATAACTGCCAATTGTGGCGGATGGGTATGATACATGTACGTGTTTAAGGCATTTTGTACAAGAAAAGAGCGCAAGCTGCGGCATGGACAAATTATTCATTTTCATTTTTATCGCAGTAAACTAAAATCTTACTTGTCCCATTCTTAGTACTGAGTACTAGCGGGGAAACAAATAGCCACGTGTTTTTCGGTGAAAAAAAAATGCTTGGTCACAATCCGCCGCCATTGAATCATGGGTTTGGCGTAATATTGGCATGCACATCGTTCCTATTGTCTATCTCAAGCACTAAGAGAGTTATTTTGCATCCATAATATCATTTGTATCTTACAAACGAAATTAAACTAATTGCCCAATATTTTACCACATATTTCTATTGCACATCTCTATGTACTAGTTTATTAAAATTATCAAGTTTTAGGATTAGGTTGTGCATATGAAGCAAAAAGGTATCTTAGTATGAAACCTTATTATCTCAAGAAACATTTGGTCAATTAGCTTCAAACCTGGCATATATTTAAGTAAGGCTTGCTGCTACTTATTAAACATTTTCGTTGCATGCGCGGTGTATGGTTATAGAAATATAACACAACAAAAACGTTCAGATGGTGAGGCCACAAACTCTCACAACAGTGACGAAGAGGATACGTAGTGGTCTTTCCTGCGCTTTTGTTACTGAGACATACTTGCTGAAAACATTTCTTTCATTATATCACAAATAGTAATCATAATACAGGTTATTGGTGCATGATTTTGGGCGTGGTCACAACTGATTTTAATGAAAAAATAAATTCATGAACTCTCTTATTATCTGAGACTGTTAATAGTCCCTGTGGATACTATCTTTGTTGTTTTTAATGATTTAAAGTTGGCATAAGTAACTGATGAGCAATAAAACTGGCTATACTTGTATTAGACTTGAGAAACTGTGATTTATCGTACCATTATAAAAAAGGACAAACCTGGAAAAACCTAGGTCATCGTTGGCAAATTAATAGTGCATTAATCGCCAAAATCGATTTATAGTTTCTACTAACCGATTTGCAAGTTGCTATAAACCTGAAAAATCATTTGGACTTTTTTTCATGTTGAAATAATCGATTTTGATTTATAAGAAAGGTTACACAGCCTAATCAGCATCAATGTATAATCCATTATAGTCTTCATATGTACTGGTTTTTATTATCTATGTATGTCAGTATTTATTTGTACTAGGTCGCTATAGGGATGAACTTACTGCGTACAAAACCTTATGTCAACTAAGTGGGAAAAGACGCTTTTTTGCTTCATCGAACTTGACCTGAAAAATCACGTTTCTTGCTTTGCATGCAAGAAAGAAATAAACCTGCATGCAGCAGCACCTTGAGACACTTTATTATTAGATCGCCATTGACATGCTCATATCTTATAAAAAGAGGGCCTTATAAACAATTCGTTTTAAAAAGAGGGGCCTGATCCTGATGCACCTGAACACAACTGACAATTAATTGTTGTGCCATGTAGGAGTTGAACTCTAATCATACTTCCGATTATGTACGTGATCTCTTTCACTTTCAGGGGCCGCGTCATCTGTTTCACAGCGCGCTCGGCGTTTAGCTTAGTTCTCTTCAGAATCTGATAATTTTTAAAGTTAAAATTTCGTTGAAGGTATTCCGCTCATTGCCTTTTTTGATGGCATGTAGAACAGCAACTTCAATCGACAAAAGTACTGATTAATAACAATATTGTCGGGTTAAGAAGAGTAATGCCATGATGTCATTGGCTATTAATAGCTAATGCCAAATAATTAGGTATTACTCGATGCGATGTACGTCTTTAAGACCTCTAAAGGCACCCTGTGGATATAATTGGAACTACTTTCGTTCTCCAAAATAGTTCATAGCTACAGTTATGCTAGACTGAACCTAACCGGAAAGGGCACTAAAAAGCGTTGGGAGCAAACTATCCATTAAAGCGCAACATTTTGTGACATGGCACCTAAGCCAAACTGTCGATGTTAGTGTTGTCGTTCGATTGCTAAGAAGATATAAGGATCCGATTCTTGGTTGTCGCGGTTTACGTTTTATAATAGTAAACATAATAATAATCCCATACGGAACCTTGCTATCGTAGGTTCCGAGAATAATATTATTTTTGATGCCAGGAGCAAGACAGTTACAGTTCAGCAATTGAGAAGTTATTAGTAAGACTTAGTATTATTGCTATAATTATAATATAAATAATAAATATAATTTGCAATATGCATGCATGCACATACACTGTAGGTTTAAACCGCCACGGGCCTTATCAAAGTTCTGGTAGCCGGGTCCTCCTGTGATAGGTTGCAAGGACCAGCGACGGAACCGTCATTGTTGAAGGCGACGAAGCAGTCGGTATTTTGATCCAACGTATGTTTTAGTGCATAAGAACTGTCGGACACAATTTCCCATTGGACATGAGAAGTATTATTAGATGGCACACCGACTACCAGCTCGTATTCTGACGAAGAGGGGGCGTTGTTTGGGAAGACCGATGAATTGGTTGAATTGATGATGTCCATGCTTAGTACGTTAAGCATCAGGAATTTTCCCGGTTTATCTTTCAGCTGAAGGGAGACAAGGTTGTCTTGTATTAGGGTGTAGAATACCGCTGCTGACTCCTCCGTCCCATCGGCCGTAATTCTTCCATCCTCCGTAATTTGAACGAACTGGCCTGTGAACTGACTAAACAGTACACTTTCCAAAGCAGCTGGAGCTGAAGTAGTACTGCAGCAGAAGTAGGCCAGCAATAGTGCACACGTAGGTAGTATAATCATGTAGTAGTTCATTCTTTATACGTAACGATTAGGATCGAAGTTAGATTTTGCATGTACGTGAGCGCTTATATATAGTTAATAACAAATCTTGCATGACAAATTATATCATAGCAGTATTTGCTGCACTGACACTATCGTTGCTTATCCGTCTGCGGTGATGCATACGGCTTCAGTTAGCAGTCAATACAGTGAAAATGACATCCGTAATAATGTGTCAGTACAAACGGAACGGTTGGCACATTTATCCTCTGGCACTTGATAGCAGTGCATGAACTTCAACCCCTTAAAATATTTAATTCCGGTAATAGAGCGCATAGTATCATTGCAGATGCAGATGCACTGTTTCAACGACAACCTAAGTGGTTGTAGGCGCAGGGTCATAAAATATACATTGTAAGATTTCTTTATTAAGCAAAATCAACTCGCGCGGGGTATATACGCCCTGGTTCAGTGGTGTAATATGGAAGTTTCGCTCAAAGCCATAGAATATCCGATCACTTTTGTACCATTAGAGGAGAAGCTGACTTTGGTTTAAAGTCCTTCACCTTTTTCAGGGTTCAGCACTGTGACAAATCGCAAAAATCCATAGGGTGTAATCGCCCGTTCTGCGCTCGTTATACACGTACGTGTATACACGGCATATATAACTAGTGTAAAACATGTGTATTTGCTCCGTATATGTGCAGTATACACTGGAGTGTATAACCCGTATTACTCCGCTTGTACATGTAACGCACGTTATCTGTCTGCATATGCTCGTTATACGCTATGAAATCTGAATAAGCTATATATACATGCAGCGTAAAATACAGCACAGTTGTATAGTTATGTGGTTAAAGCTTAGTCACTATATTGTATTGTTGTGGTGCAAGTGTTTCATGGAGTGTACCTGCGGCCTGCCCATTGTGGAAGTCACTTCGCGGAAGTCACTTGGTATAGTACACAGTCCCATGACACAAAACATGAAGTTTGGCTGCTATTCAGTAGCCAAACTTCATGTTTTGTGTCATGGGACCAGCTGACTCTGTCATTCATAACTTTTGTGTAGTGCAGATATGTGACCCAATTCCAATATACTAGTATTGTTGTGCCAGTGATTCAGTGTACCTAAATACCAGTTCCCGGCGCTGATATATCTAAGCCTCAAACTTGACGTGTGTGGGCGTTTATGCGTGTATGTGTGTGCGCACGCGCGAAGCTTGCGTGTTCTTGCTGTCTTTGTCATATAACTATACAGTCTCAGATCGCGTATATTTATAATAATGCTGAATTAAATATTTCCTGCATGCATGCACGTGCGCATTGGCAGCTGCTAAAAACAAAAGACTCACAACGGAGATCTATCAGAAAATGCCAATGAAGGTAATTGTTTTCGTGTCCAATGCATTTACAGATGACTGCGAACTGATCAGAGCGATGGAGACGAACATTTGCGAAGACGGTAGGTCTAATTATTTCGTGTCATACACTTTAGGTGATGAAGTTTAAACGTTCCTGCCTTCTATGGAGGCTGTTAGCTTCTACATTCTCACAACTGACGCCGGTACATCATGCACATGTGGTGTGTTATATAATGTATTTTATCTACTGGCATGACAACTGCAAACATAGGAAACTGGGAGTAAAATTGTATACTATACCATGCATCCACAGGCAAGTGCATGTAACAAAATGTACACTGCATGCTGTGAAAGCTTCATCTCAGTTGCACTATTGCGCTGCCTTATTATCATGACGAGTGCTTGGAGCCATATTAAGAACGCGGGTATACGCCAGCAGGACAGCAATGTGCACAGTCGGGAAGATGGCGGGAAAGAAGAAGGCCTAGCTAGAGATCAGACAGAATGAATGGAAGAGCTGTGGAAAGTGCATGGCAATTTTTAAAAAGATCATGGACCCCCGGCTACAGCTAGCCGCGGCTAGATGGTCGAAGCAGAGAATTCAGAGTAACTCTGACGTGTGCACTTATGTATTGTACAATGTCATATGTATCAATATACTACTATAAATAAAATATAAGTGAACGGAGGTATAAGCATTTGTATATCCATGGATATGCGGCATAAATATACGGATCATATACATGAGCAAATACACACGTTGTACGCATGCTATACGAGCATATGCACTCGTTATACACCATGCAGTGCGTAAGGCAGTCTCCTTCCATCAGTTATCCATCTGTGTAAACAGCTGGTTACAATTATTGTAAAACATATGTATGCAAGACATATACACGTGTTATACATAGCCGGAAAACACCTTTTTGGCATGGTGTGCAGGATATAGGCGAACTTTAAAAGCCGGCAGGCTTAAGCAAATGGATTTTTAAAGAAAAATAACATTAGCGGCCTGCGGACTAGTGATATTGATAGGCCTACGCATTCGGGAGTGCAGACAAATGTTTTAATCTTCTTTGCTAGTTTACACAGCCTATGCACCTCTACGCTTTCAATTGAGGTGGGCATACCTACATGTATGCCGGTTATGCAACCGGACAACCGGATGCACAACCGGACGACCGGTTATGTAACCAGATGGTGACTTGCGCATGCTCATGCACTAGCAAGGTCTTATCCACGTGTTACACGCCCGATGGATGCGATCGAAGAATACCTTTTTGCTGCTTTTCCAAAAGACGCTAAGAGAACAAGAAGTGCCGTAATTCACCAACAGTTCGGAGAACAGATCATCCACTTTTTAAAGAATCCTCTATCGATTGAGGATAGAGACTTTCGTCATCTTATTAAAAGAAGTGGATTTCAACTGCTGGACTTGCCTGAAGAATAAGGGATGCATTGCCATTGGTTGTACAAGGCAAGGGGAAAAGGAGGTAATTCGTTCTGTGTTAGTATTCATTTTGCTGTAGTTGATTACTGCCGGTTTGTTGGTATATAGAACGTTAATGACCGCTCGGTCATGAAAGCCTATAGAAGGATGGCTATAGTGGAGGAATTCCACCACATTTTGAAACAGATCCATGATAAAGATTGTCTGCATGCTGGTTCAAGAAAAACCTATGTTAGGGTAAGTAGTATTTCCATGCAATTGAAGTAATGCTAAATTGAGTCATGTATGTGTCACTCTTTATACACTGTAGGTCCAGTCATTTGTACTCCTACATACCAAGAGTTGTGGTTGAAAAGTATATAAGCTTGTGTTCAACATGCAGCTTAAGGAAACCACAGCACATTAAAGCCCCTTTAAGGCCAATCATAGCTGATGGGCTATTTTCTCGTATCCAGGTAGGTTTAATCACTATTCATGCTTACTAACACATACAAAATATTCATATCTGTAGATCGATCTGATTGATATGAGGCATATGCGCATAATGAAATGCAACTGGATATCACACATTGTGGATCATTGGTCAAAGTTTAATTTTGCATTTCCTCTTGTAAAAAAGAAGGCAAACCATGTAGTTAAAGCATTGCACAACTATGTTTCCCAGTGTTTGGCTTGCCTGCTATCATTCACAGTGATAATGGCAAAGAATTTGTAAACAAACTCATTGAAGATGTAGTTTCTACATGGCCAGGTCATGTGCAGTTAATCAGTGGTCGTCCGCGACATCCCCAACCCCAAGGATTAGTTGAACAAGCACACTACACACTTGAGAGAATGATCAGTGCCAAAGTTATTGAATGTGGCGATCAATCCCCACCATGGTCTCAATTGGCTTCCACATAAACACTCAGGTTCATGACACCACCAAGCAAACCCCATAGGAGTTAGTATTTGGCCAACCTCCGAGGGCAATTTTTGTTCCAGATGTCAACTTGCAGAGATGGCTTGATGAAGATGTTTTGAAGCCTTGTGACAGAGAAATTTCAGAGGAAGGGACGAAAGACAAAGAACAGGATGATGATGGAAATGAAGAGGAGGATGAGGAAACAGAAAAGGATGAAGAGGAGAAAGAAAAGGAGGATGTTGAAAAAGAAGAGGAGCACGAGGAAAACAGAGTGCACGAGGAGGAGAAAGAAGATGAGATGTGGAAAAAGAAGATGATGAAAAAGATGATGAAAAAGAAGATGAGGATGAGGAAAAAGAAGAGGATGATGAGAAAAAAGAAGAGGATGATGAGAAAATAGCAAAGGACAGTGGGGATGTAGACAAGGATGATGGAGAGGAAGAAGATGAGGACAATTTAGTGGAAAAGGAAATGGAAGGTACTTATGTGGGCACTATTGCAAGGGAGTTAGAAAGCAACACCAAGGAGAGAAACAAAACCACTGCTGCAAGCGATCTTTCTGTTTACCAGTACTCTGTTGATTTAGAAAAATGTGATGGTCATGCATGACAGTGATCATGATGAAAATGGTAACAACAATGTGCGAGTGCCTCAATATATGTTTTGATCCTGATTAAACTTTCTGGTTCCTTTTGATGTATAGGTGGCTTTAATGAAGTCCAATTCAAGGGTTTTGGTTACTGCTGAGAAGCACTTGCCTGTTCGCCAGATTGCAGACAAAGAATATTTGAAAAATGCTAATAGGATGATGGTAAAATACAACCTTAAGCACAAAGTTAAAGAATTTCATGGAGGAGATTGTGAATTCCTCACATTGATCGGGCTTCCATTGACCCAAATAGACACAAAGTGACTTGTGATGTGTTGTATAATATCTCCCTGCAGGATCGTCCTCGTAAACATCAAGTGGTTCACTTTTATTGGCTAAAGCCATGTGTGCACCTACCTTCAAACCTGCAGGAGAGATAGCAGAACCCTTCCACCAGATGGTCCTGATGACCCAACCCTTGATGGCACTGATAATGGTCCCATCTTGCCGGTTGTGCCTGGAGATCTAGATGAAACAGATGATGACTCAGATGATGACGGCCCTGAATTACCGGATGTACCTGCAGTGCCTGAAGACATTGATGAGACAGTGCTCCTCAAGATCTGCAGATTGCACCACAGAACTTACCAATGGCGCAGGCAGAAGAAGGTCCAACTGGAGTGAAGGAGGCTCCTTTCAGCCCCAGAAGAACAACTCGACCTCATACAAGACCTCAAAGACTGGGACAGAACATTTATGATACTTAGGGGCCTGCCTTTTTCTGGGGAGGGGGAGTAGTGTATTGTGTTTGTGTGCGCATGCGTAGTTCCTTACCTTGAGGTACATAAAGTGCATTCCCTGTAAGATATATCGCTCTCATTATAAGCTGTACTGGTCTCGCTACACATGATCGCTGGATTCGGGAAATTTGAAGCACACTCAGTTCACAATTTATGGGTTAGACTCAAGACGAGGGTATCAGCTAATGCTTTAGTGGTTGAAATACAGGTTTGGCGGTTTTTTTGTTAACGAATTATAATGCATGTCACGGCGGAGCGGAAGAACAATAACACAAAGGATACGCCCCACACGGTGCCTAGCAGCTAGCGAGCATTAATCGCGAAATTTCCCAAGCCAAACCGCCCTCCGTCTAACTAGGTCCAGTTGTGTTCCATCCCACAACGACGGATGCTATTTATCGGCCACTGCACTGCTCATTGCATGCACGGCTGAGTACAGATGGTGACGTGTTTACGAAAGCATGCAGCATCGATTCGTCAAACGATTTATACATTGCATATCTATTGCAGTTTCGTTGCTATAATGAGCGGGGTAAGTGGCAAATGAGCTCTAGCAATCTGCGATCGTTGCACATGCACTAGTAATCATCCAGTCATTAATCCGGCACCACTTCACTTCCATTCTTCTGCATGTATGCACACGTTATTCTACATGCACATGCAAAAATAATTAAGCAATAGTGTGGAACATTTCATCACTTTGTAATCATTTTAATAGACAACTAGTGCATGCATGCATTATGTAATTGCAGCATTAATTGTGAAAAATTTAGCAAACTAATTAACCGCAAGTAATTTTTTTTTGCCGAATAAAGTTGTGAGTATAGCTGGTACACCAATATGGCGTTTATTGTCAGTAACCTAAAGTTCATGATCCTTACTTACATTCCTTAAATAAAGATGTGCCACTACCTCCCTGTTTTTAAGGGCATTGATCATATTTAAGCATGTTCTGGAGGTGATCCATAGTTTCGCCGTATAGCGCGAATTGCTTGGCTATCAAAAGCACGCAATGTGTAAGATGATCCTTATATTTAAGGATAATGACATCCTTTTATATAGATTCTTTTCTGCATGGGATTAAACATTATAACGTTCAGGACTGAGAGTCTTTTTATGTTTCTAAAAGATTAATTGACGCAGCTAATATAATATAAATAAATAGATCAACATGTTACGAATTGGAAGCTAGTCTATGAGAACCATCAAAGTTCTGGTAGCCGGGTTGTCCAGTGATAGATATATGTTCCGCGCAAAGCAGGAATTTGCGCAATCCTAGGATTGCGCTGCGCAATCTAGGAATCCTTACTTTGGCGCGCAATCCAAGGATTGCGCACCGTATTCCAGAATTGCGCACATGATCTGTTCGCATGCACGTGCGCAATCTTGGAATACGGTGAGCGAAAAATGGACAAGCAAAAGTTTGAGGAGTTCTGCAAAGATACGTTTATGGATGGTGACAGCAAAGGAAGCAAAACGATCTCCAGAGCTAAAGGAGAGAACATTATCAAACTGCTCAAGAAAGAAGGGGATATGAACGACTACACTCCTAAGTTCAGGCATTGGGTTAAGAGCAAAGGGTTTCAGCTCATATCCCATTCAGCACTGGGACTTATGGATGTGCTGTGTATACCTGCAAAAACTAGTGTAAGTGGGAAGCTTTGTATTTTAGGACATTTAGCTTGGCAATGCTATAGATATTAATGAAAGCTATATTTTGCAGAACCCCAATGACACCACTATTCTCTCTGGCTGGAGGCGTATTGCATTTGTGGAGGACTTCTATGATGTCATCCATGGGGTCCATGCAACAAGTAAAGGCCATATTGGCACAAAAAAGACAATAGCTGAAGTGGGGAAATTGTTTGAGTGCGTGCCCAGATCTGCCATTGACAAGTATGTAGCGCTATGCCTTGTGTGTCACATGCGGAAACCACAGACAACAAGAGGTCCCTTGAAACCCATTGTATCATCAGGATTTATGACAAGAGGGCAGGTAAACCCCTAGCTGACAGTAGTGCTAAAAGTTAGTTACAAGTATATGATTCAGTTTTATCAAACTTACTACCCACCCCATGTGTAGTTTGATTATGATGTGTATGTGGATATTCATTGATTTTGTATACAGATGGATCTCATAGACATGAGACATTGTCCAGATGGGACATACAAATGGATTGGCCACTACATGGACCACTGGTCAAAGTTCCATGTTCTTTTTGCCCTCTGCCAAAAATCAGCTGCTGAAGTGGGTCTTAACCTTCTGAATCAAGTGTTCAGTTACCTAGGAACACCAAAAATTCTCCACTCTGACAATGGCCGTGAGTTTGTGAATGCAATTGTGGCCAGTTTGTGTAAGGAATGGCCTGGTGAAGTCACTATTGTCAATGGCCGCCCAAGAAATCCTAAGTGCCAGGGCCTTGTTGAGCAGGGGAATGGAACAGTGGAGAAAATGTTGGGCGTTCGTCTCCTTGAATCTGACACAGATACTCCTCCTTGGTCAGAATGGCTCCCCATTATTCAGTGTACATTGCTCAATTGCTTGCACGTATGCTTTTTGATTTTTTGATTTATTCCAAATATCTTGACATTCAGATCAGTTGAACACAACTCTTCATGGGGTCATGAAGACCACTCCTTATGAGTTAGTTTTTGGCCAACCTCCACGACAATCAGTCTTTCCAGGTGTGAAGTGTGGATCCAACATTATGGAGGAAGATTTAGAAGACATCATCAATGACCACCTTCCCTCTAAATCAGATGATCAGCCTTCCTCCAAATCAGATGACCAGCCTTCCTCTGAATCAGATGACCAGCCTTCCTCTGAATCAGATGATCAGCCTCCCTCTAAGTCACATGCTCAGTCTTGCTCCAAGTCACATGCTCAGACTCTGTCAGATGATCAGCCTCCTTCTGAATCAGATGATCACCCTCCTTCTAAGTCACGTGCTCAGTCTTGCTCCTCCAAGTCACATGCTCAGACTCCGTCAGATGATCAGCCTCCCTCTGAATCAGATGATCAGCCTCCTTCTATATCAGACACTCAGCATCTTTCCAAATCACATGCTCAGGATGTCTCAGAATCAGATGATCAGTTAAAAATTACAGTAGAAAAAAAGTCTAACAACACCCCACAAAGAATAGTCAAAGCCAACTCTTTGCTAGCTACATCTGATAAGCACAAAAGAATTCGAGAGCAGGCAGATGCAAGTTATCGGCGAAATGCTGAGAGGATGCAAGTGAAATACACCAAAGGAAAAAATAAGAAGGTATATTACTTGGGGTATGTGGGTGTTTGCATGTATACTAGATTTTTGTGTACATGATTTTATATGCAGATCCAAATATTCAATGTGGGAGATTTCATCAGTGTTCGAATCCCGAGGATTGATCGGTCATCCACTGATTCACACAGACTTCCATGTGTGATTGTAGAGCGCTTAGGAGAGACATTTCATCTCTATTGTTTAAAGTGAGTGCCAGTGTATAAAACAATTCGGTGAATTTAATTGCCCTTCAAATATTCAATGCACACTAAACTTGAAGGTGCAAATTTGGTGTTCTCAGTACCTGCTTTGGTGAAGCTGACTTGGAGTGTTATGAAGGGGATTTGGGACTAGATGCACAAGATTGGAAGGCTCTAACTAGGTTATCACTTAGAGAGGCTGCCATTAAGAGCAACCCCAAAAATGACTTCATGGTATCTCGTTGTCAGTGCAAGACTAATTGTACAAGAAATTCATGCAGATGCAAAAAAACGTGGGACCATTTGCACAAGCAAGTGTCACAAGGGTTCAGAATGCCAAAATCAACCAGGACAGGTTGCCAAATTAAAACAGGGGAGTTCTAAAAGAGATAGAAAACCTGAGGTATGTGCATGCATGTTTGCATGTAAAGTGATTACTTTACAGCTCAAATTTAAAAGTGCTGTCTCTGATTTCACCCTCTTGCATGCCATTTGTTCAGATTTGGATCCCAACTATTGATTTGGATCAGTTTGATAAGGATGTTATCATGAATGGTGGATTTTTATGTGACAAGCACATGAATGCAGCCAGCAAGCTTATATCACAACAATTTCCAGCTGTTCATGGAATGCAAAATACCCTCCTTAGCCAGATGGGTGGTTTTGTACCCATCATGGACAATTGTAAGTTGCATGCTATTAAGTATAATTCTGTCATGTGTAGCTCAATTGAAACCTACCCTCAACTTATATGCCCCATTGAATGCTGAATATTCTAAATATTTGGGTTTAAAATGTATAAGTTGTATGTGACCTCTTCCTCATAGCTGTACAGATTCACTTTGTGAATGAAAACCACTGGGTGGTGTCCTCCTTCTTGGATGGAGTCATTAGTCTATACAATAGCCTCTCATCTACTACTCTCAGTGCTGAGTTGGCAGAACAACTGGCGAGGATTTACAGCCATCTGAAGGGCAGTGTTGAGGATGGTGGGCTGACAATTCATCATATTCCTGTGCAAAACAGAAAGGAGTCTCTGATTGTGGCCCATTTGCCATAGCTTTTGCTTATCATGCTACGCTGGGAGATGATTTGCAAACAATCACTTCTGATCAGGACAAGCTGAGGACCCACCTTGTAACCTGTTTTGAAAAAGAGAAGTTCAGCAGGTTTCCACTCATGTCATCCAAGGTGAAAAGAGCTTGCAAACCATCAGGGGAGTTTATTAAATTGTACTGTGACTGTCGACTGCCAGGCTCTTATGATGATATGGTTGCCTGTGACAGATGTGGCAAGTGGTTTCACTACATGTGTGTGGGCTTTGTAGCTTCACGCGCGGGTGATTGGTATTGTAGTGGCTGCTCATAGTTCTCTGTCGCAACTGTTTCAGTTTGATATCAATATGAAAACAATGATTTTATGTGCTGGCAACAACATACATTATACTATGCAGTAACCTTTCCGCGCCAAAGTAAGGATTCCTAGATCATGTTGCGCAAGCCTATGATTGCTTTGTGCAAATCCCTGCTTCGTGCAGAAATGTGCGCAATTCTGGAATACGGTGCGCAATCCTTGGATTGCGCGCCAAAGTAAGGATTCCTAGATTGCGCAGCGCAATCCTAGGATTGCGCAAATTCCTGCTTCGCGCGGAACATATATATAAGTATACCTATAAATAGAATATTTGCACAAATTTGCAGTGTCAAAGAAGCGGCGGAGCCTCTATATAAATATGATTTTAAAAGATTGGAGATTGCTGCATAATAAATATAGTACAGTAACATGTACAGGTGTATATGTATTTTTAAACTCTCACGAACTGTATCAAAGTTCTTGTAGCCGTGTCGTCCTGTGATAGGTTGCAAGGACCAGCGATCGAGCCCTCGTTGTTGAAGGCGACGAAGCAGTCGGTGTTGTGATTTAAAGTTTGTCTTAGTTGAGCGTAAGAACTGTCAGATGCGATTTCCCATTGGACATGAGAGACGTTAGTTGGTGCACCGACTACCAATTCGTATTCTGTCGAAGAGGGGGCGTTGTTTAGTAAGACGGTGGAATTGGTGGAGTTTATGTTGTCTATGGTTAATACATTTAGCATCAGGAATTTCCCAGGTTTATCCTTCAGCTCAAGGGAGACAAGGTTGTCTTGCATTAGTGTGTAGAATACTGCTGCTGACTCCTCCATTCCATCGGCCGTAATTATTCCATTCTCCGTAATTTGTACGAACTGGTTTGTGCACTGACTTAATAGTTTAACTTTCGGAGCAGCTGGAGCACAAGTAGTACGGCAGCAGAAGTAGGCCAGCAATAGTGCCCACGTGGGCAGTATGGTCGTATGGTAATTCATTTCGTAGTCGAATGATGTTGTAATGACCGCTGAATGTAGGAATGCGCTTATATACAGCTAGCTGAACAGAAAGACGAAATTGTAATTCTTTGCAGATTACATCATCTACCCACAATTCAAGTATATTAGTGCACGCACGCTATTACGTATGAAACTTGTGCGGCATCTGTGTGGGTGTACACAGAAATACAGTCAGATCTAAGGCTAATCTAATACTGTATAGGGTTGATTTGGATCCGGCAGAGATTCCGCGCTGTTTAAACCGGTGTCACGGGTAACCGGATGATCGTACGTCCATTAATTCCCACTCCCAACCGCGAGTCGCCTCACAATACAAAAATGAAGGCAAAGCAGATGCAGGCCAAAACCGATGCCCCCCCCCCCCCCCCCCCCCTCTTTCCCCGGATGTAATCAAGTCGTGGGTTGCTGCGGCAATGTATGGTAAGGTCCGGGCATGAAACTTGGAGGGAAAAAAAAACTCGCTGGATATTATGCATGGCAACACCATCTTCGGTATAATCCAGTTAGAACATATACTCTTTACTTCGCTGCAGGCATGCTTTACGTACGACCTGCATGAATGGGGATTTCATTTATAAGCTCAATTTTAATACCACTGACGTGAGTCATGTAGTGATGTGTACAGATTAGTATAATTGTACGGCGCGCACCCATGCACTTTATATTGAATAAATCAACTGCTATTCGTGATACTTTTGGCCATAAAATTCTTTTTGGGTGTGCTTCAATGATTGTTTAACATTGACAGAATTGAAATGAACTCAATGCCGGTTCGCTCTAGCTATCGAAGGCGCATTCGCGTTCAATGACTGTCTTAGATATGGTTGGATGCTATCCTACGCTCGTCTATGCAGAAATTTAAGGCTCTTCAAAATCACGTGACCACATACGCAATTATTAAAGAAGCTGATTATCGTTCAATTCAGTTCTCAACAAGGATGCAAAATTGAAGATCTAACAACACAGTGTTATAGGCCAAACATTTGTCAACAGGTACAGGAAATAAGGAAGTGTACAATGTACGCTATTTGAAATCTGACTCGGTCAGAAGCTGCGCATGCATGCAGGTTTAACTAACCATAGACATCACCGATTCCACCAATTCTACTGTCTTTATAAACAATTCCTCATCACAGTCACTGCATGAGCTGGTCACCATGGCATCTAATGTCTCTCATTGGATCAAGCTATCTACTGTTTCGTCGCCTTCAACAATCATGATGGTTCGGTGGAAGGTCCTTGCAACCTAACCCGGCTACATGCGGCCCGTGGTAGTTTAAACGTAATGTGTACGCATAGTACAAATTATTTTTTTACGTGAGAAATGATATTTTTCTAATCAATGCAATCTTTATGTCTTTGTTGGCCACAGAATATTTTAATGCGTGCTTGCATACATACAATGGGCATGCAGCCTCACTGTTTCTTTGTGGTACACATGCAGGGTCGCACGCACGTAGTTCAAGAATCTATATTGACTTTCATGTATTTTGCTGGTGGGTTATAAGCTCTATAGTTCCATGAGTGGTTGCACATGATATAATACCAATATCGTATTCAAAGTGATTTGCACGTAGACAAGTTTTTAATTTAAAATACTTCGACACCACATAACATACATGCATGCATGTGGGTAACATTCAGCTTCAAACTTGCAATTACGTATGCGCGTGCTTCAAAGAAACAGCGTGATAAAAATAGACTTGTGTTGAGATTTTGACCGTGATGTATAGATCCTTATTAACTGCAGCTAGAAATCGTGCATATTTCATGCTAGTCTCGAGTTATCTGCACCATACCAAATCAGTGTATATGAAAGTCACACGATCGCACTGCCGTATACTACACCTGATCTAGCCACAGAGATTGGAAACTTATTGATCAACAAATTTACACAATGGCTTCCAGAATAAAATTACGCCTACGCATTTTCTTACTGTGGCTAAAGATCTGGTGCAGCAGAGTCTGGGATATTTTCTGGAGCGATACATAAACGCGAGGCTCCGCGAAACAGCTGCGCATTTGCGCACGTATATTCTTTCGACAACAGCATTCTTTATCGGACGCACATTGAAGTTGAACTTTTCGCCGAACTATAGAACGGTCCTGCGATGAGATGTATCTACACAAATATGAGCTTTGCATGCTTAAAACATGCGGCAGTTACTGTTGCAGCTGGTCTCTTAAAAAAAAGAGAGATCACACAATTTAAATCAGTCACGACTTGGTCCCTTTTTAAACGGGCACGAAGCATTTAAAGCGACCAAGCGATTGATAGTGACACTAAAAACTGGAATTAAACAAAAATCATTAAGAGAGAATTCCAGATCTAGCTACTATCGTTTAAAGCCTCCCCCGACACCTTTCACGAGGTATAGAAGTATAATCTCGTCGAATCCAGACCCAATATTACGTCACTGCAACGAATGGATATCACATGATGTTTTATGACGATGTCATTCACTGCTGTTTGGGAATGATATATCTGCGCATGACGCAAGGAGATTTCACGCCGTAAATGTCTGGTATCACATTCTTCTAACAGGGTTGAAATTCTATTGCAATACCATAATTGGAGTTTAATATCCAATGAAAGCTGATTTCAAGAAGAATTTAATAATGATCAACTGTTTATGCCATATTACCAAGTTTGTTAGCGCCATTATATTTGGTAAAGAAAACACTTATCAAAAATAAATAAGCCATTATAATAAATCAATTCCAAATTTCTCTGGTGATGGCCACACCCCCGTGGTCACCACTATCTGCCAGCAGAAGCACATTTTGCGAATCGCTATTTGCATGGGGATAAAAAGCACTTGTTTAAAAAATATATATTACTGGGGGAGTGGGGAGGGAAGGGTGGAGGAGGGGGGGGGGGGGGGGGGCGAGGAAGACATCTATGGCGCTGTGAAGGGCGCGCTTGTTGATACCCTACAGTTGAATATTGAGCCCACAGAAGCCAGATTGATTATTGTTCCCAGTTAATTCCGTATACGCGGATGTCACGTTACATATCCATGTATGGAAATAGAATCTATATTAAATCTGCAAATTTGATAGCTCTACCTGCATTGAAGCAGTATCTATTGCAGCATTTATAGTTTCTGAGGAATTGGTGGGACTTGTTTAAACACAGAAAGCTTCGTACTGCTATTCAAAATGACGTAATGCAGCCACCATTATCTGTGCGGCAGTTGCACTTCTGAATAGTTCCGGTTGCAAACACTTTGAAGCGTGAGACTCCACTTTGGAACCTAAAAGTGTTTGCTATATTCTAAGGCACGTCGCACAAAACAATTAATTAAGTGCAATATAGGTGTATGCTTTGAAGTTGTTTCATATTTAGGTCAGTTGCCTCAATATGGTCTTATATCCGTGGGAACCATGCATGCATGCAGTGCCCGTGTGGAATGGGACTCCGGAAAACAGCATAGATGAGATAATATTTTCTGGAACTTCCAGATCTTCGATAATATTTTCATAGAAGGAAATTAGGCAATCTGCATTGATAAGTGTGATTAAAATTAAAAATCCCCCTCTTTAACAGCCACACCCCGGAGTCCCATTCCACACAGGCACTGCATGAATGGTTCCCACGGATATACGACCATCTTGAGGCTACTGACTTCAACATGATACAACTTCAAAGCATACACCTATATTGCACTTAATTAATTGTTTTGTGAGACGTGCCTTAGAATATAGCAAACGCCGGGCGGCATGCACCAATGCAGGTGGCGAGACAAAGAAAAAGTGTTGTCCCACTAACGTAACTGTGCCTGCAGAGTGGCTGAGCCATTTCAACGCAGCAATATACTCACGCCATATCAGTCTTAAAACTACTACTGAGGAAGTTTAGCCTTCATTTCTGTTGCTGCATGTTGGTTGTGTCAAAGCAAGGCTATAGGGTGTTGGTAGTTGTTAGCTCCCCCCACCACCATCACCAGTTCTAAAAGACCGCGGAATCCGCAGCGCTGGGTCGAGGTATAAATCGAGTGTCCTTTCGGGATTGTTCCGTTATAAATAGTGCAGACGTCTCTTACTTCAGATGGACGTGATGGACCCTTTAATACAACAAGTAAATAAAAAACCTTCTCTATCAGAAAGTTGGTGGGATATAGGATTTGAAGGCAATGGTAGTGTAAAAAGCAAGGAAACAAGGGTCTATAATAGTAAGGGAAAATGTCATAGTCCTATATTTAGCCCATTTGTAGCGTATACTATGTTCGTGTGCTAAATATAGGACTATGACATTTTCCCTTACTATTACAGACCCTTGTTTCCTTGCTTTTTACACCACCATTGCCTTCAAATCCTATATCCCACCAACATTCTCATAGAGAAGGTTTTTTATTTACTTGTTCATTTCATTTTTTTCTTTGTTCGTGCACATTGATCCGTAATGTTTAGCCACCAATGTCATATTGTAAACCAAGCTTGGTAAGAGAAGGTAGCTACATTTACATACCTTGAATAACTTTATCCGTAGTACCCTTTCGAGGTCTAGCTCGTTTGGTTTGCATGGTACGCTTAGCCTTCCCGTACCGCACTCTCTTCGCCAAGCGAGCAGATTCAGGACTCTACCAATAACGTTGCCTTTTAGCGGACCGTTTCTTCTCGGGTCTCCTTGATGCCGCCATTTTTACTTTAAGATATCTAAAATGTTATCTAATTATGCGTCTTACATATACTGTCATGTATAGTCGATTTTTTACCTATTCTAAAGCTATTGGTGAAATTTCCATTGTTTAAAGTGTTCCTATCCCAAGTTACACGTTGCCAAGAAGAAGGAGGGGGAGGAGGGGGAGGAGGAGGAGGAGGAGGAGGAGGAGGAGGAGGAGGAGGAGGAAGAGGAGGAGGAGGAGGAGGAGGAGGGGGAGGGGGAGGGGGAGGGGGGAGGGGGAGGGGGAGGGGAGGGGAGGGGAAGAGGAGGGGAGGGGTGGGGAGGGGAGGGAGGGGGAGGCGGAGGGGGGGAAACTGCTCATTTTTGACTTCTAGTTCGATTGCTATAACAAGCTTAACGATCCGATCGTCGGGAGTCTTGTTAGCGTATTTTGAATGAGTTCATAGCCCGGGTCAAATCCTATATGGAAGTTTCTAGCGAAACTTCCGATAGTGTTGAATGCTTCAGCTCTTAACTCATATCTTATCGATGACCTCATCTCTACTTAAATTAATCTCCAGATTCCTAGACTTTTGTCCTATAGGCCTAGATCTATCTAGGACACTATTAGAAGAGACAATGTGGCGCCGAAGGCGCCAAGTACGGCGCCGCAGGCGCCTCCCCATAGCCAAGATGGCGTTTATTAAGGGGGAGACGAGTTAGTGAGTTTCAATGAAGAGTGTCGGGAGGGAGGGACGGGTGCAATTTGAGGGCGGATTCGGAGAGGGGGTGAAAAGTTGAGGTGTGTGGCGGGCCTTCGGCCCCCACCCCCCCCCCCACACCCCCCCCTACCCTGCCCTAAGCCCTAATTTTTCGTTCAAACACTCACAGTCCTTCGGACTGTTGGTTTCATAATACATTTATCTAAGCTTGCAGGTAAGCTGATTAACTTTTGACTCAGCCAAGTTACTCAGAACTGATTGGACTACTTGTATCTGCATGTAAAGATTTCTTACATAATATGAACAGCGAGATCCAACATTTTAAAACTAAAACTATAACAATAGCGATAAAATAGGAAACCGCATGATGTTGTGTCATGCACAGCATCAAAGGAAATAACTTTAAAAAGTGATTTTGGTGATGTTGGCATGTTCTACCAGTCCATATGAAGTGGCGAAGCATTAAAAGAATGCGTGCAAAACCACAAAAGAGCAATATTTAAGACGATTACAAAGGCAAATATCAATCAAAACAGGAACTGACGGTGCCTATGTTTGTGCTCTACCACAGGCAATAGTATTTTAGTTATAGAAGATAATTTGATTCATCATTAACAGCATTACTACCGGATGATACGTACAGATGGGCATGCTACTGACCAATAGTATTTAGATTCTAGCAATGAACTGTGGCAGTGTGTAGAGCAGTGATTAATAGCAAGGGTTCTGTAATCAAACTACACTCACATGTATAATCCGTGCAAAGTTTGCCTTACAAAAAACGCATCCGATAAATTGGACATGCATTTATACAGAAATCCATAGTTAAAAGTGTTGAAAACTCGCTGGGATCATCATTGAGCAAAACTAATCAAAATGAACATATGTACTGTATGATGCTTATGCTTCACAATGAAATCTTCAAACCACACTTTTTCGGCCAAACGTGGCCAGGAAAAGCCTTCAAAGTTCGTCCTAGATCTAGGACGGTAACGGGATGCGAGCCTAGAGATTAAAGGTTAAGCTGAATTTACCAGGGTATAAAGGGGATGGAAAAACAGCATATTGATAATAAACACTTCGATATGCAGTTTTTATGCATATGAACGCAAACAACAGGAGAATATATTCCATAGCTGCATGTATGATTATGCTACTGAGTTCACACTTATTTTCACATTTTTTCAGCCATTGCAGTTTTCAACTTCAACCAATCACTGTGCGAGTGTATTCCCAAGTCCGTTTTCCAAATTTCTTCATCCATCTCTGCTAACTCCATCCCCTCAATCATTTCATTAACAAAGTTGCTTTTGTACTGAGACAATCCAGCTGCATTTAATAATTGCAGCACCTAAAGGTAGGTAGGTAGGTAGTCATAAAACTCTTAATATTTTTATATGTAAATTGCACACATGTAACACAGACCTGTTCGTGGGTCAAGCTTTGTAGCTTGTGACAGTCAATTTCCCCTCCACTGCATCTAGTGCACTCTTGCAAACGTAGCACTTGCTGCAATAATGCATTTAACTCTTCCCTAATGAATAAATAAGGCAACATCTTATGAATGGCATGAAATATGGCATATGAGTTATGTAAAAAGTAAATACCAACTATATAATCAGAGACGTTGTAGACATTATTACAGCAGTAATATAGATCCTTACTTTACTATGGAGATAATTTCCTCCAACATGTCACATTTTGAATGCAGTATCCGCACAGTCTCTGCTTCATCACATCCAAATACATCCAATGTCATGCAAAGTTCATTGCCAATTTGGTCCCGTCTTGATTCATCATTCCTGACCTTGAAATAGTGTGCTCTTCTCCTGTCATACTCCTCAATTAGAGTGGTAGATTTAGCTTTGTGGTCTGCCATGTTGATTGGCAACAACAGAATCTCTGCCTTAAGGTCGGAGGAAAACTCCACGACTATATCACTCTTGCCTTGCTCGGAGTATGGTACCCCAACCAGCACTGTAGTGTTGCCAAAATCTGTTATGGTGAACATTTCGTTGAAAAAAGCCTGTGGGAGTGCATCGGCGTTATTCTCTTCGGGGAAAAAGATCACACGTGACATTCTTAGGTCTTTGGCATGCTCCAACAGCTCACACAGAGGCACATGGATGCGGGCAGGATTAGTGGTGAAATGGCCATCGCATATTAAGGGGAGTCTCTTTTCACATTTGGTGGTGAAACTGTAAACGTGAAGGTACTTGTAACCTTTAAATGAAGTTACCGACAGTACAGCAATTATTTCGTTTTCCTCAATGCTTGTGGCAGGGCTGCTGCCCAAGTATGACTTAGTAGTGCATAGCACTTTTGGCATGGGGTTGGATGCTACCACGTTGGCAACGCGAGTGAATGAGGTTGAATTATGGCCCAGGATAGGGGATTGCGGTTTGACATTTCTAAAGATAAAGGCTGCCCTGACTGCAGAATCATAGGATATTTGATACTCCTGACCAAGCACTGAGCGAATGGTTACCGTCTTCAGCGTTCGAATGAAATGAATGTCATACATGTCACCCGCAGAGAAAGAGGTTTCACGATCATCCCAGTTGACACCTTTAAGAACTTTTATCCTTTGAGGCAGATGAGATGCGTAGTCTAGTGCAACAGCCTTGAGAGTAATTCCATATTCTGTTTTCTCTTTAGGGTTTTTAATGTGCACTGTATCATCCTGTTTTGTTTCAAATGGACTACAGCCGAAGAATCCGGAGTGAGAAAGTGCAGAGAGATCAATGCCTTCGCCTTGAATGGGAATGATGTCATCGTTATAACACCCATGCTTCTTGAGATCTCGAGACATCTGATTTCGTAAGGAGAATAATATGTAAGAAACATGCACATGTACGCAATTATAGCTAGGACTTGGCCTTCAGTGTGTGAAACTATTGCAACTACTCTGCCTTGTTACCCTTCTGTTGTGTTGGGATTTACTCTCTGAAAGCACATTTCAGCATTTTTAAATTTCATGACAGCTCACTGTCAATCTAGATAAAAGCCAATGGGATATGTTTGCTTTAATTATTCATTGCACAGACCTATTTAATTTTACCATGGAAGTCTTCAGAAGGGATGGATAAAAATAGGCATAGATATGTCATGTCAAACATACCACACAAAATTTCTGCTGCAGCTAATGGTTAGATGATATATGTGCTGGGATGAAAAACACAGATTGAAATATTTATTTTAAATGCAGTTTTGTGAAGAACAGAATGGACCTGTTTCAAAGATACCTATGATCAGAAAAGTTGAGTCACATGACGCATCAATCTGCATACAAGCTATATAAGGAATGAATTGGTGACATGAAACTAGGCTTTGCTATTCTATAATAGATAACCATTTCTCATCCCTCTCACCAATATAATTGTTAGTTGCAATGTACAGATACTAATACACATGACAGGTTTGAAACTTTAAAGAGAACTCAGACAATGGATTGTACAAACTGCGTGAACAGGGTTAGAAAGGTCTCCTTTTAAATACTGCCTGCATAATATAGAGAAAAAAAAAATCAGTTATTAACTTCCTTCGTGCTAACTATAATAGAAGCGTTACTCCATAACCAACAGCCCTTGTGGTTGGGTGTTACAATGCGCGCTTGCAGCTCGCCTTCTTTTTTCCCTTGGCCACCATCAGAAGCCTGAGGCGATGAAGCCTGGACTTGATTCCTAGTTCGTGTTCCATAAGTACATCATTCAGTTCCACGAAGATCATCCCATCCACCTGCTTTTCAGAAAACACCTCCTTGTACTCGTCTAAGTGCATCGCTTCTAAGACACCAAGTACCTGTGTAAGAAAACAAAGTGTTGCATTCTAGTGGCTACAACGCATTTGGAATAAATGGTCTGGTATGCGCGAACAAGTATTTCGCATATAGTAATTCCATTCACAGAGCATGCAGAGACACATGGCCTCAAAGTACCTGCTCAACGCTGAGTTCTCGAAGAAATCTTTTATTGGCCTCTTCTGTTTCATTCCCACGTATGCATGCTCCTCGCCTTGCATTGGCCAGCATTGCGACTTGATTCTGCAGCGACGTAAGAGTTTCTCTGGTTGACGAAAATGCGACACAGGGTCATTTTATTCGTATGACAAAAGCGTTAACCCTGAACCCGATGCAATACGTGCTTTAATTCGCTCACCGTACTGAAGTAACATCCTTCAATATGGCGTCGTATCTTTGGAGAAGACTGGGCACGTCGGTGGCTTGGACTGAGGTCTTTTCATGCTTGTTGCGTGACGATACTTTGCGTGACAGTGGCCCTCCCTTGTCGCGTGACGTCGCCAGCAAGCACTCTTCACAAAGCAGGTGGTCTAGAGCAGCCCCGCTTTGAAATCCACCGCGTTCCATCGCAAAGCCTCCCTTGATATTAGCGCTCTCGACCCATTCTCCGCACAAATACGTCACAGATGCCTCACTGTAACGCTCGGCTACTTTGGAGCTATGATCCCTCAGAGCTTGTTGGTGGGCTTCCGATAGGCAAACGCACTTGACTTCGAGGGGCGTCTCAACGGACAGCTCTATGACGTCTATACCGCTTCCGTCTGATGTATATCGCGTGCACACTATGGATGCCGTCTCTGCACACCCTGTAACAAAAACCACCTCCTCGAACAGCTCTCGCGGATAGCGCGAAGGAGCGGAAATATCCGGAAACAAGATCACAGACCATGGAAACGAAATGCCCGCATTGTCATGGAGCTCGGACAAGCTTAGTTTTATTTCGCTTGGGCATAAAGTAAAGCTTCCCGCGCAGTTCGTTGGGAGCAATTTGGCCGATTTGAGTGCGTAGCTGTACACCCGCAGCATCCTCTGTTCGCCCTGGTAGGTCACATCAAGTAGCGCTATCACTTCACCGGCCGCTATCCCAGAAGGCTGATCTGGCGCCAAAGTTCCGGCGCCCGCCCCGCACACCGCCCCGGCTCCCCACCCCTTCCTTGAGCACACCACCTTTGGCATGGGAGAAGCAGCGATCAGATCCGCTACGGTTTCGAACACCGTCTGATCGCTGTTGTACCCTTGGTGCAGAAATCCCGCCTTGACCGCGGCCTTTAGTGGCAGGATATACTGAAGATTACGGGAGGCCACTCTCATTGTCGGTCGCTTCTTTACAAAGTGGACGTCCAGCATGTCGTGCGGCAACAGGAGTGGTCCCAGCTGTTTGTCAACGATCACCCTACACGGGAAATAGCCAGAGTACAGCTCCGTTAGCGTTCTGATACTGATGGTCTGGCGCGGCAGGTTGACCCTCAGTGGCTTCACTTCGAGACCCGCTGCGCAACCCTGGCTCTTCGTTCGGGGAAGCGCCGGCTTATTCCTGGGGTTAGGCGTGGGTGTGTTAGCACGAGGCGACGCGACCCCCGGGGCCTGTGTGCCCGGTCCCTGCGCGGTCCACAGCGCTGGTGCCACAGGCTGCCTTGCCGGGATCGGAGGTGGCTTGTCTTCTTCGCACTGCCGAGACATCTGAAGCGGGGAAGGCCCGGGGTAGCTCGCGATGCGCGTGGCCGTTCAAATATATAATGCCAGCGTTGTCATAGAGCTCGGAAAAGCTAAGTTTATATAATGCATGCTCCCTTGCTAGTGGCGTCATGTTACACGCATGGGTATAATTAAAGTACATTACATGCAGAGATTAGATACATGCCGTTTGGAGGTGCGTGGCACTATAGCGTCATGAAAGGTGGTCTCTAGAAGTACATTCAACGCGTTGGTTCTGCCGCTAATATGTATATACACAATGCATACTTTCACCGGCCACCAGCACTGTAGCAAAAACACGTACCTACATGCAGGTTCTATGATGCACAAAGGTACACATTTCTTCATTAAAAATCTCATGCATGCATGCTTGCTTGCCTTTTGTTCATTGGGGCACGGACCTTGCCTGTATATATAGGTATCCGATGTCCTGGTTAATTGTCTCAATCGCTTCGGAACTGTAGCCCCATTTGTAAACGGTATCAGACCTCGACGTATAATGATAGCAAAAGAAAGGAAAAGGTAATATATAACGATGCATTGTGCGTGCAATGCAATGCGGTCGTAAATTAAACTCTGCCATGTCGTTTCCCAAGTTCGCAGAAGTCATGCGAACAATGCTAACACCTTCGACAACAGCTGAGTATTTGTATCTCATTGTAATAGATATGTATTCACTTAGACCACTAGCTATGTGCGCGTGCATGCGTGCAAGCGCAGTGAACATGTTAATCGCGCTCAGTTTATTGGACAGCTAGTGTCCAGCAAAATTGGGCTTCTGCGGTGACGATTTTATCACTACATAAAAACTGTATGTCAGTGATCTGTAATAGCTTCGCAACCGTACAACCAGAGAGGGATTGGCAACGCGTCACGTGACCCATAGATATTTGCAATTTCATGTGTGCCATCCGACCTTGTGTGAATCACACGTACATCGAAGTGTGAAAGGGGTACGAAAATTCGCTGGCGTTTTGAAACAAAGATGGATAAGCACTTTTCACCGTAGTACGCAAGCAGGTTAATGTATACATGTAATGATGTATATGTTACGACCCGATTTAAAACCCGACCGGCTTTAAAGCCGGCCACCGGCTTTAAAGCCGGTCGGCCCGCTGTAAAGCCGGTTAACCGATTTTAAAGCCGGTCAACCCGATTTCAGACGTAATCTGCAACTGACCCGCTTTAAAGCCGGTCGACCTGCTTTAAAACTATATAAACTAAGACTTATAAGTGCCCATATTTTTGCACAATAGTACGAGGATTATTGATGTCTTGTCCTGGCATTAGGCAGCATAATAGCATACCCGCTATAAACTAAGACTTATGTACGAATATGTATGTACAAGGGTGCAAGGATGATTGATTGATGTCATGGAATTAAGCAGCATAATCAGCATGTACTACATGAAATATGCATTGGTACAGTGCAGTGTGAACTGAGCAGAATTGTGTGGATACAAGCAACAATAATTCCAATCACACTCTGTATATTGCTGGTGATGATGCTATTCAACTGTTCTGACACAGATTGCATATCCATTGAGTGCGTGGATTATCCAAGTAAGGGAAGATGTGTGTTCTTAGAATGTTAGCAACATTTTCAGCTGTTTTACTGTCCACTGAAGGCATATGCGAAATTGAATTTTGACCAATGGTCAACACAATGGAGAATCCATTTCTTTGTTCCATGAGGGAGATGCCGCATATCAATTAAGTCAATCTACAAAAGAATGCAATATTTGTACGCATTGTGTACTTGTAAAATAACACATACCTGCAACCTACAAAAGAAACCATGAGCAATTATTGGTCTCAGTGGACCACTAGAGACCTGTGGTTTACGCAACTGACAGCTTGGACACATAGAAACAAATTTTTCAACTGCGCTTCGTGGAATTCCATGATACATGCTTTGCAACTGAACACAATAACCGTTATTAACGTTAGAAATTTTCGAACCATTGTCCAATCTTATGTTACCTTGTTAAATGTCTTCTTGTAACCAGCATGAAGGAGCTCTTTTTCGTGCACTTCCTGGATAAGTCCGTAGAACTCTTCAACAAATGCCACTCTCCTATTCTCCCCAAGAGCTGTATTGTCTTCCAATGCCTATATTACACAACAAGTTGGTAATCGTGTACGCAAACCTGGCTGGCGAGTGACATACCTGATGTTTAGTCGGTACGACTAACACATCGTGCGCTCCTAGACTTGGGAGGTTAAGGATCTTGAATTTATGCTTCCTTACGAAAAAGCGCAGGTTTTTGTCAACAGATGAAAGATCCTTTAGAGCTCCTATGATCTTTTCTCCGAAATCCTTATGGAAGACCCCGCTTGTTCCTCGAGTGGAGGAAGGAAACTTCTCTGTAAGATAGGCGGTGAATTCTCTTTCTCTTTCTTTTTTGTCCATTTGGATTCTTAATGCCACAAAACCAAACGACCGAATGACACGTGTCTGGCAAATGATGAATTATTCATCGACCAGCTTTAAAGCGGGTTAACCGGCTTTATATCCGGTCAACCCGCAACAAATTGGGTCGGCCGGTTTTAAAGCGGGTCAGGAGTTTTAAATCGGGTCGTAACATATATTTTAACAAGTTCTTCAGGATCGGGAGTTCTCCGCGTGATTTTATTTTGCCTATAAGTTCAGCGATGTTGGGTGCGCTCTTTTTTGTGGGACAGTATCTAGTGAATCGACGAGTGTTTCTTTCTGAAAACAGTTACTCCAATTTAAAAATGGATGTATTTTACGCGCGATTCTTGTTTTGCCAATAACGCGCTCAGAACCACCCGTATATAACCAATCGAGTATGCAAATCTTGTGGGACAGTGTAGCCATTGCGGGGCAAGCTAGTACCATAAAATCTATACTGGCTTGTAGCTCATTCCTTACATTTAGCGTCCAAGTATAGTTATGTGCACCACGCGTTTGGTTGACAACTTGCATTTTTTCGAAGGGAATGAATTTATATTCGGGAAAGAGCGGCTCCCGCAGCAAAGGGTTCTCGCGAGAATAGCCCTCTGTTTCTTGATCATTGAGTACTAGCACTAGCCTGCTCTGGCCAGATTTTATTACCGTTGAGAAGAGCGCATGCGTTGTTCCCTTCTTGAATGCATGCATACATGTTCTGTCCGGATGTTCATGACAATCGTTCTCTGGAACCGGTGTCGTGGGATAGTCGGCACCCCAATAATTGGCACCCCCGTTCCAAATATCCTAGGATTCTTGGCACCCCCATTCCAAATTTCCTACGGGACTTTTGGCACCCTTTAGGATTTCGGTACCCTCATGTTTGAATCGACAAAAGTTGATTATTAGTGTGATTGTGGAAAGGAGGTCAGAAGACGAAAAGTGTGTATACGATGTAACTCTAAACTACATCGCCCGTGAAAGCTACCCTCAGGATGCAACTAAACAAGATAAGTGTGCCATTCGCAAAAGAGCAAAGCAGTATCGAGTGCAAGATGGGCAGCTGTATAGAGTAATCTGTTCAGATTCAAAGAATGGGGATGCGCTTTCTCTTTATATAAAAGACGCAAAGACAAGGAAGCAGATAATTCATGGTTGCCATATCCGACTAGCGGGAAACCATGAGGGTCGCGACAGAACGCTTGCAAAGATTGCGCAAAAGTATTTCTGGCCAGGATTATATCAAAGGATGTGAGAATTTGGGTAAGTTACTTATCTTGTCATTTCTACTACTGTCAGCATCTCGTGTTTTTTCTGTTTAAAATTTATTTTTGTGTATGCCAGGTGCAGCATTGTGATCAATGTCAGAAGACGAATAGAAAGTTTGATCATCCAGCTGAAGAGCTGCACCCTTACCAGTTTCCAACAGTAGCTGGAAGCAGATAGGAATAGACCTCATTGGGCCTCTGCAACAACCACAAATGGTAACAAGTATGTGATAGTTGTGACAGATTATTTTTCGAAGTGGCCAGAAGCAAGTGCATCTCCAAAAAAAGAAGCCATTAATGTTGCTGACTTTCTTAATGACCTCATTGTTCACCTCATTGTTCGTCATGGGTGCCCTGATGTAGCAATATCTGATCAAGGGACTGAGTTTTGTGATCAGATCTGTCCACATGTGCATTATCAAACAAATGTAACACTTCAGTGCTCTGAAACATATGGCATTGTCATCATCCTTACATGTTAAGAGGGAGAGGGTTGTCTGGTCACATGGGTCAGAGGGATTACATGAGATGAGGGGTCTTGAGGGGATGGGTTGTCTGGTTGTATGGGTCAAAGGGATTACATGTGATGAGGGGTGGGAGGGGAGGGTTGTCTCTGGATGTATGGGTCAGAGGGATTGCATGAGATGAAGGGTCTTGAGAGGGTGGGTGGGAGGGTTGTCTGGTCATATGGGTCAAAGGGATTACATGAGATAAGGGGGTGAGAAGGGGGAGGGTTGTCTGGTTGTATGGGTCAGAGGGATTACATGAGATGATGGTCTTGAGGGGGTGGGAGGGGGAGGGTTGTCTGGTTGTATGGATCAGAGAGATTACATGAAATGAGGGTTGGGAGAGTTGTCTGGTTGTATGGGTCAGAGGGATTGCAAGAGATGAAAGGGTGGATGGGAGGGTTGTCTGGTTATATGGGTCAGAGGGATTACATGAGATGAGGGGTCTTGAGGGGTTGGGAGGGGGAGGATTGTCTGGTTGCATGGATTACATGAGAGGGGGGAGGTTTATCTACTCCATCAGGGGTTGTTGGCTTGTCAAGTTATACATGCATTATTATGTATTTCTTTATGCTGTATTTACTTCAGTTGTAAGATTGTTTATCATCTTCTGAAGTTAACAGCCCAAAGCTGCTAGTGCATATCATCCGCAGACAAATGGATTGACAGAGAGGTTTAACCAAACACTAAATGGTTCCCTGATTCAAGTTGTAAATGAAAAACAAAACGACTGGGATGATCATATTGAGAAAATCATGTTTAGCTACAGGTATGAAGCATTCTGTATTTGCATAATAATATTAAATATGATTATTTACAGGACATCCATTCATGCTTCTACTGGCTATACCCCTTTTTCTAATGCATTTTTGGGAGGCTAAGCTCCCAGTTCATGTGCAGGTGGAAAGTGTTGTGGGTGGTAGCTCATTGCCACAAATTCTTACATAACCTGAGCATCTGAAACATATTGATGCTCTTATCAGTCTTCAGGAAAAATATCTTGCCAAAGCTACACAGAGTATTCTCTGTGCACAAGCCAGACAGAAGCTACACTATGATTAAAAACACAACACAATTCTATATTTAAAGTGGTGGGACAAGGTGTTGAAGTCGAATGCAAAAATGGGAAGCAAGCTAGAGAAACCATGGCTTGGTGTTTACATCATTCAAAAAGACCTGGGCAAGGGTAGATATTGTCTGAAAACATTGTAGGGAAAACCATTAAAGCAAACCATCCACTGTGCTCGCCTTAAGCGTTGTCTTGATCCAGTAGTTGACGACAACATTGTGGACGAAGTTGAAGAATTAGACAACAGTGACAGTGAGTGTGCAGGTGAACAAGAAGCAACTAATGGAAAAGGTATGAGTGACAGTGTTCACCATGAATAAAATATAACGACAAGGAGCAAGGATGTCAGAATGAAGAACAGCAAAGTCACAGTCCAGAGCAGCGTGAAATAATGGAACCTGTATCTGTATTCGAGGAGCAGTTGTATTCTCCAAACATTTTACATCTATGGAGGTCAGGAGCATGTACATCATATTATGAAGCCAAAAAAGATGATGAAGAGTTTGATGTAAATTCTAGCTGATTTTCTAATGTTGTGGTGCACTCTTTTATTGTTATTTATTCTCTACAGAACGCAGAACTGGATCTGCAGCAAGAGGAATATGCATTGAGTAAAGACATAGATGTCTCTCTAGATAGACTTCTGTGAGTTTTCCATTGCAAGAAGTGCTGGGCGGAAATTTTGTTGTTGTCAATGATAACCTGCATGCTAAGTTTGTTGAATTCAAAGGGAAAGTCCTATCATACATTGGAACTACACATTGCTTGGTTAAAGGAATTGAGCTGCTTATAGTGTGGAGCAGATCCACCAAAGTCCAGTTGAAGCCTGTTCATTTACTTGGGAACATTTATTTTCTGATGAGTCCTTATGATCTAGATGAATTGCGTGAGTGGGTCAGAAATAAAAGAAGTTTTTTATTGATAAGGATTTTACCATTGATGGGTTACTAGAATATGAAAACAGTGTAGCAGCAGCAGCATATCATCTTGGGTTTTAGAGATTACTGACGAAGAGCATAATGATCATATCAACTACCAGCCAGTTTGCAATGAGTGGCAAAAGGAGAGCTATGCTCTTCTAGGTTGACATTCATCCGTGTGAATCACCCTCATTTGACACAGCCATCAATGATTGCTGTGTCACACTGCCCATTAGCAAGCTAGGATTGCTGCATATGGAAATTGTTTCTTTCGGTCTGTTTCTCTAGCTGTAAAAGGATCACAGGAGTTTCTTGAAGAACTGCGTCTGCTCAAACATTTCTGTTATTGCGTGGCATACATTACATAACAGCCATTAAAAGCCTTGAAATGGTCCTCCGCTTTCTTACATGCCAGAAGGCCGGTGAATAGTATTCTAGATTTCCATTATTATTTAGGAATGTGAGGGGGTTCCAAAATTCCTAGGAGAAATGGCTATGCTAAGGGATGCCTATTTTCTTACAGGGATGCTGAATTTCCTAGGAAAATTGAAGTGGGGGTGCCAAAATTCCTAGGAAAAATGGCACGGGGGTGCAAAATTTTCAGGGATTCCATTTCTCCTGTGACACCGGCCATCCGGTTGATCAACTGGTCGTCCTGTTGATTAACTGGATATCGAGTTAATCAACCGGATCACGAACACGAGAGTAGTACTATTTGTGAGCAGCAGAACAGTTTGAAAGATATCTTTCAAAAGTTCATCGAAGCTTCATTTCAACCGGAGTTGAAGCGTCTAGACGCGCTGTGATAAGGCACAGACTAGCTCAACGGATCGATAATCGGTCGATCGTCTCAAAGGAATAAATTATTTCGATGCTTAATTCTTTACGACACTTCGTGAAAGAAGAGTCGTTTCGCATGCCATCAGCAGGCATTGAAGATGCCTTGGTCGTGACACTGGACGAAGGAAAGAGGCAATATTCAGTACCGCGTGTGGTGAAACCATAGACAATTTCTACCATTTAATTCCTGTTGTCAAACCTTATTAATCGTAGATTATTTCTTCCACCAAATAATTGGTGATGTTATTACATCATGGCCGGGAACAGTGCTGTTTGTCAGAGGGTGGCTGCGTCACCCACAGTCACAGGGGTTAGTTGAAAAAGCTCATTACACCTTGGAGCATATGATGAGTGCATGCTGAGTTTCATGGACAATACGGTTGCCATACATTATCTGTAAGACAGGCGGGAATTGCAATTTCCAAATGTTATTAACTAGGATTATAACAACCCATTTATGCTGCTGCCTAATTCTGTTAGTACACCAATTTGCAAGTTTGCAAGGATTAAGCCTGTAAACCATATCACCTGAAGTTAAGAAGGTCAATGATAATCCTATAGGATTGTTGCTGGGGTGAGGAATAATGCAAAACTGGTTATCAGTAGACTTATGGCTAGCTGTTCGTGCCTTTTCATACTCAAGTACCACGATTGAAAAAGTACAAGGTTGCCTGGAAAGGGTCAGCATAAATGTCTTTTGGGAAACAGCTGTACATAAAATTTATAATTCATTTCTACGGATTCACGCGCGGATGGCACGCGTTAATTAGCGTTAAGTGGACTCGTTGACAATCCCTCTATATATTATCTCTGGTACAACTTTTTCCTTTCAAATCTCGATCGTACATGCGTTTCTCTCACCAATGTGAGTTCTCTTGTGAGCAGTGCTGGTGCGATACGGTCTTTTGCCGATATCGTCTATATCGCGATATGAGTAAAATATCGCAATATTTATCGCGATTATATTCATCGAGCAATTATCACACAATTCTCATAGTTGAGGCTGCCTTGTTGTGGCGGCGACAAAAGAACCAACAGATTATCCGTGTACGTAGGGTGGGGGGAGATATCGTATAGAGTGGGGAAGTATAAGGAAGTATCTAGCTATCATAGCCCCGACTGCACCGTCAATAGGGCTTTCCCACGGCATAAGCCAGAAAAGAAATGATGAAGCCACTTACCAGAACGGCTGGGTAATTGCATTTTTCAGTGGCATAATTTTAAGTGGTTCGTATTGACTTATGCAGCTATACAAGTAGCCCGATTAAGTTTGCGGAGTTATTCGCAGTTGCGGAGATGTGCATGCACATTTAACGCAACGATTCTACCTTTGAACCAGCGCTCGCGCATTCAATGGCAATCACTGATGGGCGGGAAATTGCATCGTCTTTGTGCTCGTCTTTACGAAATCTATAAAAGCAGCTGCTATTTTTAGAGATTAATAAGCCAGGTGAGCGATAACACGAGCTCTACATTTCTTTCTATCAATGAACAAAACCAATTGTTTAACGATGAATGTTTAGCCACGCCGCACGCAATCGACACCCAGACTGTAACTATATGGAACCCAAACGTATAGGTGTATGTGTAAATTGGAAGATATTTTAAGCTTCTCAAAGATAGCAAGAAAGCATAGGCCAAAAGGACCTATATCTTGCATGTACACAATGCACCTCCTACACGAGGGAAATTTGCAAGCCTTCCATATATCAGGACAAGGCAGGATAGCCCCGAGATCAACCCCCAGAAGTTATGTAACAAGTGCTACATAATGCTATTATTAGCCATTATGCACATAAAAGCAAAGCGGTCAGTTACGGACTGTTTCCGTAATTGATTTCTGTGGAATTTGACCCACCTTTATTTTAAGCAATATATCCTATTATGACAGAAAATCGCTCAACATGACGAATCTCTGTACTTTTCCGTTGTTCGTGGGTCACGGCCATCGCATTGAAATTTGGACAACAGCGCCCACTATGAATTTCAACTAACTAGCAACATACTTCCATAGCAACGACATGAAGATACCGTCGGTGTTTTTATCTAAAGCGCAACCTACATATACAGTAAGGACTCGGCCACCTGACTATGCTAATTTCATGATCAAGCAATGATACCTTGGCAAACACGTGCCACTGCCGAAAGGTCACGCTATCTAAATGGATGCGGTCAACGGTGCTCATGTTTTGCTCGACAAGAAACGCCTTGAACAAAGTAAAGGGTTTGACCATGCGTTTCAAATAGTTTTTACGTTGCTACGCGACTTTGTCTGTCCATATTCGTCAGTTGAATATTGGGTTCTCTATAATGGTAATTTACGTACATGACTGTATGACAAATGGATCCACTCAATTAGGCACGTGATGCATACAAGCCTGTCACAGGGGAATTGTATTGGCTGTCCTAGCACATCAAAACAAATTGGACACATCAATTCATCTTTAGCAGATAGCATCTGTGTAGTGGCCAATGGTGGTTGCAATTGGTTTGGATTTTGCTGGTATGATTTTTTGTGCAGCTATAGCCTTAATATTGTACAATATCAGCCGGAGTACTGCCTCGTGCTTAGAGGGATGGATTTCAAGGACTGTCTTTTTGTGTGTCAATATGAAAGGCCAACAGTAGCTCTTCATGAAACTCCACGCACATGTACATAACAGAGTGCCTCATTGTTGCTTGTTTAGGGAATTTAGATGGCTTAAGCTTGCAACCACATAAACGGCACAAATCATCCAATTGATACTTTTGTTGGGATTCCATTGTGACTGTAGATTGTTCGCGGCGTGTGAATTATTCATGGTTTTGTAAGAGATTTTATACGCCTAGTTTGCAAGCGCGTAGCACGAAACTGAGTTCATTAAATGACTTACCCTCGATCCTTTCCCTTTTTTTCTCTGCGTATACCAGCCGATTTAATAAGAGCAATGTTTTACAGTTTGAAATCAAACACATGGCAGTTTTAGTTTTTGTTGAGAAGAGCCTGTGTGCGTGGCCACAAGTACATCGTTGTAACTATAGTATTCGATTGCGCAAATAGCCCTATGATATTTCAGATGTTTACTCAACCTAAATTTGTTGTTGGTTGTCGCATTGGTACAAAAGGACCTTTAATTTATACATAAAAATATTTATAATTATACCATAATTTGATCCTTACGAGTTACGATCTAATTTCAAAACCTAATGTCACGTACGGAACAACCGTGTGGTGTTACTTTCCGTTGTTCGGAGCAACCAGGCCCCCCCTCACTGTTGCCTAAGGGGGCTTGTCCAAACTATATTTGGAAAAATTAGCGTCATTGTGACGTTAGGGGGGGGGGGGGGGGGGGGGGGGAGGCTGTGACGTTAAGAAAAATTTTATTGTCCGCAAGTATTGTTTTATAATACGGAACATCTAGTTAGCTGCAGCGTTGACTCCAGTTGCAGCAGTTACGTCTATTCAGACTACACTGCACATTGAGTAATGTTTCATGCTACTAATCTAACAAAAACGCTATGACGCTAAGAGGGGGGGGGGGGGGGGGGTTAATATGTTAACGTCACAATGACGCTAATTTTTCCAAACATAGTTTGGACAAGCCCCCTAAGATGACGATTAATGACACACTATACGGTGATTTTACAAGTGATAAAAAATCATCTATTTGAAATTTAGCTTGCGTTACTTGTACAACAGTTGTTCGCACCTGCGCTTGAGACCATAAATAGAATCATCATCAAATCAACACGGCGGGGAACTTCCGGAATTGGTCTGGGCACCCGTTTTCGCAAGTTTTAGTTTGTGGCTGGGTGAGTTCTAAGGCACATTGTCGAGGTAGCAGTGCAAAGTGCGGCGTATTTCTTCATCAGTGCATGCTGTCTCTCCCTTACCGTAACTAGTAAGAGAGATGAACGTATTGTGAACATCGCAAACTCAAGAGCGTAGCAGACATAAGTACCCCCTACTTTGGTGTTGGACGGTGTCTTGACAACCTGCGCTCTCGTGTAAGTAAAGAACCCTTGCGTCTGTGCGCGTGCATGCGCGTGCGATGGATTGAACCCTTTGTAACTTGTCATTTATAATATGCTTGTCGGCTTGTGCTGTTGTAGTCGCAGTACAGGGGGGGGGGGGGGGGAAGGTGGTGGGAGCTGGTGGTGTGCGTACGGTACTGCTTACATTTGAGTATGTGTTTGCGTGCGTGCGTGTGTTGTGTTTGCGTGACACGCGATGAAAATCAGTAGCTGTTTAGGGTCACATTTTTTGGTGATCACATTAGGTGATGAGTAAAGGTGGGGTGAAATCTGTGTCCTTTGTAATGCATATAGGTTGTCACCATTAACCAACTGAACCCCCCCCCCCCCCCCCCCCCCCTCACACCCCTTCATGGAAACCCTTGGACCCCATGGGAACATTATCCCACCCACCCACCTACCACCCTGGCTACCACATGGACATGGTTCCCTATTGCAGGTATTGATGTTTTAGGCAGGAATGCCTAATTTGGTGTTGGATCATTGGTGAAATGAAACATGCCAGCGTGTGCACATTAGAGGGCCAGAGGGGATGGCTAAAAAGGGTGCATTGTGCCCTCTTATGAAAGCCTGGAGAAGGACATTGTTAACTGAAGTACAAAAAAAAAAAAAAAAAAAAAAAAAAAAAAAAAAAAACAGGTCTGGTTACAGGGTATGAACAAACACACTCTTTCAACTTGAATGCCCCTGTATGCTGGTGCGCATTGTGTGCTGGAGTGTGTTGTTGATACCTCTTTTTACTCGTGTACATTTTGTGGTGGAGTGTGTTGATACCTCTGTACGCTGGTTTCATTGATGCTGCATTCTTTTTGCATCAATGCCGAATCAGATGGTTGTACAAGAAAGTCCCCTTGCAGTAGTGAGGGGAGGGGGTAAGAAGCAAGAGGGTAGACTAGGTAGTAGGAGTGGGCACTAGGTGGAAGTGGCACATAGATGTAACCTAGAGAAAGGTGGGCACCAATTAGGAAGCAAAATTTAGTGAGAGAGAGAGAGACACTGTGGGATGTGTTTTGTCATGTCGTGTTTTACTCACAGGGTATGTCGGAGAACAGAGGTGAGGAGATACTGGCTCGTGTCAAATCTCTCAAGTCAGTAAAATCCAACAAGGACTTTCGCTCCATCGTACCTCCCCCTCCCTCTGGTCCACCTCCTCATCCTGGACCCCTCCCAATTCCTTGTACAACCCCTCCCCCTGGACCCCTCCCACTTCCTGGTACAACCCCACACCCCGGACAAATTGCCTCCTCAGATCCAACCCCACTCCCTGGAACACTCCCACCCACTGGACCAACCCCACCCCCTGGACCAACCCCACCCACTGGGCCACTCCCACCCGCTAGTTCAACAACTCCACCTACTGGACCACGCCCACTTTCTGGGTCGCCAGCGTCTGCCACTAATTTGATGCAGTGTGACAGTGCTCCAGTGAGGTAAGCGTTCTGCTCCATCAGTTAACCCAGTGACTTTTATGGCAGTCCTGGTCCCTCCACTTTATATTCCTCTTTGCTCATTTTCTGTTGTTCAACTTCCTTTTCATTGCAAGTATGCAAATTACCTCATCTTCCCCTATCTGTCTCTGCCTCCCTCCTCCCCTTACCCTCCTCCCTCCTTTCCCTCCTTTAAACCCTCCTTACCCTCCTCCCTCCTTACCCTCCTCCATCCTTACCCTCCCTCCTTACCCTCCTCCCCTTACCCTCCTCCCTTCTTACCCTCGTCTCTCCTTACCTCCTCCTCTTACTCTCCCTTACCCTCCTCCCTCTTCCTCCTCTTACCCTTCTCCTCTGCTTGTCCATTGCTTAACCACTCCTATATATACCTCCTCCCCTCTCCTACCTCCCCTCTCCTATATACCTCCTCCCCTCTCCTATATATACCTCCTCCCCTCTCCTATGTATACCTTCTCCCCTCTCCTATATACTTCTCCCCTCTCCTATATACACCTCCTCCCCTCTCCTATATACACCTCCTCCCCATCTCCTATATGCTCCTCCCCTCTTCTATATAACCTCCCCTCTCCTACTGTATATACACCTCCTCCCCTCTCCTATATACCCTCCTCCCCTCTCCTACATTTTCTTCCTCCCATCATGCACACTTCCTCTTCCCCTCCAGACCGATGTCAGGCCCATCGTCACATGACTCCCTTGCCTCCAGACCTCCACTCCCCCCCCCAGTACCGGCCAAACCACTGCTCAGGGATTGCAGCCCTCCTCCCTTCCTAGCGGCCCTGGCAATGGACGCCCCCGCCACACCAGAACTACGTCTCCCCCCTTCCACTTTCGTAACCGTCCCCTGTCCGACGTACGGCTCCCTTCCCGCCACCCCGGTAAAACCGAACCCCATCGCCACGGACACCGCCGCCACCCTATCGGCCACCGCCACCTACTCAACGTACTGCGCTCTACCCGAGACACAGCCAAGCGCGCAGGGGGCAGCAGCAGCACCGGTGTACTCCACGTACGGCGTCCATGGTGGTGTCGGACCCCTGGCGGCGGCAGGGGGCACATTCAACCCCTTGGACTTCAAAAAGACTCAGGAGGAGGCCGTGCCGCTGGAAAGATTCGTGGAGAACAACCAGAAGTCCTTCCCCACGTGCGTCCAGGTCGTGCGAGGTTACTGCGGGGCGACAGAGAGGGACGTGGTTTCGGCCGGCGACATCTACAACTTCCACTTTGTCAAGCGGACCGAGGTGATTCACATCCGTGGCAGCAAAGGTACCAAGTACGCCATCCCCCTCAACTCAGCGGTGCAGTGTGGCCTCGTGTACCCACCTGCCCTGAGGTACGAGGAGGAAGGGGGGGAGGAGGGGGTTGGTGGGGAGGGGAGAGGAGGAGTAGCCACCTTTGACAATGAGGCGTGCATGTTTAAAAGCATCTCGGAGCTGATGTCGGCCAACCCCCTCCCCTCCCTGGTGAGGGCCATCGGGTCCCACCAGGCTAGCGACGCCAGATCCATCGTCGAAGAGAACGAGCTCTTCATCGTCGTCAAGACGACGCGCAAGGTGCGACGTTTCGGGCAGCAGTCCCTGAAGGTGTACAGCCTGACACACCAGGAGAGCAAGGTCCTGCACTCGGACTGCACCTCATCCTTCACGGCCAGCCCCCTCAGCGTCCTCCTCTACCCCCCGGAGATCATACTGCACTTCCTGAAGGCTTTCCCCCTGAAGGCGGTGCTCTACTTCGGGAACGATGACGAGAAAATTCCGGAGCACCTCCTTGCTGAGGTGGTCACCCTGGTCAGGCACAACGTGGAGAGGTCTGTCATCGTGACGTCCTGCCTGGATGGCCCTCGGAGCAGTACCACCGACGTGGGCATGCCGATGGAAATACCCGTCGCCCTGGACATTGACGTCTCCATGGTTCCGTCCGAGCTGCTCGAGAGGAACGACCAGCTCTGTGCCCAGACCCGTTCCCTCCTTAGGGACTTCAATCCCTCCAAAGTCCGCCCCTGCGGCGGGAACGGCATGCAGGCCTTCCAGGCCGTGAGGCAGGGGTACGAGAGCGTGGGACTGGAGTTGGAGCCCCCGTCGTCCTTCTACTGTGAGGTCAAGCCCCGCGCGCTCGTGCACCCAAACCTTTTACCACCCCTCACCCCTCCTCCTCCCCCCACCGCCGCCATCCCCCCGCCCCTCCCGGCAAACATGCCCGCAAGACGCCAGATCTTTGCCTCCGTCAGCGCAGCGGACATACCTTCCTTGACGCGCAACCAGCCCGCCGCCTCCCTACGTCTGCAGGATTCGGCGGGCAGTTTAGGGGATGGGGAGGAGGAAGAGGAGGAGGAGAGCCGAGGGGGAGGAAATAGGGAAGAACCCGCCGTCCCCAACGTGGGCGTCGGCTCGACCGGGACCGGCGGCCCCGCCCCTCTAGAGGCCACCGTGGATAACTCCCTCTACGGAGCGAGCGACCTCTCCGTGCAGGTGCACGTCGTGAGGAGGATGGTGGAGACCATGCAGAGCCAGGTGGACATGGCGGAGAGCGCCGGCAGGAAGAACGGGAGCGCACTGATGGCCCTCAGGAGTGAGGTGGCGCAGTTCAAGGGCGAGGTGAAAGCCGAGGTGGGGCGGCTCGCGGACGCTGTGACCTCCCTCCTCGCGCAGGTGGGTGCCCTCCGGCAGTCGGTTCTCGAGGTCCAGGCCCGCGGGAGCGCCTCCGCTACACCACCACCGCCGCCACCCCCGACCGGGCACACTGTACCCTCCGCCCAAAACGTGGTCCCCCTCGCCTCTGCAGTGGTTGCTGCCACGCCTGCCTTGCAGCCCGTTGCCGCCAAAGTCGGGTCCCCACCGGTGACCCCCGCGACCGTCTCCAGCCCTCCCAACCCCGGCGCCCCTGTCCCCCGCCCGCCCGTGGCCAACCCCCGTCCACCCATCACCAACCGCCGTCCCCCCATCACAACCCCCCGCCCTTCTGCTGTTGCCTCCAGCGCAAAGACTAATGCCACTGCTGTCAAGCCTGCTTCCTTGACCACACCCACTTCACCCCCGGCTGCTCCCACTCATGTCAAGTGCACCAAAGACGAGAACATTGAAGCCCTTAAACAGTTTGACCATGTACAGGTTAGCCCATCTCCACCCACCCACCCTAGTAATTCTCTCCCCCCCCCCCCACACACACCATAATGATCCCCTCCCCCACCTACCATAATGATCCCCTCCCCCACCCACCATAATGATCCCCTCCCCCCACCCACCATAATGTCCCCTCCCCCACCCACCATAATGATCCCCTCCCCCACCCACCATAATGATCCCCTCCCCCCACCCACCATAATGATCCCCTCCCCCCACCCACCATAATGATCCCCTCCCCCCCACCCACCATAATGTCCCCTCCCCCACCCACCATAATGATCCCCTCCCCCCACCCACCATAATGATCCCCTCCCCCCACCCACCATAATGATCCCCTCCCCCCACCCACCATAATGATCCCCTCCCCCACCCACCATAATGATCCCCTCCCCCCACCCACCATAATGATCCCCTCCCCCCACCCACCATAATGATCCCCTCCCCCCCACCCACCATAATGTCCCCTCCCCCACCCACCATAATGATCCCCTCCCCCCACCCACCATAATGATCCCCTCCCCCCACCCATCGTAATGATCCCCTCCACCCACCATAATGGTCCCCTCCCCCCACCCACCATAATGATCCCCTCCCCCCACCCACCATAATGGTCCCTCCCCCCACTCACCATAATGATCCCCTCCCCCACCCACCATAATTATCCCCTCCCCTCCCCCATCCACCATAATGATCCCCTCCCCCACCCACCATAATGATCCCCTCCCCCCACCCACCATAATGATCCCCTCCCCCCACCCACCATAATGATCCCCTCCCCCACCCACCATAATGATCCCCTCCCCCCCACCCACCATAATGATCCCCTCCCCCCACCCACCATAATGATCCCCTCCCCCCACCCACCATAATGATCCCCTCCCCCACCTACCATAATGATCCCCTCCCCCACCCACCATAATGATCCCCTCCCCCCACCCACCATAATGATCCCCTCCCCCACCCACCATAATGATCCCCTCCCCCACCCACCATAATGATCCCCTCCCCCACCCACCATAATGATCCCCTCCCCCACCCACCATAATGATCCCCTCCCCCCACCCACCATAATGATCCCCTCCCCCACCCACCATAATGTCCCCTCCCCCCACCCACCATAATGTCCCCTCCCCCCACCCACCATAATGATCCCCTCCCCCACCCACCATAATGATCCCCTCCTCCCACCCACCATAATGATCCCCTCCCCCCACCCACCATAATGATCCCCTCCCCCACCCACCATAATGATCCCCTCCCCCCCACCCACCATAATGATCCCCTCCCCCACCCACCATAATGATCCCCTCCCTCCACCCACCGTAATGATCCCCTCCCCCCACCCACCATAATGATCCCCTCCCCCCACCCACCATAATGATCCCCTCCCCCCCACCATAATGATCCCTTCCCCCCCACCCACCATAAGGATCCCCTCCCCCACCCACCATAAGGATCCCCTCCCCCCCACCCACCATAATGATCCCCTCCCCCCACCCACCATAATGATCCCCTCCCCCACCCACCATAATGTCCCCTCCCCCCACCCACCATAATGATCCCCTCCCCCCACCCACCATAATGGTCCCCTCCCCCCACCCACCATAATGATCCCCTCCCCCACCCACCATAATGATCCCCTCCCCCACCCACCATAATGATCCCCTCCCCCCACCCACCATAATGATCCCCTCCCCCACCCACCATAATGATCCCCTCCCCCCACCCACCATAATGATCCCCTCCCCCCACCCACCATAATGATCCCCTCCCCCCACCCACCATAATGATCCCCTCCCCCCACCTACCATAATGATCCCCTCCCCCCACCCACCGTAATGATCCCCTCCCCCACCCACCATAATGATCCCCTCCCCCCACCCACCATAATGATCCCCTCCCCCCACCCACCATAATGATCCCCTCCCCCACCCACCATAATGATCCCCTCCCCCCACCCACCATAATGATCCCCTCCCCCCACCCACCATAATGATCCCCTCCCCCCACCCACCGTAATGATCCCCTCCCCCACCCACCATAATGATCCCCTCCCCCCACCCACCATAATGATCCCCTCCCCCCACCCACCATAATGATCCCCTCCCCCCACCCACCATAATGATCCCCTCCCCCACCCACCATAATGATCCCCTCCCCCACCCACCATAATGATCCCCTCCCCCCACCCACCATAATGATCCCCTCCCCCACCCACCATAATGATCCCCTCCCCCCCCACCCATCATAATGATCCTCTCCCCCCCACCCACCATAATGATCCCCTCCCCCACCCACCATAATGATCCCCTCCCCCCACCCACCATAATGATCCCCTCCTCCACCCACCATAATGATCCCCTCCCCCACCCACCATAATGTCCCCTCCCCCCCACCCACCATAATGATCCCCTCCCCCCCACCCACCATAATGATCTCCTCCCCCACCCACCATAATGATCCCCTCCTCCACCCACCATAATGATCCCCTCCCCCACCCACCATAATGTCCCCTCCCCCCCACCCACCATAATGATCCCCTCCCCCCACCCACCATAATGATCCCCTCCCCCACCCACCATAATGATCCCCTCCCCCACCCACCATAATGATCCCCTCCCCCCCACCCACCATAATGATCCCCTCCCCCACCCACCATAATGATCCCCTCCCCCACCCACCATAATGATCCCCTCCCCCACCCACCATAATGATCCCCTCCCCCCCACCCACCATAATGATCCCCTCCCCCACCCACCATAATGATCCCCTCCCCCCACCCACCATAATGATCCCCTCCCCCTACCCACCATAATGGTCCCCTCCCCCCACCCACCATAATGATCCCCTCCCCCACCCACCATAATGATCCCCTCCCCCACCCACCATAATGATCCCCTCCCCCACCCACCATAATGATCCCCTCCCCCCACCCACCATAATGATCCCCTCCCCCACCCACCGTAATGATCCCCTCCCCCCACCCACCATAATGATCCCCTCCCATACCCACCATAATGATCCCCTCCCCCACCCACCATAATGATCCCCTCCCCCCACCCACCATAATGATCCCCTCCCCCCACCCACCATAATGATCCCCTCCCCCACCCACCGTAATGATCCCCTCCCCCACCCACCATAATGATCCCCTCCCCCACCCACCATAATGATCTCCTCCCCCACCCACCATAATGATCCCCTCCCCCACCCACCGTAATGATCCCCTCCCCCACCCACCATAATGATCCCCTCCCCCCCACCCACCATAATGGTCCCCTCCCCCCCCACCCACCATAATGATCCCCTCCCCCCCACCCACCATAATGATCCCCTCCCCCACCCATCATAATGTCCCCTCCCCCCCACCCACCATAATGATCCCCTCCCCCACCCACCATAATGATCCCCTCCCCCCACCCACCATAAGGATCCCCTCCCCCCCACCCACCATAATGATCCCCTCCCCCACCCACCATAATGATCCCCTCCCCCCACCCACCATAATGATCCCCTCCCCCACCCACCATAATGATCCCCTCCCACCCACCATAATGATCCCCTCCCCCACCCACCATAATGATCCCCTCCCCCCACCCACCATAATGCTCCCCTCCCCCCACCCACCATAATGATCCCCTCCCCCCACCCACCATAATGATCCCCTCCCCCCCCGACCCACCCAACATCATCCTCCCTTGTCATATTTTGTAGTTGTGCCCTAGTCAATTTTGGGAAGATCTTTTCTTTAGAAATGAATCAATTTGTAACTGATAACATACATGTTGAACATAAACATGTTCAAACCCAGTCATGCATGAAGTATATGTTTGATATCTGGTGTATAATCCTCCTCTTTTCCATCTCTCCCATCCTCCTTCATCCCTTCCCCCTCCCCACCTTCCTCCTCACCATCCTTTCCTCCTCCCCATCCTTTCCTTCTCCCCATCCCTTCCTCCTCACCATCCCTTCTTCCTCCCCATCCCTTCCTCCTCCCCATCCCTTCCTCCTCCCTATCCCTTCCTCCTCCCTATCCCTTCCTCCTCCCTATCCCTTCCTCCTCCCCATCTCCTTCCTCCTCATCCCCATCTCCCAGGTTCTAAGGCTCCTGGAGTGCATGGGTCTAAAGCAGTACCAGGACAAGTTCAGACAAGAGCAGATCAATGGAGACCTCCTAGCCATCTGCACTGAGGAAGACCTGCAGAAGGATTTGGGCGTGGCCACCAAGCTGCACCGTGTGAGGCTCATGAAGATGATCGATGGAAGCCACAGTGCGCAGATGCTTCTGGAGGGTGCCAACCCTTATGGGATTATGTCCACCCATGAAGGGGGCGTGGCCACGACTTGAATCCATTGCTAGTACACATTCAGAATGTAGGTCATCATTTTTTCTGTTTTTTGTGTGTTTGTGTTTTTTTTACTTCACTTTTTTCTGCGCTGAATTTATTGCAGAAGTACATTTCATGTGTCAGTCAAGGGGACACTGCATAATAATTTGATGTATTATTCAAATGTGGTGCAAATGTGTTTATACATGTATGTGACATCAACACAATAGTAAATATAAAGGATTCATTTACACTATAGCGGAAATGTCACATACATGTTCACAGACACATTTGCACCATATTTGATTAATAGTAAATATTATGTAAATCCAAATTATGATGCTGTGGGAGTGTCCACACCGACCCCGCCCCATCGTGCTTGTCATCACAATTTGTGAAATGGCGTTAATCACAAGGCCTAAATTTTTTTTTAAAGCGCTTTGATTTTGTGACCACGCCCAGCAAGATTTTTCTAACAACGCTGAGGTAATTGGCCCGGCCCATGGCTGCGATATAGTTTGGTCATGTGGCGATACAAACGTGCACGGGATATACGGAGATCGACGGAAGAATGGATGGAGATAGAAGGGCATGAAGAGTAATTCAGCTGGTGCTACTAGCTATGGACGTAATACTGTCGAACTTCGGTAGGGCTGGGAACGAAGGAGGTACGTTTGCATGGAAGGAGTACGACTGGGAAATTAATATTCTATTACCAAATTTCTGGACCAAAACCAAGAGATTACGATACACCACGTGACAATGCTATTGGAGGGCAAACTGTTATCTGCTAAGGCATGATTGCGTTGCTATTTCGGACGCTCATTACGTATTCCTGACGCGTAATTGCAAACGTCCGTTAATTTTCCGCGCACGCGCTCGTTGAAATGTATATGGAGTGACTTACACTATTCGTCCACTATAAGTCTTAAGATTTTTCCAGAATTCAGGGAGATCAGAGGTATTGGCTTATATCGTTCTGAATTCTAATACAAATTTTTTAGTCCTCATTTAGTAGTGTCCTCATTCAAGTAACTGCATTTCTATAGATAAGTATAGAAATCTTAAACAATTAAAGGTTTTTTTAATGACTTTTGTCCTTTTTTCTGCGTATTGGTGAAAGAAGTTCAGTTTTCCAGAATTTGTAATGTTCATAAAATCATCACTGAAGACTTTTGACTATATTTTAGCCTTTTACATCCTGTTTTAATAGTGTCCAAGATCATTTTTTAGTCTTCAAGGTTCACTCAGTGGCCATTTTAATACTGATATTACCATTATGTATACTGTTACCGTGATGACACTGACGCGTAGGAGAGACATAAGCTGACGTTCAAATTTGGTATAACAGCAATGGTGTGAAAATACACACTCGCATTATGGGACGTATGCTGCTCGTAACTAACGCGGTCAGTTTAAGTCATGGTTTCAGTAAGTAAACCTTTAACCTGGACCCCATACAAACCACTGAAACCAGAGCACCCCGGTATCAGTTACTTCGAACTAGTATACATAGTAGGCTGTGCCGAACACCCACATTCTAAATATGGCTAAAAAAGGCGTACTAAAGGTGAACACATGTATTGATTAACCTTCAATGGTGCCTTGCAGTGCGTGTATACTCCCACCTAGCTAAATCAGCTTTTACATGTAGCTCCTTTCCAAACTTCGATCCACTAACTTGCGCTATAGTCGATTATGGACAGCTCTCAGATTCTCAGCGTATCCACAAACTCACATCAAGATATAAGCTAAGTGTGTATAGGCTTCCTTCTTTACGACGGCATATCTTAATGTAGTTACTAGCCCGAGACTTATTTGCTGTGTTGTGTTGCTGATGTTTGTACTTATGCCACAATTTAGGTGCCGCCTTCTAGAATTTGGAACGAACAAAGTCAAGATTTATCGTGACAAAGAAGGACCACTGATATAAGGACACTGCCGTATTATATTCAAATCACGTGCGGCGAAATGGCTGTGATTTACGGTGATTTATAGCTGAGCTAGTGTTTATCTTCTTGAAGGGCAAAATGGGTTGGTTTTACACACTGTCTGTGTGTTCACTGTGTGTGTGTGTGTGTGCATGTGTGTTCACTGTGTGTGCGCCTGTGTGTTCACTGTGTGTGTGCATGTGTGTTCACTGTGTGTGTGCATGTGTGTTCACTGTGTGTGCATTGTGTTCACTGTGTGTGCATGTATGTTCACTGTGTGTGTGCATGTGTGCTCACTGTGTGTGTGTATGTGCGTTCAGTGTGCGAGTGTGTTCACTGAGTGTGTGCATGTGTGTTCACTGTGTGTGCATGTGTGTTCACTGTGTGTGCATATGTGTTCACTGTGTGTGTGCATGTGTGTTCACTGTGTGTGCATGTATGTTCACTGTGTGTGTGCATGTGTGCTCACTGTGTGTGTGTATGTGCGTTCACAGTGTGTGAGTGTGTTCACTGTGTGTGTGCATGTGTGTTCACTGTGTGTGCATGTGTGTTCACTGTGTGTGTGCATGTGTGTTCACTGTGTGTGTGCATATGTGTTCACTGTGTGTGCATATGTGTTCACGCAAGATACCAAACATGAACCATCTTTGGCCCTTTTACTTAAGTTTCGCAGCAAAGAGTTTGGAACAACTAAATGGCATAAATACTGGTCGCAGCCTGCAGCATCAATAGTAATCAATGTTTCGCCCGCTTCTTATTTAGGATTCATTGTTAAGGTAGCGAAAAATTATCCAACAACAACTGAATTAATAAGTATCAATTTTTAAATTTGACCATGTTAAAAATGAAAACCTCCTCCCTATGCTGAGTGCAATGCTCATTGTTGACTACATGCCGGAGGTTAATGTCTTATGTGCAGAGGATGGGGAGATGAGAGTGTGTTGGTGTGAAAGGGTGCTCAGGTGTGGTGAGATAGGGAATGCGGTGTGTTGGAACTACATGACTGTACTGATTGGAGGTGGTGATACGATTTGCGGTGGTTGTACAATCCAAATTTCACAGCTTGTCTAAATGTACTATCTCTAGTAGTTAGAAAGATATACAATCCTTTGATCTTGTAATGGTATCTGTTTTGAAGACTCTTGCACATGCAAAGGATTGAGAGTGTGCCCAGTAGACAACATATCATATTTTACTGAATGTCTGCTTTCCCTAGAACACCATTTATATATAGTAATACAAACCTGGAACCAGACAAAGGGACATGCAATCTAGTTTGGGGATAGTTTGTTTTAGAGGAGGCTTGACCTACTAACCTTTGACAGAGCCCCTATTTATCCCATTATATGCTTTCCCAACCCAATCTAAACAGGGAGGGGTAAGTCCACAACAATTTGCCTTTCATCAGAACATTAAACTTTGTTTACTCCCTAAACAAGCCACTTAAATACATGTACACATGCATGCATACACATATAGGGTAGTTTTGCTTTTGCGCTGTTCTCTCAGAGTCATTCAATACCCCTCTCAGCTATCTACCTCAATTCACCTTCACCAATTCGTCGTCGTACCTGGAGCGGGGAGAAATAGAAAGTGCAGGGAATCACCTGCAATGTGTATAACGATGGGAGAATTCTCAACATAAACAGCTGGAGCCGTACCTTGCCCTTTTTTTATATCGCAGTCATTTGTCAGAGTTTTGGTGCTATGAACACACATTTTTCCAGAAGACTAATACCTTATTCTCTTTGTGTGTTCATTGGCGCAAAAATATCTTCTTGAGACGTGCAAAAGCCACATGTTGTAATGAATAATGTAAAAATCCAACCTGGGGAGGAGGAGGATCAATGATGTCTTGCAAGCTGTACAAGAATTGTTTTAAATACATGTACATGTACGGTAGACACACACACACACACACACATGCACACACATACACATACATACACATACACATGCACTCATACACACATACACATACGACATATGTGCACATACACATGTAGACACAACACATACAGACACAACACACATAAACATGCGCACACACATACACTCACACATACAGGGTCGTTAAGCTCCTATGCCCTATAATTAGCTTTCCATAATTCTAGCTCTCTCAGAGTCATTCAATACCCCTCTCAGCTATCTACCTCAATTCATCTTCACCAACTTGTCATCATACCTGGAGCGGGGAGAAACTTTTTTATTAACACTCCAGGTGTGGGTGAGTATCACCTAACATGAGTGGTGATCATCCCTCATTTTTTGCAGTGAAGTTGTGAGTCCAATGTTGCTTCCTTCTCACAGTTGTGGCAGGGGCAATGTATTTGGGAGATGGAGGGGCTAAAAGGGTAAGACATATATAAATTCTGTAAGTTTTTAAATTTTATATACACCATATCCATAATTAGGGTGCCATGGCACCCTCTTGCTCCCACTTTCTGCTGCCCTTGCCTATAGCCGGTGCCACTTTGAGGTCACCATGTAGTCATCTTGTAAGAGGGATAACATCTGGCCACTAACAACCTGTGTTAAATGGATGTGGTGCACACCATGTACAGAATGGTACCAGCCTACGAACTAAGCTGAAAATCCAGGTGGATGTGGATACAACGAATGTAGTTAACCAACAGCCTCGTGATTTATAGATGACACTGCAAGCATGTATACTAATACGAAGGCTTACCTGGCGTCGAATCTGACGTACTTCAATCGCTTCACAAAACGCTGTTCAGTTCACTATTAATTGAGCCAGAAAAAGCCGGACACAACTGAATACTATTGTACATTTAATTAATTTCATTGCGCGCACCTTTCGACGTTTTTCTCGTAGACGGGAGCAGACTCTCCGTCTCGAGTCTGCAACGATGGATTATACTGAAGCGCTCTCTTGGGTTGTAGTCTCCAGTTGCTGGTTATTGACATCTTTGCAGGCATAACTTAAGCCTTCATACGTTTAGTAATTTGTTGAGTTAAATTAATTACAACATTGCATGCGTAATGACGAAAAGTAATTAACTCTTCTCTTGAATTTACCGCTTCAAAGTTTAGTACTAAAATTCTTAAATCAGTACCTTTTGCGTTTAAAAAATTTATAAAATTATACAAAATCAAACGGAGCAAGTACATTCTCATGTACAGAGGATCTATGGATGTCCGAAATAGCTGGTAATGGTGTCAGTTAATTGCCGTAATGCACTTCCAAAGAGGAATAGGCACCTTTCGAACATGCGACAGCCCAGCAGTGTTGCCGCGGTTAGGGTTGCCACCATGAAATTACATTTTCGTGCAGTCTGTGACCGTTTGGGAGTAGTCAAAGCCCCAACCGACTGATCCGGTAAAATAGGGTAACCGTCAAACAGCCAACCATAAAAGAAACCAATCTGTGAACGGGCCATCGGTCAGGTCCCCAGACCACGTTGATATAGGGCAAAGAACATAACTACGTAACAATGGCGTACTACAAAGTTACCTCAATCACCAGGTACAAATTGTAATGGACTTTTACCGCTGTTATCACGAATCAGTTGATTGACTATTTTCGACAAAATCATAATATAAGTGGTTATAGAAACGCGACTTGAAAACACAGCAAGTACTAAATGAATGGTAAATGAATGCCTATAAATACATATTCCAAAATGAAGTTAAAAATGCATTCCTTCGTGAAATACAGCAAAAATGAAGCGTGCGATAATTTACTTCTTAACGAAACTTTAAGAGGAAAATCACGCAGGAGCTATGATGGTGAAGTTATACCATTTTTCCAGTTGACCCCTTAATTGATGTGTAACGTCAGCGGTAAAAGGTCCCATTACAAGTATTGCAACATGCACACGATATGTATAGCTTTCTAAATTCTGCAGCCAGAAATCGATTGTCTGGAACAAGCGTATATGGTTACAAGATGTTTGGAAGAAGAACGATGTGCATGCTTTTCTTTTTTTTGAAAATGTTTTCATTGTGTGTCAGTCCATAAGTTAATCGATACGAGGCTGAGTCGGTACATGTACATGTGTTCTCTTCTCGCGCTCCGCTTTTCGGCAATCAGTATCGGCGATAGGTATATAGTGCATTTATAGCATCAGATGTGTTAATTGCAAACGTGTGTGTGGGTGTGGGTGTGTGGGTGTGCGTGACCTCACAAAAGTATAAATCAAGAAGTTCAACAAAAAAAGAAGTTTGAGTCAATAATATCTGTGTGCAGATATAATAGTTGATTAGCCTTATATAAGGGCTAGGAAAAAACCTGCTAAGGTAATCCCAAATGTGGTTTTAGTTTCCCGTCCTCCGCATAAACCATCCGCGTAACATTATGTCCGCCATTATTCTAATTATCGGAACAACTTTTTTACGGTACATACATTTTTTTTGGTGGGGGGGGGGGGAAGGGGGAGGTGGGGGTGTGAACCCTCAATAGCGAACGATTATTGCTACCACGTTCTAAAAACTATGCCACAGTTTTTAGAAACTGGTAGGAGTGGTAGCAATAATAACAATTATTATTCGTTATGAGAGAAGAGATGAGTCAGATGACTTCATCAAGTATAACTACGTGATTCCCTAACGTTCGCTAATCGTAAGTCGCTGCTATACAAAATAAGTTGGAGACACATATTGGTCAGTTTCAAGCAAAGGGTTAAACTAAAGTTCATGTATTGCAACCACATATCCGTACATAGGCAACTATTTGTTGACTCTGATCCGTGAACTGAGATTCAATTTCTATTTCCGATGGCAATCTCGCTATTAATTAATTGTATACCATCACCACAGACGGATTACATCATTAACATTCAAATATCGAATATCCTATTAACTATAAATAAGCGCTCTCGTACTTACAGGATCTATATTCAATCCTTTATTTTTAAAATGCAGCACTATATGAGGTTACTGTCCGCGTGTGCACTATTGCTGGCCTACTTCTGCTGCAGTACTATTTCAGCTCCAGCTGCTTTGGAAGGTGTACTGTTTAGTCAGTTCACAAGCCAGTTCGTTCAAATTACGGAGGATGGAAGAATTACGGCCGATGGGACGGAGGAGTCAGCAGTGGTATTCTACACACTAATACAAGACAACCTTGTCTCCCTTGAGCTGAAAGATAAACCTGGGAAATTCCTGATGCTAAATGTACAAAGCATGGACATCATCAATTCAACCAATTCCTCGGTCTTCCTAAACAACGCCCCCTCTTCGTCAGAATACGAGCTGGTAGTCGGTGTGCCATCTAATAATACTTCTCATGTCCAATGGGAAATTGTGTCTGACGGTTCGTATGCACTAAAACAAACGTTGGATCAAAATATCGACTGCTTCGTCGCCTTCAATAATGACGGCTCGATCGCTGGTCCTTGCGACCTATCGCAGGACGACCCGGCTACCATAATTTTGATACGGCCCGTGTAGTTTAAACCTACAATGTGTATGAACGGTGTATATCATTTGTGAGAGTTATGATGTAGTTCTAATCAATGCAATCCTTATGATGGGCGTTGTTGGTCACTGAACGTTTATTGCGTGGTTATGTTGTATCGTATTATGGGCAGCCTCCTTTAGGGAAGTAACTTAAGTTCGCACGCACACAATTCAAGAATCTATAGTGACTTTCATGTATTTGGCTGGTGGGGGTTGCGCGGAGTCTTTTCGTATAAGCTCTTTAGACTATACAGTTTCCATGAGGCCGGGGGTTGTATGATAATAATATACATGTGTAATGCTTGCAATACGTATGTGTCTACTGCTATACTATACTAACACGCATTGAGTGCATCGTAACTTTATTGCCATAACGATCAATCTAATTACACATAATTTTCAGGGGTGTGTCTATCTAGACCTCTGGCTGGATCTGGCCTGAAAGGTTGGGTAGGCCGCCTAAATATTACAAGACAGTAGTTTAAATGCGCGCATACGTGCAAATACACGTTCAGTGCGTTTTTCCAACAAAGTCAATAAATTTAAAGATTAAGATCGAATTGAAACTGAATATTTATGTAATTATATACTTCTCACGTAAAAAAAAAAAACTATTTGCACTACGCATACACATTGTATCGTTTAAAATACCACTCGCCGTATCAGAGTTCAGGTAGCCGGGTCGTCCTTGGCCTGGGATAGGTTGGTAGCCGGGTCGTCCTTGGCCTGGGATAGGTTGGTAGCCGGGTCGTCCTTGGCCTGGGATAGGTTGCAAGGATCAGCCACTTGTTGAAGGCGACGAAGCAGTCGGTCTTTTGATCAAAAGTTTGTTTTAGGGCGTACGAACTGTCAGACCCAATCTCCCATTGGACATGAGAGGCATATTAGATGGTACACCGACTATACCAGTTCGTGTTCTGACGGAGAGGGGACTAGTGTTGTTTAGAAAGCCAGTGAATTTGAAGGAATTGGTCGAATACTTTGATGTCTGTAGTTAGTTCATTTAGCATCATGCAGGAATTTTCCAGGTTTATCCTTCAGCTCAAGGGAGAAAAGGTTGTCTTGTATTAGTGTGTAGAACACCACTGCTGACTTCGGACGTATAGTTCTTCCATCCTAGGTAATTTGTACCAACTGGCCTGTGAAGAACTCAACTGACTAAACAATTCACCTTAAAAAGCAAGTACTGCAGCAGAAGTAGGCCAGCTATAGTGCACAAGGAAGGGGGGGGGGGGGGGGGGAGGGGGGGGGGGAGGGAGGCAGTAACTTCGTAATGCACGTTGCGAATGAGCCCATTACGCATGGAATTTCATAGCACATCCGGTCCAGCGGCAGCCAAGGAATGATGCCATCCGGAGGCAGTGATGAAATACAAGATGTAAACTAAGAGTCATGCACCCTATATCGAATTCCGGATCTTATTATCCCATGGCATTCTTGTGCCCCGCAGTTTCCGGCATGTATCTTCCATGCATCGTTCTGCCGGGGAAAAGCAGCGTACGCAATATACTCTTGTATTATTTTTTATATGACTATTCAAAAAAGACGTCATGCAGTGTTTTAACAAAGCCATCACGTTAACGAAGTCCGGCATTTTATAATACACTGCATGCTCTATCATATGTTGTACTGTTCGTCACATTTAATGGGCAAAATGGAGCAACGTATAGAACCGAAAACAAAACTAACCACTGGAAAACATTGCATTTTGGTGTTCTTGTACGAATATTATTTGATATGTATGGTGGTATATACTACTGAAGTACGGATATGAATGGCATTAGTAAAAAAAAGAAATTATAATCCAGTTCACTGAAGTTGTCATTTCGGATGAGAATATACGCATGATTATCTCAGAATTAAAGGTTTATGTACTGCTCTCATAAGCAGCCATTTCAATACGCCTGTTTGTACTGAGATCTATTTCCGATGCCTATTCTGATTACACAGAAGCTGTATATATATATACCATCACCGCGTGACGGATAAGCCAATAAAATATCGCGTCACCAAACTCTGCTATGATTTAGTTAATTGATTTGTATTATAATGTAAGCATTTATATGCGCCTTGCACACGCAGAATCTGTTCTATTCAGAGTGAGCTTTCGAAGTTAGTTTAGTGAAGTACTTTTGTATATAGCGATATACACATACTTCCATGCACATTGCATGAGTGATGGGTGAGCAATAAATGACCCTCAGTATCACTGCATGGGTTCTCCCTTACGAAAAAACTTAGTACTCCCAAAACTCCGTCCGTCGCCAAATTCATACATATAATCTTCACCGCATCCATGAAATTCGAATTATGAATTATTTTTTTCGTATATTTAAACGTTCGAATACATGCGTTGTCCAACTCTTTGCACAATTTTTGGTGCAATTTTCACCTTTGTACCTACTTCTACACCGCCAGAACCTATATTATAAAGTGGAAAATGATATAAAATAATTTAATAAATACTAAACGTTATTCTTGGTAACTACTTTGGATTACAAAAACGGCATACATGTAGGTATACCCGTAGGGGATGCTTAGGCTGTAGACGTTCATCCGAGCAAAGAAAAAAAAAAACAATCATTTACACTCCTGCATGTACCTCGCGCGATCTTAGACCTATCAATATCACTAGTCCGCAGGCCACTAATGTTACAATCCGAGCAGACATATGATGTTCAGAGGGCAAAGCTAAACAAACTTGAAAATCAATTTTGATGAACATTTGCTTGTATGCTGTGGCATGTGTACTGTAGGACACGACAAGTAAATTCTTGATGATAATTCTGCCATCCTGATGTGTTGGTGCCTTCAGTTCTTGCGTTGTCCATATTGATGTGTCCTTTTCCGTATCAAGCTACTAAAAGTTTACCCCTGGCTTTCTTTTTGTCTTCCACAGCTTGTACTTGTTCCCTCATCTAGACGCCTTCTGCCCCCACTTTTAGGATTAGAAAATCTGCATCTGAAATAAAACTATGCATATTACCTGATAATTAAGTATATTTTAAGGAGTTACAGTTCATGCGCTGTGCCAGCGGATAAGCAGCCATTTCAATAACCAATCCGTTTGAACTGAGATTCTATTTCCTATGGTACGGCTTCTGCTCTTTGACTACATGCACTGAAGCTGTAAATCATCACCGCAGACAGATAAGCTATGATACAGTGTCACCAAATATTGTAATGATTTAATTTAATTCATAAAATTTTATTGGCTATATATAAGCGCGCTCTTGTACTTGCAACATCTATATTCAATCCTATCCTAATAATTAGGACGTAACTGAGAAATGAACCCCTACATGAGGTTACTGCCCCCGTGTGCACTATTGCTGGCCTACTTCTGCTGCAGTACTATTTCAGCTCCAGCTGCTTTGGAAAGTGTACTGTTTAGTCAATTCACAGGCCAGTTTGTACAAATTACGGAGAATGGAAGAATTACGGCCGATGGGACGGAGGAGTCAGCAGTGGTATTCTACACACTAATACAAGACAATCTTGTCTCCTTTGAGCTGAAAGATAAACCTGGGAAATTCCTGATGCTAAATGAATTAACCATAGACAATATCAATTCCACCGTCTTTCTGAACAACGCCTCCTCACAGTCACAATACGAGCTGTTAGTCGGTGCACCAACTAACGTCTCTCATGTCCAATGGGAAATTGTGTCTGACAGTACTTTCGCTCTAAAACAAACGTTGGATCAAAATATAGATTGCTTCGTCGCCTTCAACAATGATGGTTCGGTAGCTGGCCCTTGCAACCTATCACAGGACGACCCGGTTACCAGAACTTTGGTGGTTTAAACGTACAATGTGTATGCATAGTGCATATTATTTATTTACGTAAGAAATGTTATTATCACTATTATTCTAATCAATGTAATCTATGAAGTGATTGATTTTGTTGGCCACTGAACGTGTTAATGCGTGCTTGCATGTAGAATGGCAGCCTCGTTGTTCGTCTGTGGTACACAGGCTCGCAAACAACGCAATTCGGAATCTATAGTGACTTTCATGTATGTGGCTTGTTTGTGCGTGTGGGGAGGGGGGGGAGTGGGGGTTCCTAAGCTGTATATGTTTCCATGAGGGGTTGCGCGATGATAATGCTGATATGCTATAAAAAGTGCTTTGGACTTTAGAATTTTAAAGTTTGAATAGACCCAATGACGTCACGCAGTGCATGGATGTTTTAAATCGCCACTACAGTACTTCTATTGAATGTAGTGATGATGTAATCCACCCACCTTATTGGACCTGGATATATATACAAGACTACATCATAATGACAACACATGGATGCTCACGTGACCTGCATGCGATGTCTAAAAAATAATCAGTGCAGCGATATGTATGCATGCGATCTGTATTTGTATATATGTCTGGTACATTTACATGCAAGTACATGCATGATGTGCTAAATATAGGAATGAGTCCTATATTTAGCACACAAACAACACATGCCCTAGAAATGTGCTAAATATAGGATTATTACATTTTCCCTTCTGATAAGACCTTAATTGTTTCCTTGCTTTTTACACCACCAATTGCCTTCAAATCCTATATACCCCCAACTTTCTCGTAGAGAATGTTTTTAGTTACTTGTATACATGTATATTACATGTGTGTATGACATACCGTTTCTATAAATGTGCGATGCATGCATATATGATATTTCCAAGCAGCGAAATGTTGTGGGGATGCGGAGGTACACAGAGAAGCTAGCTCCAGCTGTTAGGTTAAACGAGCGATCCGCGCGTTGATTGCGTACAGGATCCAGAAACGTTGCCAGCAGTCGGTATCCCCCGAGATATATGCATTTATTTGATTCTTCTCACACACAAAAAAAAAAAAAAAAGATTTAATGATTATAGAAGTACAGAGGCTCACGAGGCCGCGCACTTTTCAGCAACAGCTGCAGGGAAACATAACTTGTTCTGGAAAGGTTACCTTATTAGCAATAGGCTTCAATGTAGCCATTTGCCATCTATCTCTCATGCATGCAGGTTCAGCACTATCAGATAAGAAGCTCTTCATCACTGAGACCATATGGTGGATTAGTGGCCGTTACAAATGAGAAATCAGTTTTGCCATTAATTACAAATGCATGGTGGAAACAGGAGAAGCCTGTTCTCGTATCATGCTTCAGCATTACTGCACCTTGTATAAGAGTGATTTTCACTCTAACCGGTTAGTAATAACACATATATTCTGAACTCGAGTGCGGGTGTTTCCACTGAACCGGTTTAAGTGTAATTCACTCTACTATTTTTTGCAGCCGGTGAAGGTTAATTATGAAATGAAGTGGTTAAATTTTGTTTTATACAAATGGCTGGAAACTTCGCAGCAGTCTAATTTTAGTTCACTTCCTTCAATACAGATCATGTATGGATCATTAAGTTTTTTTTTTTATTTCTGTTCACAGACCCCATTTGGCACTATTACTAAGTATCAACATCAAACTAATTCTTAAATACAGCAAAAAGTAGTGATGTAATGCACTACAAATTACAGAAATTGAATGAATGAATTCTATGTAAAACTTACTAATCCAAAAGCTGCCGTTTCCCGGCTATTATGAAACGTTTAACACCAGTTCATCATCACGTCCACTAATTATGCATGCATGAGATTTTGCGGCAAAACCAGATTACATGGATTGACAATATGCAGATCTTGTAAAATGATAAATGTAAAAATATCTTCTGCAAAGTATCTACCAAGCCATGCACATGCATGCATGTGCTGTTGCAGGTGGTGGTAAAGAAGCAGCCCATATATACAATCGACTGAGCACGGCATTCACTATATATGTGTGGAGGTCACGATTATTGGCTTAATTGAGATTTTTGAAGAATGAGCAATTCTTCCTGTTCACACGCAGTGAGGATATACATATTCAGTCTTTCCAGTACCCGATCTAGCAGCTTAAAGTGCTCTTCATCGGATGAATCAAATATCAGGAGTCAGGACCACCCTGGAAAATTTGAAAAAGCATCAGAAGGATGGTTGCGCTGGACACTGTCAGACATTTTTATCATAATCCGTAAGGTATACCGCTTATAAGCCTCTGCCCCTCACGATAAGAACGTTTCTGTGTTCGTCTTTCATAAACACGGTACCATTTAATTTTCTGAAACGTTGAACACGTTTGCGCAGGCATTCGCGCGGTTCCGAAGATGCACGCGCTTATACAAACAAGGCTTTTTTTTTTTTTTTTTTTTTTTTTGTTCGTTGGGGGCCATAGCGCTTAAATTCCGGCGCTTGACACAAAACGTTCTATGGAGGGATACAGCTGAATCTTTCCCAATATATAGATTTATTAAACTATAGTAACTTATTAAGTCTAGTAAAGGATCTGGCGCCCAGACTAGAATATCAGTATGAATTGAGCTAGGGGAAGCTTGTACATTTATAAACGAATGTGTCTATTTTAGAGTGTAAATTTATGCATTAAGATTTCAAAAGATATCCTTTTAAAAGAATATTTTTTAATTATTATTCTTTACCGTTTCGTGATGCCGCTGGTTTCATATTAATTCCAAAAGGGTTCCTATCATTCATTCAATCCTTGAACTATACACTTTCATCTGCAGCAGGGAGTTAGACGTTGCACCACCATGTAGTGAAATCAGGAACACGAGTATCGATTCACACACCTTGTGCAGCCGCATAGGAATTATGCTTTAACTTTTATTACAGCGTACTGCAATATTGGAGCGATGTGCCTGGAACCCTCATGAAAATCAGAGCACACTATATTTAATCGCAAACTCACTACTTCTTTGTTAATCTATAAGCTTCTGTGACTTTTTTATACGCATTATTTAATGAATACTAATTATCGTTTTATTCAGTCCTCATGATCAAGAGCTCATTCTGCTACCAGGCATGACGGCAGCATGGCGACCATGCGGCGTGTGATGTCCTTCTACGTCCGTGCAAATGTCTCCCCTCGTTTTACCGGACTCCATGCAGAGAATACCCAATCCTCTTAGTTTTATTTTGGTTGTTTCACTGCGAATTAATTAATTGCCATTAATTTCTGACAACTTTTTTTTTTTTTTAATAAGTGTGGTCGGCAAAAAGTACGGCCTCTATAGAACATTAAATGTTTTGCATGCGGCCGATTACATAATACGCCTGCACTAATTTTCATTGTGTAGACGCGGTGGAGCCTCTATAAAAATATGATTTTAAAAGATTGGAGATTGCTGCATAATAAATATAGTACAGTAACATGTATATATGTATTTTTAAACTACCACGGGCCGTATCAAAGTTCTTGTAGCCGTGTCGTCCTGTGATAGGTTGCAAGGACCAGCGATCGAGCCGTCGTTGTTGAAGGCGACGAAGCAGTCGGTATTGTGATTTAAAGTTTGTCTTAGTTGAGCGTAAGAACTGTCAGATGCAATTTCCCATTGGACATGAGAGACGTTAGTTGGTGCACCGACTACCAATTCGTATTCTGACGAAGAGGGGGCGTTGTTTAGTAAGACGGTGGAATTGGTGGAATTGATATTGTCTATGGTTAATTCATTTAGCATCAGGAATTTCCCAGGTTTATCTTTCAGCTGAAGGGAGACAAGGTTGTCTTGTATTAGTGTGTAGAATACCGCTGCTGACTCCTCCGTCCCATCGGCCGTAATTCTTCCATCCTCCGCAATTTGAACAAACTGGCCTGTGAACTGACTAAACAGTACACCTTCCAAAGCAGCTGGAGCTGAAGTAGTACTGCAGCAGAAGTAGGCCAGCAATAGTGCACACGTGGACAGTAACCTCATGTAATGGTTCATTTCTGACGTCCTAATTGTTAGAATTAGATCGAATATAAACTCTGTGCATGCATGCATGTACGAGAGCGCTTATATATGGGTATTGTGAAACTATTTTAAGGGCTTAATAATTAGTTGCAGCGAATTATTTCTAAGGTTTAGCAACATTGGGTGCCACATATCCGTGTTCACGGCCGGCTTCTGTTATCAAAATATCCCATGTATTACATGGTATCGGAAGTGGACTGCCAGGAAATGACATGTAAGCAGTTCGTGAACTATAATCTCCTAAAATATGTCTAATTAATTGAACATATTACATGGATTGATAGTCCAGTACCGTGTAGGCGTTTGCGGCTGGACACTATGTTGGATAATTAAACAATCAGAAACATTGAACACTCTCTTCGCCTCCCAAGATGTTATAGGCACTCACTCAATATGTACGCTGCAACAAGTGGTGACGGACAGCTTCCCTTTTGAATGGACGCCACACATATACTTAGCAGTTGACTGCATGGTAAAAGAATTACAAAAGACATCCCCCATGAGCAGTCCTGGAGCCCACTATTAACCTCCAGGGTGCTCACTAAATATGTACATATTAGCCAGTGATCCTATTTTGGACCAACTTATGTCTCCCTTGTGTTTGTCCATATAACACACTGACCCCTGCATTCTGTATTGCTAGACATCATCAGTCTGCACAGAATGCATGGTGTCCTGGTGTACAGAAGTATGTGCAACTGAGTGAAGTGTCCATGCTAACATCATGGACAGTCCTCTGACTCAAGCCAGCAACACCTATAATGCATGCACTTTAGTATTGTGTGGTGCAGTACAAGCATGCACTCAAAAGTGTGAAGCTTCAGATACTGCATGATGTGGAGACAGCATTCCATGTGGTCAGTAAACTAGTTTCCATTGGTCACAGTTCTAACTTATTTATTTCATATATAGAGTCACTTACATTCATGCTGATCACTCGTGCTCATACCACTGGGGTGGTAAGTGCTACTACAGCCTTGTTCACGGAGCAGTTCAGGAGTTCCTTCCCAGACTCTTCAATGCCCATCAAATGTACCTGTTGGAAGAACATAAGAGTGCCATGGGTAAAGAGAACATACGTAGGATTTGTTCTTTTGGGAGAGAAGAGTCCGTCCAGATTATGTGACGTTTAATTGCTTACAACCAACAGAACAATCGGTACCTGACCCAGTTACACGATTGACCCTGGTTATAGGAGCCCCTCCTGTCAATAATTCCATCAAATTTTGCAGTAATCCCTCCTCTTTAAAAAAAGTGTATGATTAGTCCGGTATAAACCGAGGCGAGCGCTACGGTTTATACTGGTACTAAGAAATACACATCGCTGGCCTAAAAAAAACGAGCTAAAATCGAAATTTGTCTCCTCTTGCAGTCCTGTTCATCGTCACTGTTGTAACTTGGCGGTGGTGACAAATCATTTGGATTTATTGCTGAGACTGACTCTCTGATATTTTTCACAGCTTCTTCATCATTAGCACGTATCTCCCCTTGCTGAATGGCATGGCTTGTTCAACTGCTTTATCGCGTGCCACCTATGATCAGCGTGCAATGAGTCATATGCATGCCGACAGTAGCGTATAACTTACATGAGTTAATAAGTCAGCTGCACTTAAGAGAGAGGCATTGCTTCTGCTTTAGAGCAGGACTTCCATTAGTCAAGATAGTAGACCTTCGACTGGTGTAATAATCCTATAGCAATCCGAATTTAAGTAATGGATTGTTTCATATGCATGTATAATTAATTGCGTTACCTTTACTCTCTATTAATCTGCTTGTTTGAAGCAGCCGGATAGCCATGCAATCCAAGATTCTCTTGGACAGAATCAGCCAGGCTTTTCTGGAACTCCGGTTCCAGCTCACTCCATATTGTGGACTGAAGGACTTCAGCTAGCTGATTTGAGAACTGCTCAAAAACGTCTTGCAAAACTCTCCGTTGGATGCAGCTGTATATAATGTATTTGTACATATTGCATAAGGTACAAGTAAATAAAAACATTCTCTACGAGAAAGTTGGTGGGATATAGGATTTGATTATGACATTGGTGGTGTAAAAAGCAAGGAAACAAGGTCTTATCAGAAGGGAAAATGTCATAGTCCTATATTTAGCACATTTCTAGGGCATGTGTTGTTTGTGTGCTAAATATAGGACTATGACATTTTCCCTTCTGATAAGACCTTGTTTCCTTGCTTTTTACACCACCAATGTCATAATCAAATCCTATATCCCACCAACTTTCTCGTAGAGAATGTTTTTATTTACTTGTTTTCTTAATTTTTTTTTCATATATTATATAAAAGCGAGTCCTCCAGCCGATTCTGAAGCTATTGGTGAAATTTTCATCGCTTAGAAATGTTCCTGTCCTGAGTTATGCGTTGCCAAGAAGAAGGAGGAGAAGAAGAAGAATAAGAAGACGACCCGCCCCTTGTTCCGAGACTGGGTACGAGGACGGGCAGTACACTCTTGTTCTCAACAACCACGCGGTTCAGCGACATGAAACAAAAACGAAACTACTCATTTTTGACTTCTAGATCGATTGCTAAAACAAGCTACACGATCCGATCGTCGGGAGTGTTGTTACAGACGGGTCGCGTTTTTTTAATGACTTCATAGTCGGGGTCAAATCCTATATGGAAGTTTCTAACGAAACTTCCGATACGAACGTACAAGAGGTATTGTTTTCCTGAGCGGAGGGGAAGAATCCTCTGAAAACAGAACACATCCTATATATACATGTACTATATTTATCGCGTTAACTTACTACTTGATGGCATTTGCTGCTTTGACTTTTTGAACTCTTTCTCTAGTTCCTGAACCCGGCCTTCAAGCAATCTCACTCTCTGCCTTAGAAGGTGCACTTCATCTTCATCCGTTTCATCATCATTTTGAGCATTAGCCGTATAAGTTCTTGATCCTTTTTTCGCCGCCATAAACACGTGAAAAGGTGTGAATAGGTAACTGCGCATGTGTGAATTGAAAGTGTGGGCGAAATATAGAGCTAGAGAATGTCTCGCTCTAAAAAGAAGGAAACTTTATTCAAATGCAATTGCAAGATGTGTAAGGGACGTTCCTTGTACTCATACTCATCAGTTCGATGGCACCGTGCAGTGTTTGGTCGAATGCTTCCCTCAGAATCAGTTTCATTGTCAGCTGAATCAGCGGATACGTGGCATGCACACATCGAATGCACTGAGGACATGGATGTAGGTTTCAGTACAATAATCATGATAAGTGCGGCGTGTTTATGTTTTATTCATCGTTTGGAATGGTTTGTGTACATGTACTTGGTGCACGTGAAGAAGCTTTGAATTTAATTTTGTTAATTTGAGGCAGGTTTATCGTAAAAAAATTGCAAACGTGACCTGTCAGTTTGATTCCATCATTTCAAGCCCCAGATTCGTGTGATGACCAGGCATTAGAAGCTGTGTCTAATCAAGCATATGAAACAGAACGACTAGAATACACAGAGCTGGAATCAGATTCAGGTGAATATCAGTCAGTGACTTACAGTATATTCAGTTTTCTGTTGGATAACACAATAATCACTCCTGCATGACCACTGATATCATTTTAGACAATGAAGTACACTGCAATACGTTTGATCCAAGATATTTCGAATCAGGTAGGCTGTATAATCATCATTATAAAACGCACCCTTCATTATATTAGGCCATTGGCCTGTGCAGATGGATATCTACCCTGCATGTTTGTGTTAATTTTATTCTTTTCAACTGTATATTACCCCCCCCCCCCCCCCCGAGGCTGTATAAATTTGCTGTTAATATTAATTTGACAATACTGGTGATAGGATAAGCATAACTCGGTCAGGCTCTAGCTCTTTCCAATCTGGATGCAAGGCTAGCCCCATGCTTTATAATCAGATTATAATCAGAGTTATATTGCTACAATGCTCAGGCTGGCACTGATGTGAAGATGGACTGCATTTGACTTTTTTTTTAATCACTGCTTTTTGGTACAGTAGTGTGACAGGCAATTTAAGTAATGTGTATAGTTACATAATCTAGAAATCACTTCAATTCCTATACCATGCAGCACCATGTGATGAAAAAAGTATGCAAGTTGATGGAGAATGTTCAAACCACAGTGATATAGAAAGTGAAGAAAGCCCCTGTTTGTATGCAAGTTGTTGCTGGTGGAGAAAGTTCAAACAGCAGTGATGCAGACAGTGAAGAAGAAAGAACTGATAGTGAAGATGTACACAATGGGAATAAAGACAAAGATATGGGTGAGCATGCAAATGTAGAACTGAGCTGTGGTGAACAGAAGACTGCTGTAAAACCAGTAGTGCGTACTAGATCACCCATTCTAAAATGGCTTTACTCAGTTCTGGTATGGTATAATCTAAAATTTCAAATGACAAATAGAGCAATTTCAGCAATTTGTGGGCTTATAAAAATTGTGTTAAGACTAACAGAAAATCCATTGTATGAGGCATTTACCAATTCCACATACACATTGTTTAAATCAGCCTCATCAGCTCAGATTCAAAGTACAAAGTATGTTGTTTGCCCAGATGATGCTTGCAATCAACTATATACATTAGCTGAGGCACAAGCTTGTAAAACATGCACTAGTATGAAATTTGGCAAAATGTATTGTTATGAATTAGGATACACAAAAAAATGGCTTTCTGTAAGACAAATTGGATTTCTCACAAATTGTATCACTTTGTTGCTCCATCAGTGTGGCTAAAGCATATGTATAATAATGCTAGCTTCTGTAAGCTTTTACAGCAGGCCTCAGAAAAACCATCATCAGCAATTGTTCTTGAAGATGTAAAAGATGGGGAAGTTTTGAAGGATTTTATGATGGACCCTCTTCAACCTTCAGTCCCTTTTCTGAGAGACAGCAATAATATTGGTCTTTTACTAAATGTTGACTGGTTTAAGCCATTTAAGCGATCTGAATATAAGGTATCAGCAATTATGATGACTGCTTTGAATTTGCCAAGGGAAGTCAGGTTTAGAAAAGAATGAACTATGGTTTTAGGTACTATTCCAGGACCCACAGAACCAAAAGGAAACATCAATACATTTCTAAAGCCAATTTTTGATGACCTTTTACTTCTGTGAAATAGATTGCCAATTGAACCAAATGGCAATATTGTAAAAGCTGCATTACTAGGAGCATCAGCAGATATGCCAGCTCTACGAAAAGTGTCACAGTTTTTGGGACAAAGGCTGACCTTGGATGTTCTTGGTGTACTTTTAAAGCTGAAAGAGAACATAACACAATTGGTGCAAGTGGTAAAATGAGTTATTTAACACTAAAGATGGCTCCAATCAGAATGAACAATGATGTACTAGCACAAGCTGAAGAGTATCAAAAGGCATCTTCAAGGGTACAGGCTATAAGTATTCAAAAGAAGAATGGCGTCAGATATAGTGAGTTGCTTGGGTTACCATGTTTTGATATAGTTCGTATGATGATCACAGATCCTATGCACACCATACTATTGGGAATCACAATGAAATTAAGCTGGCCATATCAATTTCAGTTATCAGAGTTTTATAGTCGCATTAAGGCTGTTAAAATACCATATGACCTTGGAAGACTTCCTACAAATTTGAATGGTGACAGCCTTGCTGGGCTAACTGCACAGCAATGGAAGAACTTCGCATGTACATATGCAAGATTATGCTTAGCTGGTTTGCTGGAAGGAAGGGCTTACAAAAGTCTATGTTTATTGTGTGAAAATGTTGAACTTATAGTAAAGTCTCTCATAACCAGAGATGAAATAGCTTCTTTGTACAGGTTGCTTAATGAGCACCATAAACAGTTTGCCAAAGTTTATGGTAAATGGGAAGTGAAAATTAATTATCACATGGCCTGACGTTGTCAGTGACTATGGACCACCTCATGTCTACTGGTGCTTTGCCTATGAAAGAATGAACAGCATTTTGACAGGCACTCCAAACAGTAATAGAAACATTGAACCACAAATACTTAGGAATATTCTACAACAATTCACCTATGCTAGTGAGTTCTATAATTTACCGGTACAGTCAGGCATTGACGTCTGCATGCCTAAGGCTTTAAAGAATATGGTAACTGTGGAAAGATTATTTTACCCTGATAGCTACATGGTATTAGCCTTACTCATTCAACCAGAAGGACAAGATCGTTTTGCATTTCAACGTACTATTGATCAGGGTGATGATGTACAGGATTGGCCTATACGTATGCAACACCATAGCAAGTGTAATGTAAAGGTGGGTGAGGGCTTTTATCAGCAAATTGTAGAATTTTGTAACAACACACATGATGGTGACATATATGTCAAGCATCAAATAGATAAGTATGGACGGTGCTCTGTCAATGGACAAACTTAATCAACAGACAGAGGTTCTATTGTTAAAGCAATGTTTGTTTTGAAAGATAAAAGTAATCTTCGTCCCTACTTCGGAATTATAAGGTTTTTTTTTCAAAATAAATATTATCATGTAAGATATTAACAAAAAAAGCATACTGAAAGGAAATGATCTAACTTATGTTACATGGATGGCATTCCAAACACCTGAGAGGGACAAGGTGTCCGGCCTCTACATGGTGAAGAATTAGACGGAATAATAAGCCCCAGAAGATTCATCAATCGCTGTACACTTGTACCTATGGGAGAAAAAAGTACATTCTACTATGTTTCTGAACTCCCAATGTGAACGATGCAGAAGTTTATGTCATGTATGCATGTGAATAATATCAATTTGTATGCATTAAGTCACACCAAGTATTATCGTCAGTTCATAAATCAATTTAAAAATCAATTTCATATAGAATCATGTGATAAATGCAACTCAAATACTACGCAGCATTTTATAAACGATTTGGTAACCGGAAACCATCTGCAAAACCGTGTAAATGATTTCCACACGCATATTCATAATGAAAAATCTATTAACTGATTTCTTATCATCTACGGAATAATTGCTGGATTCGCGGAACGATAAATCATAATGAAATCCAACATTTCATGTATTAAATCTACTAATAAATCAAAATTGATTTTCGGTCTTTTTTCCCTGTGGTCTTTCGAGGGTTACCCGCTTTCACAATTCATAACTTGCCGTAGTGATATAGCTGTGTGCCACGAGGATTAGTAAATAAACAAGTAAATAAAAACATTCTCTACGAGAAAGTTGGTGGGATATAGGATTTGATTATGACATTGGTGGTGTAAAAAGCAAGGAAACAAGGTCTTATCAGAAGGGAAAATGTCATAGTCCTATATTTAGCACACAAACAACACATGCCCTAGAAATGTGCTAAATATAGGACTATGACATTTTCCCTTCTGATAAGACCTTGTTTCCTTGCTTTTTACACCACCAATGTCATAATCAAATCCTATATCCCACCAACTTTCTCGTAGAGAATGTTTTTATTTACTTGTTTTCTTAATTTTTTTTTCATATATTATATAAAAGCGAGTCCTCCAGCCGATTCTGAAGCTATTGGTGAAAATTTCATCGCTTAAAAATGTTCCTGTCCTGAGTTATGCGTTGTCAAGAAGAAGGAGAAGGAGAAGAAGAAGAAGAATAAGAAGACGACCCGCCCCTTGTTCCGAGACTGGGTACGAGGACGGGCAGTACACTCTTGTTCTCAACAACCACGCGGTTCAGCGACATGAAACAAAAACGAAACTACTCATTTTTGACTTCTAGATCGATTGCTAAAACAAGCTACACGATCCGATCGTCGGGAGTGTTATTACAGACGGGTCGCGTTTTTTTAATGACATTCATAGTCGGGGTCAAATCCTATATGGAAGTTTCTAACGAAACTTCCGATAGTGTAATGATGCCTCTTTTGTTTTAGGCTTTTAAATGGCGCTACTTTGTACCCAAACCTCACGTTTCTTAGCTCTGCATGGTTGTCAAGGACGTTGCTATTAAAGGGCATGATATCATGATTTCGGTTATAAACAACAAACGCCGTGAGCGGGGCGGGGCGGGGGGCGGGGGTTTGAGGGTTTTTGAACCTCCTTCCATAATATTATTCATAACAGACTATTACATGCTGCATTGAAGTGGTGTAAATCCGATTTTCAACCTACCCCCCACCCCCTCCACCGCCCCCCCCCCCCCCCCCCCCCCCCCCCCCCCATGGTACTTCCACGCCTGTAATACTGCGGTGAAGGTTTCCAAATGTATACTTCAAATACATGCAGTACTAATTCAGCTGCAGCTGCATTGGAGGGTGTACTGTGTAGTACTGTGGCCCGGTAGGTCACAATGGACATATATAGAGCTGCTAACATCGAACATAAAGCTGTTGACGAAGAGCATGCATAAAGCATAGCGCCGCATAGAACAGTCGACACAGTGACATAGTTGAGAGTGGCTCACTAATCACGGTTCCGGTCAATATCCAGCCGCCAAGGGTATCTCCCGATCCGGTAATGGGCAGGTCGCTCCAGCACGGTCACGATCAATATTTGACCGTCGAAGGTCGTGAATATCGAGTCGACGGTCACGGCTGGCAGTCCTTTGCCGATTACCTGAAACTGCAGACTCTTTTGTACTGAAGCCACGATATTGATGCTTGCACGGGCAGCTAAGCTTCAGTGAAACAGAAAATCGTAGATGACAATCAACTGGCAGAATCAAGGACGCTACGCGTTGATAATAGGCCTTTTACCGCTGACGTCTCACATGAATTAGGGGGGTCAAGTTTTAAATATTATAACTTCACCATCATCGTTAAAGTTTCGTAAAGAAGTAATTATCATACGTTTAATTTTTGCTGCATTTCGCGACGGAGCTTTGCAAGGGACTTCTATACAGCGGATCGTAGTTGTCAATGAATTTTTCAATTTTAGCGGTCTTATTTTCATATCTCAGTTTCTGGTAAGTCTGCACAACTCTGCACGCACAAATGCTACTCTCTAAAAAAAAAAAAAAAGATTCTTTTCCGGGTCTTTATATCGCAATAAGCACGCGAAGTCGCGCAATGACACATGAGACGCTATATATACTGACGCTGTCCCTATATGCGAGATATAAAATATTACACTAAGAAATCCAGCAAGAGCTAACAGAGACAGCGGATCAACCTCCGGGCGCAAGCTGATCTGTTACATTTCAGACTTATGGCACTGACCAGCCGGCAAGCTATTAAGATTTGAATTCTGATTTCTCCAATATATACAAATAATATTTTTCAAAGCAGCAATCACAACACGCGCTGCACGCATGGTACACAGCGAATAAAACAACGTATCCGGCTGTAAACTATTGTTAAAGCACTCATTTGCTCCTTCTAATAACAAACCTAACATCAGACTGCTGTAATACGCTCATAATTGGTTCCTGCAACTACTATCTTAAGGCACTTCAAGTGTTTATAATAATTGGATCCTGCAATTGATTATCTTAAAGACACTTCCATCCCTAGGGCCGTATATAGATAGACGGGATTCGACCGGAAGCAGATTTAAAACCCGCTTATGGATAATTTATCGTTTAAGTTTGTATTCACGAGGCATATGAATTTCGCTATTCGAGTGTTTTAAAAGTAGGAGGGGCGGCAGCGTACCATATCGTTACAGGGTAAGTGTGTTGCAAGATCCATGAAATAAGTATATAAACACCAATAGCAGTTACGCCGGAATGTCTGCACGACCTAAGCCCACACCACTCCCACGAAAACAACATCACCAGCAGCAGCCCGAAGTGCCCCCAAAACCACCTAGGTCGCCTCTCGTGCGCGAGACGGCAGCCGAAGCCTCCGCGAGTGGGTTTGAAGGTGGTTCTTTCCGTGCCCCCCTGACTCCCCAATTGCGACGAGCTGATCATGATATGCCCTTTAAAGACTGTTCCGTGAGGCGCTCTGCAAGCTTCGACGACTGCAGTAGACTCGCAAGGGGACGTGGATCCTCCTTGTCACGTGACGTATGGCTAAAGAACGCCAAAGCCAATCACTCTCCTTCCTCGCTGGCCAAATTCGTGAACACTCACCAAAACGACTTTCCCATGTCTGTGGAGGTAAAGGGCGGGTCCCAACCGGGCGTAGCGGTGGGTACGATTTACAGCTTTCACTTCATTAAGAGTACTAGAGTCGTTCACGTCCAAGATAACAAGGGGGCGGACCTGTTTAGCATCCCGCTAAACTCGTCCGTCCAAATCGGCATTGTGTACCCACCTATTTTGAACTCGGACAATCAGATCTGCGGCGACGTCACGTTCAAGGGCGGCAAAGAATTAATGGCTGCCGATCCTTTGCCCAAGATTGTGCGAGCCGTCACTGCCCACGCGGACGGCAACCCGGTCTCCTCGGTCGCTGAGAACGAACTTCTGATAGTGAAGAACATCCGCGGCAAATCTCGCCCATTTGGTCGTCAGACTCTGCTGGTGTACAGTGTGGACAACAACTCGTCGAAAATGATACGTGAAAACTGCAGCTCCTTGTTCGCGACGAGGCCTGAACATGTGTTGGTTTATCCAGTTGAGTTTTTCGCGCACTATCACGACGAATTGCCACTGAAATCTGTACTCAAGTTCGACAGCAACCAGCAGGCGGCAGGCGACAATCCCACGTTTATACTGGCAACCGAAGTAGTGACGCTTGCTAGCCACGGGATCGCCCGCTCGGTCATTGCAACGCCGCACAGCGGAAAACTGGCAACGGCGGTCAAGAACTCGCCGGTGCTGGAGATTCCGGTTGACGCGGACGTGGAGGTAGAGAAGGCCTCAATAGCAGAGAGCGAAGAGCTTTGCGCCGAGTCTCTGGCTATCATTCGCGACTTCGATCCCACTCGCGTGAGCCTGTGCGCGACACCGACGAACCAGAAGGTTAATATCCGTCACGGTTACGAGAAAATCGGCCTTGAGTTGGAATCGACCCTGCTCCAAAGGCGGCCCGCCCAGGCAAGGGTACCTGAAATGGAAGGAGCGTACTCGACCCCACGTGACTCCGTGGACGGGTCGAATACAATCCCCCATCCGGTGTGGGCGGGGCCACCGAACCACGCTACGTCGGTCAAACGCAGCGGAAGCGTTGACGTGTTGGGCCAGCTGAATGCGTTGCAGAGGGCTGTGGAGATTATGCAGAGTCAGGTGAACAGCGTGGAAGGACTGTCTAGGAAGAACAACACCATTGCCGGCCTGCTCAAGGCAGAGATAGCGCAAATCACAAAAGTTACCCAGCAGCTAATGTTGAGGATGGATGCGCTGTTGCCTCCCGGGCAACAGGGGGTTCCCCCTCAAATGGCTCCAGCTGCTGCGCCGCAAGTACCCGTAGTACCACCCACCGACGCAGTTAAAGACAAGAACAAGGAAGATCTAGCACGGCTGTCTTCTGAAGAGGTAAATCCTTAATTATAACTCTAAGGAAATTTGAGGGACTGGTATCGTGTAGTGGAACGACGCGCATGGCACGTGAGGTGAGCACACGGCTGTATACAATTAATTGTTCAGAGCCTAAGTAGGTCCCAGTTTGATAACGTGAATGGGTTGATAAGCTATAATTATTCCGCTTCCATTCATGCTGGTACAAGTAATATATATATATATATATATATAATATATATATATATATACTTAGCAGCTCACAGAATATTAAAAAACATGACAAATTACTTAGATATGCTTATGTACTAACTCTAGTACTATGAACGTTTTCATCGTGATTTAATAAGATTCATCGCGATGAATACTGGATGCTCCGCCATCCTGACTATAGGGCATATAATATACGCATATCAGAAACATATAGCATATATGGTATGACTGCGTTGTTTACTGTCTATTGTTGATTTTACTATCACCGGTAACATTCAGACGTTAAGAAGGAACCTAATAATACCAAGCTATCACAGTTAGCTTCATGCATATGTGATCATGCGTGTCATTGCTTTTATCACAGCTTACGACATTGTTGGACTATATGAATTTGGGACAATACAAGGAATCCTTTATGGCAGAGAGCATAACCGGAGAGGTATTGGCCGAGTGTGACGAGGAGGACATCCTGGAGTATGAACTTGGGGTGAAGACAAAGTTACATCGCATAAAATTTATGAAACTAATAGCGGGGTGTTACCCTGTGGCGAGCATAATGAGAGGAGAGGTCTTACCCCAGATTTGAGCAAGATTTAAATATTTATTTGTGTAGTAGATCTACTTAGTTTGTACTGATAATTATATAATGGATGTATACTGAAATCATTTGATGCTGTCGTGCATGCAGTAATATATACTTTATGCGTGCATCAGTGAAAATGTACAGGGGCAGTCCTCATTGCATGACGAGAGGTCTTAGACTAACTAGTGCACTTTATGTAAAGGGGCAGTTTAGTTGTACAGTTATAGAGGAAGAATAATTGGTATAGGACCAAAATGGCAGCTTGGCTACTGACCATAAATGGTAATGTCTCGTAGTTTGGCATCTACGTACCTTATCTAGGGACCACCTCAAATAATGGTTACATGTATTATAAAAGCTGACCAAGGTCACCAAGTTAATGGACAAAGAATTAGTAAACACAGAATAATATATGGAACGTTCTATGAGATCTTGATAGCGGTAACTGTCGATTTATTCTAAAACTCAAATAATTATATCTTATGACCGTTTAAACGCTATCAATTTCCTATTTCAAGACATACTGACTAACAAACCAAATTTTATTCCTTGGACCACTTCCCTTGAGAACATTCGAAGGTGTTACCCCCAGGATTCAAAATGTAAACATCCTTCTGGAGAAGAATCCAATCACTTCAATCGGTGTATACGTAGTAGAAGATTCCTGTCGCTATTGAGTTGTCCTGCTCGTTAATTTTTACTCTGCCCAAAAGATACAGCTGTGCAAATTGCGTGCATATTTTCCCGCTCGATTCCTGCCAATGTTTAAGGTATTACGCCGCTCGTGATTTCGATCGTGGACCATCATAAGTGGCGTGATCATGCCCCACCCTTGCCCTTTGATTAACCCCTTAAACCTAGCAACCCCATACCTTACCTACCCCGCTCCTTATCCCAGCTACCCAGCCCCCCTTTTACCCCCTGTTCCTTACCTTAGCTACCGCGCCCCTTACATCTTCAAACCGCAAATTTGCAAACCACGTGACACGCTTAGGTTAGAGTGCAAGGTGCAAGTGTTGTAATGTTTCAGTGTAAATTAGTTACCTTGGTCCAACATACAAAATCATGTCATTGCTTTATATTGTAGTAAATTTAGTGTGTAGACTGCATCCAGTTGCCACAAAGAACTAGATGATCTCGCTTCAATGTCAGATTAACACTTCGCTTCAAACCATATTGCGAGAAGACACACTTATGATATGAAAAAGCTTCAGTACAACACAGTATACTATTGAAGTATAGCATGGATAAAAGGATCATCCTCTGGTAATCATACGTGCCAAGAAGGTTTTTGAATATGTGAACAAATCCCATCCTGCTAAAATAGCGCTTGAGGAGCTCAATTGGTCAGTGCAGTGGGTGCTTTGAAAGTAATAATTGATGTGCCACAGCGATGGAAATCTATTATTATGCTGTTAGGCCGATTACTGGAGCTCTGCATGGTCTTTCTTACGCCTAACATATTCACAACAAGTAAAGCCTTTTGTAATTGAAGCAGATCATGAACTGTTGCTTCGGTTATATTCTTTGATGGCACCAGTTGCTGACTTGATTACATCTGCACAAGGAGGGAAACACCCAGGAACTCCATCAGTTATGTAGAAGACTGTTGCTCTTCGAGCAACAGTCCTAGGGATGAAATAATTGATCCAGCGATCAAACCAGCTGGCATTCAACAATGTATTGCTCCATGTAACTTGCATCCTGTTACCCGGGAGACACGCAGAAAGCTGTTTCATGCAATTGATGTCCGCTTTCTCCAAAGGTATTCTTCTATGACTGACAGGTCACTTATGCTCGACTGTTGTGCATTCCTCTACCCTCCTTTGTCCAAGCTTCCATATGTATCATCCTCTCTACCAACGTTCCATCAAGTGATGCTTGCACAGTAGAGCATGTGCGCACAACAACAGCCATCTTGCACTGCAGCAATACTTGCTGGTGCTAGTGGAGTTAGAAAGTTTTCATAGTTCGTGCTGGGGCATGCCATCATGTAGATACATCACTCTCGCCTTTGTTTGGTCCTCAAGCTGAACCTGAAAGTGCAGTAGATGCACATATTCCTCCACATATATGATATATGGCTGAATGCTGGCCAGTGTCGTCCAGACGAGTCTGACGTTCTGAAGTATTGGCGTCTTAAAAAGGCTGACTACCCAACATTCATAACAATGTCTGAACTAAACTGAACTATTCTTTCATCGGTGTATCTGAGTACACTTTAATATTATTGGCAAATAAATAACATTCAATAGCAAGCATCCTACAGATCAAAGAAACACGTGTATATACATAAATTCAAGATTTTCTATTATAATTCTTGCAAATCAGAATAGTTCAGTTTAATTCAGACACTGTTTAAATTTGGCAGTCGTTGCATTTTTTGGTTTTGCCGTATCAGCAGCTGGAATTGAACGCAGTGCTGGAAGCACAATCACTGTAAGGAGGAACAATCTAAATAATGCACTGAATCGCTGACATGATGCTGTTTCTGCATTTGAATCCTGAGGAAATTCCTGCTTTGGAGCATGTAAAGGAGTTGTCTGATCATATTGCTTTAGGAACTCTGGTCCCTGTTCGCTTTCAGGGTGAACAGTATCGTGCTGTACAAGCTCTCAGTAGTGATGATTTGATTGAGGCAGCACTTGAGTGTGATGATCATGATGGCTAGATTGAGATTGTAACTGATTTGGCAATGTATATTTAAGTGTTGGTTTAGGTACTAAACTTTGTTTAATGTTTTGGGGGTATGCGAGCAATATGCTAAAATCCCCAGGGTTGTACCCCCTGGGAAAGCCTTACTTCCATTCAACCCTGAGCCTAGGGAAAGCCTCGCCTCCATTCAAACCTAAAGCCCTTAAAGTCTGGGATAAGTCTCACTTACATTCAATAAATCCCCTCATCCAATCTAACACATTATCCCAAAGATATTGACACCTGATATGGTTCCAGGTCACACACATGTATATAAAGGATGGTAAGGTGGGCAGCAATCACTCAGACCAAAGCCAAGTCTGCCAGCTGCATTGTTTCGTCACGACAAAGCCTAATGCGCCTCACATGCGAGGCACTCCGCCTCAAACTGATGCAGGCTCACCTCGCCACCACCGGCAACAAAGCGGACCTCGTGGAGCGACTTCTCCAGCACGAGGCAAGCTACGTACAAGGATCGTCTGGTCTCCCCGCGAGGTCAGGAGGTTCCGAATCTACCGTCTCCGACTCCATGGACGGTACGGACGATGCGGATCAGGACGAGACCACCAGTCGCTACTCGCTTGCCGCATCGAACCTGGCCATCGGCACGCCCACACCCGACGGTTCCAGCGAAACGTCGGAGGACAGCCTCGGCGACCAGACAGCATGCGAGGACGTTGCTCCTCCACGCGGCACTCGGCGAAAGCATCAGAGACCTCAACGACCAGCAGTCTCTCGAGCTCGGCGAACCCTCCACTGCTCCCCAGCGGGTGCAGCGCGGATAAGCCGAATGCACAGCGTCACCGCCCACGGGAAAGCGCACTCTCCCGACGACAGTGCAATAAGCACCGAGCCAGCCACCTCAAAAGGGGCTCGCCAGCACCCTTCAAAGAGCAAATCCCCCGCCAGGAAACGACGCCGTAGACGATCTATGTCATCCGCTAGCAGCTCCACTTCCAGCAGCTTGGACAGCTCCAGCAGCTTCGGAAGTTCGTCGTCCGAGTCCAGCGACTCTGACGCACGGAGGAAGAAGCGGAAGTCGAAGTCCAAGCGGCACAAGAGGCACCATCACTCGAAGTCGCGGGACCGCAGCTCCCTGAACGCTCCCTTCACCACCATGGTCCCTACTCCTTCGAGGCGCGAAGTGAAGAGGATCAAGAAGGGTAAGTACGCCCATTTTGATAAACTCCTTTCCCCCATAGACGACCCTTTCTCGCTCCCTGTGGGAAAGCGCAAAGGGAAGGACAGACGCCAAGTATGCGACCTTGGCAGCTGGTTCGAGGCCTGGAATATATTCATTGCCATCCGGGTCCAGATCGCCCCCAACACCGCACTTGAGCTGCTTCCCTGAGGTATGACAAGCTGTTCAGGCAAGCTGCAGCCAGAAACGATCAACAGGCCCTCCGCTGGGATGTACTGAAGGAGGACTTGCTGGTATGGTGCGTCACAAACCCGGCACTTCGGACAAGACAGCAGTCTTCATACCCACGGATCGGGGCATCAGGGATACCAGCACAGCACCCAGCAGCCACTACTGGCAGTCTTCACCATGGTGAGCACGCCACACATACAGCATCAGGTGCTGGGCCACTGGCTGCGGTGGAGAGCACTCTGCCAAGTCCTGCCCCCACGCCAGCACTCCAGGGGTTAAGTGAGCTCCAGCGGGCTCACACTCCTCTACGACGCTCAGCCTTTGAGCGAGAACTAAAGGGACATCCTGACAAGGCCTGGGTCTCCTGGCTGCTCAATGGCATTGACAACGGTGTTTCCACCGGCTACAAGGGTCCTCACTTCCCCTTCACTGCACACAACCTGACCTCTGCTCTACAGCACCCCGAAATCGTGGACGCTGAGCTACAAAAAGAGGTGGAGCTGGGACGCATCCTCGGCCCCTTCTCACAACGGCCCCTAGAGCACCTCCGCACATCCGGCCTGGGAGCAGTTCCGAAAAAGAACGGGAAATGGAGAGTTATCCTTCACTTGTCAGCACCAGAGGGTCGTAGCATCAACGACTTCATTGCCAAGGAAGAATTCTCCATCCACTACTCCACCATTGATGATGCAGTGGCCCTCCTTAGCAGATTCAGCAAAGGAGCCAGGATTGGCAAAGGTCGATCTGAAATCCGCCTTCAGAATGGTTCCAATCCAGGCATCTGAGTGGGAACTCCTTGGTATGTACTGGCGAGGGCAGTACTACATTGACACCCGCCTCCCCCTTTGGTCTCCGCTCTGCCCCAAGCATCTTCGACAACTTTGCAAGCGCACTTCACTGGGTCCTAGAGAACAATCACGGGGCAATCCTACTCCAGTACCTTGACGATTTTCTCCTAGTCGACCCCCCAGACCAACCTACCTGCCAGGAGTCCATGTCAATCATGCTCCAGGTATGTGAGGTGATGGGGATCCCAGTGGCCACCGAAAAGTGTGAAGGTCCAGCGACCTGCATCACCTTCCTCGGCAGTGTCCTGGACTCCTCACTGCAGCAGCTTAGATTGCCACCAAAGAAGCTGCAGGACATCTCATCCCTGATCAAATCATGGCTTGGCAAACCCAGAGCTACCAAGAGGGAGCTCCTATCTCTCATCGGGAAACTATCCTTTGCAGCCAAGGTAGTCCCAGCAGGCCGCCTGTTCCTGCGTCGTCTCATCCAGCTCTCAACAACAGTGAGGAAGCTACACCACCACACCCACCTCAACCCCGAAGCCAGAGCTGACCTACGATGGTGGAACAGCTTCCTACCATCTTGGAATGGCATCTCGATGTTCATAGCACCCGAGTGGAAGGATGCAGATTCCTTCCAGCTGTACACTGATGCCTCCGGCTCCTTCGGATTTGGCGCTTACCTGGACGGTGCCTGGTTCAGAGGCGACTGGCAGCCACACCAGCAGCTACCCAAGCGCTCCATACAGTGGCAGGAACTATTCGCCATAGTGGCAGCAGCTCTCACTTGGGGCCACCTCCTGGCTGGACACCACATCAGGTTTCATTGCGACAACCTGCCCATAGTCCAGGCATGGACCAACCAGTCCTCAAGGCACCCTGGTGTAATGGATCTCCTAAGAACCCTGTTCTTTATTGCAGCCAGAAACAACTTTACAGTTTCCCTGGTGCACCTCCCAGGCAGACTAAACTGCATTGCAGATGCACTTCCCCGCAATCAAACGTGACGCTTTTTTTTCCCTTGCCCCCCAGGCCAACCATCTTCCCACTCCCGCACCTCAGGAGCTGGCAGAGCTCTAGAAGGCCGCCTCAGACACCTCCTGCACAGAGCCGTGGTCCCCTCAACATCAACCACCTACGGGGCAGGGATCAGGAAGTACTACGCCTTCTGCACCCAGTTCAATCTGAACCCTCTTCCAGGGTCCAAGCACACCATCAATCTCTTTGCTGCCTATCTCAGCCAAGTACTTCAGGCTAACACCATCCAGGTGTACCTGGCAGCCGTCACCCATCTCCATCTTACTCGTGGGTTCAGCAGTCCAGCCCAGAACAACCCAACACTGAACCTGGCCATCAGAGGCATGCAACGCTCCCAGGGCCCAGCCCACCTCAGACCCAAGAGACTGCCTCTCACCATTGGGATGCTGGAGCAACTGCTGAGGTTACTGAACAGCGATCCACTGAGCAATCATGACAAGCTGATGCTGAAAGCAGCCCTCACTATCGGTTTTTTTTTGGGTTCCTGAGGGTTAGTGAGTACACCCTGACTACCAGAGGCAGATTCGACCCCAGACTCCACCCCACCAGAAGCGATGTCACCTGGGTCAAGGAGGGCCTTCACTTCCTCATCAAGAAGTCGAAAACGGACCAAACCGGGAGAGGCACCATAATATCCATGGGTTACACTCATCGTGCATCATGCCCAGTCATGGCACTGCGAGCATTCTTCGAAAACTGCACAGCACCACCAAAAGCAGCCCTATTTCACTTCCACACTGGCCGCCCACTCACCTCCAGAGCTATGAGAGCCATCTTGAAAGATCTACTGCTCAGGGGTGGGTACGACACCTCCAAATACAATACCCACAGTCTCCGGATTGGGGCAGCAACTGCAGCAACACAAGCAGGGCTTCCACCATCCACCATCCAGCGGCTGGGAGGATGGAGCAGCACTGCCTACACCACCTACACCCAGCATCCACTGACAAACCCTTCAGACACAGCAACTCTAGCATCAGCACCATGACTCCACTGCACACACATTCACACACTTCATGTGTACTCACACTTCACCTGGAACCAAATCACCCTTAGTCAATCCATTTGGGGGTTTCACTTGGGCGGCACCCTTCGGGCTTCTACCCTGACCTAACCACCTTACCTTGACCAGCGTCAAGGGGTGGGGCTGACCTAATGGGGACCAGCGTTTCCCTTGGTTCCAGTCAGGCTCAGGGTAGGGGGTCAGCACCCTTACGCACACCCGACTGGCCAGCTGTCGCCTACCCCCCTTTTGGGCAAACTATAAATTATGCCAAGCGCAATGGGTATCACGATTAGAGCGCATGTAGTATACCAAGCATGAGGGAGCATCCAGACAGCATTAAGTGTTGGTTTAGGTACTAAACTTTGTTTAATGTTTTGGGGGTATGCGAGCAATATGCTAAAATCCCCAGGGTTGTACCCCCTGGGAAAGCCTTACTTCCATTCAACCCTGAGCCTAGGGAAAGCCTCGCCTCCATTCAAACCTAAAGCCCTTAAAGTCTGGGATAAGTCTCACTTACATTCAATAAATCCCCTCATCCAATCTAACACATTATCCCAAAGATATTGACACCTGATATGGTTCCAGGTCACACACATGTATATAAAGGATGGTAAGGTGGGCAGCAATCACTCAGACCAAAGCCAAGTCTGCCAGCTGCATTGTTTACCCACCCACCACTCCACCTGTGCATTGACTGTACTTGTACACATGTTTGCTGTGTTTCTACTTGCACATCGATGGTAGGCGGCACCCTTCGGGCTTCTACCCTGACCTAACCACCTTACCTTGACCAGCGTCAAGGGGTGGGGCTGACCTAATGGGGACCAGCGTTTCCCTTGGTTCCAGTCAGGCTCAGGGTAGGGGGTCAGCACCCTTACGCACACCCGACTGGCCAGCTGTCGCCTACCCCCCTTTTGGGCAAACTATAAATTATGCCAAGCGCAACGGGTATCACGATTAGAGCGCATGTAGTATACCAAGCATGAGGGAGCATCCAGACAGCATTAACTTCTTTTGGGCGTCATACTTGCATTTATTGTGTATAAATGGACACCGGAGTTGTGAAAAGTGGACGTTGTATGAATAATTATTGGGGGGGGGAGGGGGGGGGGGGGGGGGGGGGGGCTCCCGCCCAGCTAGACCCGGAGCGCTTATACAGGCACATCATTTTGTAATTTATTACCAGCCTTCAACGTGTACTGTATAATAGAGTCAAGCGGGTCGCCACACAGTCGACTCGCTTATGCTTTTATGTATACCTGTTTGAGTCCGATTATCGTGCTGCATGAAGGGGGGGGGGGGGGGGGGGGGTTCTAAATATATAGACACGCTAATCGCCCATGCAAGTGCTTAAGCGTGAAGTCTAGAGGTACGTATCTCTGGGTTAACTGAATATTTATTAGCGTCAGCGTGTTCGAACCATCGAATATGTACATAGTTTTTGACCTGCATGCGTGTGAGTAAACTGCGCACAAATACACATCTGAACAGAATTCAGAGGTATTCTCACGATTTGAACTCGCAAAGTTACACATGACCAGAGATGATACTCCTCCCAAACATTCAAATAGTTTTGAATGACCACATTCGAAAATTGAAAAATGATTAGAGAAAAATATCTGAAATTAAAGTCACGAATATATTTGCCATTCGAATGTTTCATAATTATTGTTGTACAATAAATGGAGTTGAATGCTCATTCTTCCAAGCTGTGCACTTCTTGCTAGTAAATGAAACAACTGACTCTTACAGCACATTCAGTCTGGTCATAATGATCAACAGACTATGGTGATCGCACAGCTAACGCGGGATGCATGGTGCTTGTGGGTTATATGCAGCTGCATTAGCAGCACGACAAAATGCTCCCATACTGCCTCACTTACAAGTATATGTTGATCACTGACTGTGTTTGGGAAGATTGAAGAATTTCCTATAATATAGTAGAGAACTTAGCTTATCCACTGACGATTAAAGTCATTATAAAATCCGCACTTTGTTATGCATTAAATATATGTATGCATGTTGAAACACTCCTATTTAGTGCTTTAGTGTTTAAATACAATATGCACTTCTGAGACATGCACAGATGTTGCAGTATCCGACTCGGGATGAATACGGAATGACGAATTATTTGTTTCTGTTAGAACTCTTGTAAATATGTCCAGATGGGAAGGATATGCATATACACAAAGCGTTCGCTTAAGATGAAAGGATTATCGGATTGTTGAGAACAGAATCATCCAATCAGCAAGCAAGCAACCAACCTGAAAAGTTGATAGATTGCGGATACAAAGTAATGTAGCACGGTATTCCCATATATGGTGTGCACGGTATTCCCGTGTGCACGGTATTCCCATATATAGTGTGCACGGTATTCCCGTGTGCACGGTATTCCCATATATAGTGTGCACGGTATTCCCATATATAGTGTGCACGGTATTCCCGTGTGCATGGTATTCCCATATATAGTGTGCACGGTATTCCCGTGTGCACGGTATTCCCATATATGGTGTGCATGGTATTCCCCACTGCAATTACTTTATCAAGAGATAAGTTATTTTTCATCTTCAGATAAACTATATGTCACATATGGACCGGATCTAGATGGGGGAGGGGGGTCTTGGGGGTCAACCCTTCGGACCAAATCATAAAAATTATATTGCACGTGCGCACGATTATATGTGCACTCCACAGCAGTGGATGGATTGCACCACCTAGTCACTGTGGTGATGTAGTCGCTGTGAGTGCATGGTAAGCTAACGTAATCAAATTATCAATAGTAAGTTGTTGTGGGGCGACATGTAATGTAATGTCATGTTAAAATTGCTGGGGCTTCGGCCCAGACCCTTTCCTGTCACACGGGAGGGCATGCCCCCTCCTGTACCCTCCCACTAGTAAGTATCGTTTATGAACACCCCTCCCCCCCCCCCCTTCCAGAAATCCTTGCGTGCATGGATCCGTCCCCTGTATAGGATGCTTTAAGAAGCTATGCGCGGATGTTATGCATGTCCACGCACCACTTAGTCAATATGAATCTTTGGCTAAATATAGCTGGCATGCACCCATACTAGCTCTTGGCCACGGTTTTAACTGAGTTGTCCGGCTTTGTTTGCTAACAGACACACCTTCAAGTGGATGCCATCTAAGTAGACCTTGCTAAGGCATGCACGCGCATTTGATTCAGCAGTTTACCGCCGGCGCCAAACAGTAATACTTAAATCAAGTTTGCCATTTATGGGCTCAATCCTCATCTTTTAACCTGGCTTATACCATCTTTTAATTATAAAATCGCTCTCGACATGTTAATACATATCTCAGCCTAGTACATGGTGTACCACAAGGCTCTGTACTGGTCCGTATTAATACATATCTCAGCCTAGTGCATGGTGTACCACAAAGCTCTGTACTGGTCGTGTTAATACATATCTCAGCCTAGTGCATGGTGTACCACAAGGCTCTGTACTGGTCCGTGTTAATGCATATCTCAGCCCGCTAGTGCATGGTGTACCACAAGGCTCTGTACTCGTCCTATATTGTTTCTTTGGCTACATCAATATACTGAACGGCCTTCACAATTGGTATAAAACATTTAAACACCTGCAATATTTAAAAAATGGTTCGAGTGTTTAAACTATCATGTTATATCCTCGTGCAATAATTCGGCTAGTCTCTAGCTAAAATGTAGTGTTTAACGTCAAACACGGTATAAAATTGCATGGAATGTGGTCAGTTCCTTCGTTTAGAGTAACAAAGGGTTAAAAGACTGCCTTTCAGTCAGTATTTAATACGCCCTCACTAACGTATATTATCCTGGGAGTGCACCGTACCCAATCTGTCTGCATGGTACGTGGTGTACCTTACCTCCAGGTATACGGACCGCTCTATATAGTTGCGTAATTTGGTTCCTCCCTCCCACACCTGTCCCACACCCCATTAGAAAAAAATAAACGTGCTACATACATTTATATGTACATGCAAGCATTACAATGCATGCATGGCTGATCCGTATACATACAAGTAAATAAAAACATTCTCTAACGAGAGAGTTGTTGGTATATACATATATATGATCTCTGGTATATAGGATTGACCAATGGTGGTGTAAAAAGCATGGAAATAAGAGTGACAGAAATATTATTGGAAAATTGAAATAGGCCTATATTTAGCCCATTATTCAGGCATGTGTGTTGTATTGTGTGCTAAATATAGGCCTATTTCAATTTTCCAATAATATTTCTGTCACTCTTGTTTCCATGCTTTTTACACCACCATTGGTCAATCCTATATACCAACAACTCTCTCGTTAGAGAATGTTTTTATTTACTTGTTTCATAAGTTTTTTTTCACCCTGTCATAGCAGTATCATAGTCAATAATCAAATGTAGGAAGAGGATGGATGATCCCCTTTATCTCTTAATGCCAGAACAAATAACTTTAATAGTTGGGGGCAGCGCTGGTGGTGCTGGCGGGAGTAGCTGCTGGTGGTGGTGTGGGCAGTGCTGCTGGTGGTGGTGGCAGAAGCGGGGCTTCTGGAGGTGGTGGGGTGAAGGGGAGAGGAGTTGGAGGATGAATGTACTGTTCCTCCTCCGACCCCTCGTTGGTGAAAAACCCGCAAAGGTCGTCAGCCATCTACATATACGTAACAGAGAGTATGATTAAATTTTTACTTCTTTATTTTTTAAAGCAAAGTGCAAAGCCTTTACACATGCACATAGAGTATTATTAAAATTTTACCTCTTTTTGCTAAGTGCACTATTCAGTGGATGAGTGGCTTTTATACCTGCAAAGCCTTAACACGTGTGCAGACTGTGAGTCCAATTCCATCATATTAAGGTGATAGGGTAGCGCTGGTGGTGCCGGTGGGGGCAGCGCTGGTGGTGCCGGCGGGGGTAGCGCTGCTGGTAGTGGTGGTGGGGGCAGTGCTGCTGGTGGTGGTAGGAGTGGCGGGGCTTCTGGAGGTGGCGGGGTGAAGGGGAGAGGAGTCGGAGGATTTATGTCATCCTCTTCCTCCTCCGACCCCTCTTGATTAAAAAACCTCGTAAGGTCTTCTGCTGCCATCTACATGTACGTGACAGAGACAGAGAGTATGATTTTAAAATTTTTTACCTTATTCTTTTTGGATCATCATATAAACGGCATGTGCTAAAATTTTATTGGTCAAATTTGAAAATGCTCCAATCTAAACATGGAGGTGTAGCCTACATGCAGTAAAGATGGATATAAAGCAGCCTAGTGAAAGCCCTTAATACAGGAAAGTGAGGTGAAGCTGCCCTAATAACCCGCAATGGACTAGAGCATTCTGGAAGCTCACAATTAATAGGATGCCCAAGCTGTTCAATAATCGCAGAATTCAATTTCAAAGTGATACCAGTATGAACATGACCACACCCTGAATCAAGATCATCAAGCCCAGCTCGAAGATCTTCAATGGACATTCGGAACAGTGACTTTGTCCTCAACACTATTCTTCACTAGTGAGGTTGCGACACTCATTTGTACATTTCCATTTCAAGGGGCGCATGGTAATCTTATCTCTGTCCCCTATCTCCTCTGACACTACACACCTACCATTGAGGTCTACTGGAATGGCCCCAAGTCGTTTTGTGTAAGTGTACGAAGTATTTAAAAAGTAAGGTTCAGAGCCAGCAGTATGATAACTATGCCCTACTAAAATATCATTATCTCCTATTTTCATTCTATTTATTTCACGGATAGTTTTTAGCAATGACCCTGCTTTTGCTCTTCGTACACTTAGTGCTTTAGAAACCAATGCCTCTGCCCCAATCTTACTTACTGCTGCACGGGCAGATCTAGTAACAACCTTTTGAGATAGCAATGGATGAGACTTACAAATGGCATCATTTACTTCACTTAGAAGCTCACTATCCCTAAGAATAGCTTTTTCAAGACCACCATTATACTCCACTAGTGCATGAGATTTGGGTTCATACAAGGAGTAGCTATATGGGAGAAGGCTATGGTTGCAGTTATTGTCATTTCACCTATAGTTCTCAGCCCTTGCAACTGTAATTATATTCATACAGTTGCAACATATGTACATGGCTAGACAGATAAGGAAGCCTTCAAATAAGGAAGCCTTTTTATACATCAGATTAAAACAATAGACACTACTACTGTACACAGTTGCATGCTTTACATGTGAAGTGAATGGTTTTGTGCAGATCCGTGCTGTACATAGTTGGGCGGGCCCTACTACCGCGTTTGGTCAGGTAGTAGGGTGACAAGCCCGACCAAACACCGCCCGACTATACTCTACAAATGTTGCATGCACAGCTTTTTAATGTTAATACAACATGCCATAACATACCTTTGGGTGGTAGTGGTAGTACTGTGACCCCTGCGGTACCGCGTCCTCTCGGAAGCACATTTAGCCAATCGGACAGCGGGGTCATTCCAATACCGACTCCTTTTAGATGCTTTAATGGCAGCTGAATTGTCCGCGTATTTCTGCCTGTTAGCAGCGCGGTTTCCCTCGAGGTCCTCTTCATATCGCCGCCTTTTAGCAGCATGGTTCTCCTCGAGGTCCTCTTCATATCGCCGCCTTTTAGCAGCACGGTTCTCCTCGAGGTACTCTTCATATCGCCGCCTTTTAGCAGCACGGTTCTCCTCGAGGTCCTCTTCGTATCGCCGCTTTTTAGCAGCACGGTTCTCCTCGAGGTTCTCTTCATATCGCCGCCTTTTAGCAGCACGGTTCTCCTCGAGGTCCTCTTCATATCGCCGCCTTTTAGCAGCACGGTTCTCCTCGAGGTCCTCTTCATATCGCCGCCTTTTAGCAGCACGGCTCTCCTCGAGGTCCTCTTCATATCGCCACTTTTTTAGCTTTTAGCAGATCGCTTAGATTCAATATCTGCGTTGTAGCTGTCGCGTACAGAGGCCTTCTTCTTTTCGGGATCGGCCTTGTAGCTGTCGCGTACAGAGGCCTTCTTCTTTTCGGGATCGGCCTTGTAGCTGTCGCGTAAAGAGGCCTTCTTCTTTTCGGGATCGGCCTTGTAGCTGTCGCGTACAGAGGCCTTCTTCTTTTCGGGATCGGCCTTGTAGCTGTCGCGTACAGAGGCCTTCTTCTTTTCGGGATCGGCCTTGTAGCTGTCGCGTACAGAGGCCTTCTTCTTTTCGGGATCGGCCTTGTAGCTGTCGCGTACAGAGGCCTTCTTCTTTTCGGGATCGGCCTTGTAGAGCGCTCGGGCTTTAGCTTTGTTCTCGTCTTGCTTTTGGAGGTATTCCGCTCGTTGCTTAGATCTCTTCTTTTGATTACGCGAAGGCATTTTTAGAAAAACAACTTCACTAGCCAAAGCAACAACTAAACTGCGATAGGAACACCAGATATTTTAAGTGCAGGTTAGAGTATTTATACTGTCTAAAATTATTAATAAATATCTATTACATACATTATTATATAGAACTTGATATGTGTCTATATGACATGTAAGGATAACGTGCCGGTAAATTTGGAAGCGATTGGTACTATTCCCGTCCTTCTAAACCGTTCCTAGCTCGAGTTATACCAGAGATAATATATAGAGGGATTGGAAACGCGTCACGTGCGTAATACTTTGGCTGGGCAGTGCATATAATTCATCCGACACCGTGTGATTCGCACCTTTTAGGCGGGCGTAAGAAAGTGGGCGAAGTAGAAAAAGAAGACTACCTGGCCACCAGAACACGATTTGTCATAGGAATCGAATTCGTTCAGGCATGCCCCATCTGTGTTATCATTTTTGGCGTCTAATTATGTTCCGTTGCATTGTTATAATTGTATTTCGTACAAAATGTGTTACGGGGGGAGGGCAATTTTTTGTCCGACAGTATCTGCTCAGTCACAGCAGGTGTTTTAACGAAACTCGGAATATGTAATGCAATAAGTGTGAGGGGTGGCGTGGGGGTATTCTTTTGTACATCGGCCTTACCAAACATCTACAACGTGATTTTGGGTATACTTTCTTTGTCCGACAGTTTCGTCTATTCAGTGCGCGCTACGTAATACAGACCTGGCTTTCCTCATCACCAGATGGTTGATAAGTGGCGTGACCGTATTTAAATGAGCTACAAACGCGTATGTGAGTGTGTGCATGTTTTCAAAGGTGATGGGAAAAGATATAATTCGATTAGGACGAGAACGAGAAGCGTCTCCGCAGCTACGCTCGTACACAGCTTGTTTCAATTCCACGCCAGCTAGTCGCTAAACATGTGCCTCCGGGGCTTAGTGTCACTACTTCTTTGGATCGAGAACCTGCGGCGTTTGATACCCACAGAAATAATGTATTGGTTATACGCGTACTGGTCGGTCCACTTCTAAGGATTCAAGTGCGGATGGCAGGCGTTACCTAGCGATAATTGGCTCGTTTCCAATCCCTCTATATATTATCTCTGGTTATACCCTCCTAAGAAGAAGAAGAAGAAGAAGAAGAAGACGACGACGACGACGACGACGACGACGATGGAGAATTATTTTAGGACTGGGCACGAGAAACAGGAAATTGTTTGTTTCTCTATAACCACACCGTTTTATGACACGGAACAAACGTAGAACTGTAGATCGTTGTGCTCCCATTCCGCCGCGATAAAGAGATAAGCGATCCGTTTCTCAGTTGTCCCTCCAGAGGCTAGTGAAGTTTTATTAATGACATTCATCAACCCTCAATCAATCCTATATTGAACCTGCTGCCGCAGGTTCAGATAGACCTTTTTCGTGTGTCATGTGACCCCTCAGTGATAATCTGCCATATAAATTCAGCGCCGCACAACACTGTTAAATTAATTAAATACGCCATACTAGTCCCCCGGACAGTATTCCCTAGGGAAATGTGTCCCCCCCGGACAGTTTATTCTAAGGGGAAATTGTCTCCTTTAGTGAAAAGTGTCTTCCTTAGGGAGACACTTTTCACTAGTGTGAAATATTCCCCATGCAGCACTTATTATTATTGGACACGACTAAGTCATGCATGTACCGCTTTGTAATGGGGTATATGCAGACATAAAGCATTGCTGAAAATATAGTTTACAAGCGCATAGAGCATTTTGGACTGATACATACATATGGCATTTGAAAAATATGTTAATGAGAGAAGCAGGCACATTTATTGCAGATCCGGGCGATTCTTCCCAAGCTGCTTTTGGGGCTTGGACACAATTTTCATGGTATCACTCTCCACATGCATGAGAACATACCATGTTGCTATATTCTGGAAGTCAACACAAGCAGATTGGTGATATGCTGTTGACAGCCTATTGAGATATTCAAATAAAAATGCTGGTTAACGTTATTGACAAATTCTCTTCCCCTGATCAGAAATAAAAATCTTTGTGCATCCATATCTACACGTGAGGAAACAAATATGCATTAAATCAAGCACAATTTGGATCAGAAAAATCATAGTAATATTTTGAACAGAAACAGTGCTACATTTTTAGCTTATTTGCTTGGAAGATCAGAGCTTCAGGTTCAGGCCATTAAAATAATCAACTAGCGTGATTATGTATCAATTCCCAGACCTGCTTTTTAAAAAAATGGCCCATTAAGGTCAATTCCTACCTGTAAGGTTTGACAATATATTAGTGGCATATGCATGGATGGATACTGTAGCTTGTTATACCTGTTTCCAAACTTCCTGTGGCACAGGTAGAGGAGCAGTTGCTTTCATAAACTTTACTTTTGACACACTTTACATGTCCTTAATGTAGGCCTCGATGTCTTTGTACATACACTTTCACTAGAGAGAGACAAATTTTCCTAAGAGAAAAGTGTCCGTGGGGACACTTTTCCAGGGGGGGACAATTTTCACTGCTACAACGGTACCTGTTGATTGGTATATATGTAAGCATAATCAGGGGTATAATTCATTCATGATGCGACTATTGTTCCTGTAAGTAGTGAAACGGCTTCTATGTTTGCATATAACAATACCTATATACCCGCCTACATGCCGGAAACTCTTAATTAGATTCTGCATGTATTCACCTGTGTACAATAGCTCCCGGCCGCGGACCGTTTGTTTTTGGAAACCGAAATATTACCACACAACGAGAACCGTTGTTAACGTGAGTCGTTAGCAGTAATGAGTACCACGTAGGAGTGTATATGTATACACTCCTAAGTGGCTGTACTTTGAGCACTGCAAAACCAAGGGAATGAGTGGTTTCTGAAGCATAGCTAACTTTTAACGGGGGGGCGGGCACTTGGGCTGAAATGGACGCATAGGGGGCCTGGTTCATGTCGCCGTGAAGTATGCAGCTTATGTGTGCTTGTGCTAAATTGTATTAGTGTGTTGAGTGGAGTGTCAGTGTGGGTGGTGTGTAGAGATGCTGGTGTGGTGTTGGAGTGTAGTATGTGAAGACGTTGGTGTGTGAAGTGTGTGATGGTGGAAGAGTCTGATATAAGGTTGTTGTGTCTGCAACAAGGCTTATGTGACGCAAACAGTTACCTGGTTAAGTTGAATGTGTGACTATGCCAGCAAATAATACCATGTTAATATATGTATCGTACATGTAAAGCACTACATATAAGCCTCTTCACACACACACCCCCACCCCACCAACACAACACAAGCCTTTATTTTTTTTTTTTTTCGATTGGGCGGTTTGCTGTATAACAGAAAAGCCTTGTATGACACTGTGTCTATCTTTAGATAGTCTAGACTGTGTCTATCTTTAGATAGTCTAGACACACTGGTCCAGTCTTACATTGTTCAGACTACATACATGTACTTGATCCCTCTCTATCAAACATTGGCCTCCATCACAGAGCCTTTAACAAAGTACTGTTTCTTTGAGATTCCCCCGTCCTGGATTCTGTTGAAAAGGTTTGTGGTTTGTCCTGGGCACGGAGGTTTCCTCATATTGCGCATGTCCCTTTCGCTTTTATGTGAACTGTGTACCTTTTCCAGCTTAGGGTATCGTTAACTTTACCTTCATATCATCCTCTCTCTGTCATTTTGTCACTGCTGTTAATATCCACTTACAGTATCCTCCCTCTCACCCACTCTGTTGTTCCACACCTCATCACTGTTCTGTAACTCCTTGGTGCTTCCTCGTGTGAGGGTGGTGAGGAGGTGGGGATGGTGGGGTGAGGAGGTGGGGATGGTGGGGGTGAGGAGTTAGGGTGTCTGGTGGGGTGCGGGTGGTGAGGGGGTGGGGTCATATCGCAGTATGTTGTTCTACTGTTTTCCGTACATCTGGTCTGACATAGTCCGTTACTGTCTCACGTAGGGTGTGGTCTATTCTCTTGGTTTCATGTAGTGTTGCTCGGTACATGTACATAAGGAGAATGCCAAATTCATCCCCTAATCCTTTCTTCCCCTCTGGCTCTTGGCTGCTTTGAATGGTGCTCAAAATGTTCAGCCAATCGTTTTGAGCTAAATGCTAAGGTAGTGTGTCGGGATATCGCTGGTGAGCTCTACATAATTGCTTGGCTTCCTCTGAAGGAGGTAAACCACAGGCCATTCCCAGTGAGTAGCGGTCTGTGGGTTAACAGAGACATGTCGCAAAATGGTGATCCTTCGCTCTGGTTTGCACGATAGAGGACATGATGGTGTGTGTACGATAGAGGACATGGTGGTGTGTGTATGATAGAGAACATGGTGGTGTGTGTACGATAGAGGACATGATGGTGTGTGTACGATAGAGGACATGGTGGTGTGTGTGCAATAGAGGTGTGTGTACGATAGAGGAGATAGTGGTGTGTGTACGATAGAGGAGATAGTGGTGTGTGTACGATAGAGGACATGATGGTGTGTGTACGATAGAGGACATGATGGTGTGTGTACGATAGAGGACATGGTGGTGTGTGTACGATAGAGGACATGGTGGTGTGTGTACGATAGAGGACATGATGGTGTGTGTACGATAGAGGACATGGTGGTGTGTGTAGGATAGAGGACATGGTGGTGTGTGTACGATAGAGGACATGGTGGTGTGTGTACGATAGAGGACATGGTGGTGTGTGTACGATAGAGGACATGGTGGTGTGTGTACGATAGAGGACATGATGGTGTGTGTACGATAGAGGACATGGTGGTGTGTGTACGATAGAGGACATGGTGGTGTGTGTACGATAGAGGACATGGTGGTGTGTGTACAATAGAGGACATGATGGTGTGTGTACGATAGAGGACATGATGGTGTGTGTACGATAGAGGACATGATGGTGTGTGTACGATAGAGGACATGGTGGTGTGTGTACAATAGAGGACATGATGGTGTGTGTACGATAGAGGACATGATGGTGTGTGTACGATAGAGGACATGGTGGTGTGTGTACAATAGTGGACATGATGGTGTGTGTACGATAGAGGACATGATGGTGTGTGTACGATAGAGGATATGATGGTGTGTGTGCGATAGAGGACATGATGGTGTGTGTACGATAGAGGACCTTGTGGTGTGTGTACGATAGAGAACATGGTGGTGTGTGTACGATAGAGGACATGGTGGTGTGTGTACAATAGAGGACATGATGGTGTGTGTACGATAGAGGACATGATGGTGTGTGTACGATAGAGGACATGATGGTGTGTGTGCAATAGAGGACATGGTGGTGTGTGTACGATAGAGGACATGGTGGTGTGTGTACGATAGAGGACCTTGTGGTGTGTGTACGATAGAGAACATGGTGGTGTGTGTACGATAGAGGACATGGTGGTGTGTGTACGATAGAGGACATGGTGGTGTGTGTACAATAGAGGACATGGTGGTGTGTGTACGATAGAGGACATGGTGGTGTGTGTACAATAGAGGACATGATGGTGTGTGTACGATAGAGGACATGATGGTGTGTGTACGATAGAGGACATGATGGTGTGTGTGCAATAGAGGACAGGGTGGTGTGTGTACGATAGAGGACATGGTGGTGTGTGTACGATAGAGGACATGGTGGTGTGTGTACAATAGAGGACATGATGGTGTGTGTACGATAGAGGACATGATGGTGTGTGTACGATAGAGGACATGGTGGTGTGTGTACGATAGAGGACATGGTGGTGTGTGTACGATAGAGGACATGGTGGTGTGTGTACGATAGAGGACATGGTGGTGTGTGTACAATAGAGGGCATGGTGGTGTGTGTACGATAGAGGACATGGTGGTGTGTGTACGATAGAGGACATGATGGTGTGTGTACAATAGAGGACATGGTGGTGTGTGTATGATAGAGGACATGATGGTGTGTGTACAATAGAGGACATGGTGGTGTGTGTATGATAGAGGACATGATGGTGTGTGTACAATAGAGGACATGGTGGTGTGTGTACAATAGAGGACATGATGGTGTGTGTACGATAGAGGACATGGTGGTGTGTGTACAATAGAGGACATGGTGGTGTGTGTACGATATGGTGGATAGTACCTAGCTATTTCAATTATGCACAACAATTAACTTTGTTTTTCCCTCCCAAGCATGTAGCCAATCAAGTTCCAATGCTATATTAGGTTGTTCTCAGCATATACTGTGCTCGGTTCCCAGTACACTTGCAGCCATCTCAAATTTCACCTCCCAGAATAACTATTAGGATTTCCTCATCTCCATTGTTGGACGATATAATGTTGTGTCATAAAGTGGATTCTGCGGACTTAGCTACTTTGTTTAGTCACCAAGCCATTCAAGTTGTTTGTTTAATCAAAACAATCCCCACTAGTTTCACAACACAAGCAGCTACATGTACATGTATGTATGTATACTGTGCTAGGAGGAGTTGAGTGTGGGGTGTGTAGGAGTGTGGTGTGTGTAGGAGTGTGGTGCAAAAGATGCCTACTGGGGTTAAGTGTAGGAGTATGTGTGAATGAGTTGGTGTGAATGTGTGAATGTTTTAAAGTATGATTGTGAATGTGTTGGAATGTGGTGTGTGAACAAGTTGCTGTGAAGGTGCCTACTACTGGGGTAATGTGTATGTTGGAGTGTGCTGTGTGAATGTGTTGGAGTGTGCTCTGTGAATGTGTTGGAGTGTGGTGTGGGAATGTGTTGGAGTGTGCTGTGTGAATGTGTTGGAGTGTGCTGTGTGAATGTGTTGGAGTGTGCTATGTGAGCGTTGGGATTCACCAATATACCAAATGCACCCTTTCCCCCCCCCACGTCATTTAGTGAACAATGAGCAATCCGTCCAGCCCAAAGCCACAGCCTCGTCCTAAGCCGTCCCTTCACTTCCCTCCTGCTGCCACTCCGACCTACGAGTCCAAACCCAGCAATCCTCCCCCAATCCCTCCCAAGCCAGCCTCCTCCTCCACCAATGTGCAGGACGATTCCGAGTCACCTTACAGCGATGTCACCGTGGGTGCTGCCCAGACCTCCTCCAAACCCAACCTCCCTCCCGTCTCCCCCAAGCCGGCCCCTCCCAAATCGGAATACGCGTCACCGCCCGCCCCCGCGGACAACTGCCGGGAGTACTTCATCCCGAGGTCCAGCTCGTACGGTCCCCAGTCCCCTCTCAGCGCCGTTCTGAAGCAGGCCGTGACGGCCAGCGTCGTGAGGAGGTCCTCCAGCATGGACGGCGACCTCCACTCGATGGCTGCCGTTTCGAGCCACCCTCTGGAGAAGAGCGCTCTGGCTGCGAGGGAGGTCAACCCGAGGCCTTCCACCCCCGTGGTGGTGCCCTCCTCCCCAGGCCCACCGTCCTCGCCTGCGCCGTCCAACCCCAGGCTGTCGTCGTCAAGGTCGTCATGGAATAACCCTGCGTCGTCGCAGGCGCCGGAGAACGGTAACGATTCCCAGGTGATGAAGACACCTCAACGGCAGTCGATGGGGGGCGGGAAATCGCTGCCTCTGGCTGCGTTTGTGAAGGACAGGTGGCAGGACATGCCCCTGCTGATCAGGGTGAACACTGGTTTCCAGGGGTTGGTAGAGACTGATTCCATATCGGCTGGAGACGTGTATGCCTTGTACTTCCTGAAGCAGACTGAGTTAGTCGAGGTGAAGTGTTCGGAGCGTACCTGTCACGTTCCGCTGAACGCTGCCGTACAAGTGCGCGCGGTCTACCAGGGTGACCTGAGCCCCTACAACATCACCGTTCCGCAGCTGTTGTCCTCGGGCAAGCCTCCGCTGCTGATAAAGGCGGTGTGCTCCTACCGTTGCAACAGTGCGGGTCACTCCGTGGAGGAGGACGAGGTGTTTGTGGTGGATTGCGCAAAGACCACGACGTTCTCTCGCTACCTCAAGGTGTACAGCGTCACGCTGCAGGTGGAAAAGAAGCTACGTAGCGACTGCACAGCGTCCTTCACCACTAACGCGGCCGTCTATGTGTCTGATGTTGTGAAGCATCTGTCCAGCAACTTTCCGTTTCAGGCTGTCTTCTACTTTGACCAAGACTCAAGCCTGTCTGATTTCCTTTCTTCGAGCGAAGTCACCCTGATCAGACACTTCAGCAGGTCGGCCATTATTGCATCACTCCGGAATGATACCAACAGTGGGAAAAATCATATAATGGAGATACCTCTTGATATCGATATTTCAGTTTCTGAGGTACCCCTTGACGAGTGCGGCAAGAAGGAACTGTGTGCGCAGGCGCAAGACGTGTTTGATCATTTTGACTCCGCAGAAGTGGAAATGATGGTGGAGACAGTGAGCCTCGTGAGGAAAGGTAAGGAGAGGTGTTGGTGCACGCTCGAGGTGCCGCCATTGCTTGCATCGTGTGGCAAAAATCAAACTGAAACCGACGAAGATGACGATGATGACGACAACCATCCCGTGTACGAACCCGTACCGGATGTACTCCCAGATCAAAAAGAAGCTCCGAACGAGAACTCCACTTATGACTCATCATCATTCGTGCAGCTGCATGCGCTGAGACGCGCGGTGGAGAACATGCAGTCCCAGACCAATACCGCCGAGGGTCTGGGGAGGAGCGCAAAGGTCCAAGTCGCCCAGCTTAGGAATGAGGTGGCCGAGCTTAAGGCTGCCATGGCGACACTGGAGAAGGGCGTGGCTGCACTCGCCAAGAGAGTGGAGTCATCGACCGTCGTTGTGGGCGAGGTGCAGCAATCCCTGCAGTCGACCGATCGCCTTAATAAGGGACAGGGCAACTCCACAGAGCAGGTCCCACTGGAGAACCTTGATAATGACCAGGTCTGTCCACGTTAATATGCACCGCGCAATGGGGCAAGTACCCACTAGGGATAATGGCCAGGTCTGTGTACACACTATGCAATGGGGCAAGTACCCACTAGGGATAATGGCCAGGTCTGTGTACACACTATGCAATGGGGCAAGTACCCACTAGAGATAATGGCCAGGTCTGTCCACATTAGTATGTACCATGCAATGGGGCAAGTACCCACTAGGGATAATGACCAGGTCTGTGTACACACCATGCAATGGGGCAAGTACCCACTAGGGATAATGACCAGGTCTGTGTACACACCATGCAATGGGGCAAGTACCCACTAGAGATAATGGCCAGGTCTGTGTACACACCATGCAATGGGGCAAGTACCCACTAGAGATAATGGCCAGGTCTGTGTACACACCATGCAATGGGGCAAGTACCCACTAGAGATAATGGCCAGGTCTGTGTACACACCATGCAATGGGGCAAGTACCCACTAGAGATAATGGCCAGGTCTGTGTACACACCATGCAATGGGGCAAGTACCCACTAGAGATAATGGCCAGGTCTGTCCACTTTGTTTGCAATGGGTTCACACATGTACACTTATAGCAGCAGTGCATAAGAAATATTTGTATAACACAAAACACCATCGCTCATTCTGGTTAGTATTTATTTTGCATTTGTGTTTCCTTTTAATTAGATGCTCGGCCTTCTGAAGTCGATGGGCCTGGACCAATATGTGGAGACATTCAGAACAGAGAGGATCACGGGAGAAGTATTTGTTGAGTGCAACGAGGCCGTTCTTGAAAATGAACTGGGCATCTCTTTTAAAATCCACCGAATTAAACTGATGAGAATAATCAAGGAAAAGAAAGTTCCCAATCTCTATGGCCAGTATTGGTAACTTGTCATGTGACCTCTACATCCCATTGTCATTATTTAAAACAATGTCATGACAATGATCGGAACACTTGGGTGGCACAGCATAAGTTTTTCCGTGTTTTTTTTTTTTTTTTTGTACTGTTCATTTGTTGTTTTAGTGTTGAAAAATATTGGGCCTCTTGTGATATGCATGGATTTACGGTATGCACTTATATGCTGAATGTCCCACTAATTAAGGGCAAAATAAATTTTTTTTAAGTAGTTAATCTCGTGGTTAATAATCATTCTAATAACAGAAAGAAATGAAGGATGAAGCAGATTAATTTTAATTCCAATGGTTAATAAATATATATTAACTATCGTTCATCTTCAAGAACATTACAGAAATTACAAGATTTCAACCATCACCATCTGCTTGCTGCCTTTTAATTGCATTATAATTATTATGCACATGCATGCACACAAATAATCAACCAAAATGTCGGTAGTAATGAACTCTGAAATGATGGCACTGGGACCTGCCCATACAAGAAATGCTCTTGCGGACAAAGTACAAGTTCAGCCTCTTGTATATACATCATCCCCTCATGTTAAAAGGAAATTACTTTGGTTAATAAAATATCTGGTAAATGTTCTGCTGTTCAATTCAATGCATTAAATAGAGTGGCACTTTTTTTTTTTTTTTTTTTTTTGGTGGGCTGTCCCTGTAGTACTTAATGTGCCTTATGCACTTGCTCAAACTGACCTTAAAATATACTTGCATTGCTACTTGATTTCAGCAACTTTTTGCCAGCTAATTCTGCCGGCAATTAATAATGTGCACCAGCCAGCTCATAAACGTTTTATGAATGTAGTGAATTAGACAGAAACTATATGCTCTCTCCAATTACAATTGGTTACATGTGGCATAGGTTGCTCCTTGATGGTCATGACCACACAGATGAAAGCGCAAGACTCCGGCAATGGAACGTATGTGCTCATGTTTATTCAGGGCCAGCTACCTATATCTATGTTTGGATTTTAGCCTAATTTATTTAGAACGGTGGGCCCACACCAGCTCTGGGAAAAAAACCTCACTTTGTGAGGAAAAAAAAACAACACACACTGCTCTGCTCTGTATGTGTGTGCTTGTATGGGAAGTCAAATATTGTGATTATTTGTATCTATCTATGTTAGGTGTTGTGCACAGCCGATGCTACACAGATGTGTTGTCATATGGGGGGGGGGGGGGGGAGGGATATATGTGAGGCAATAGGAGAGAGCTGCGAATCCTGTTCATCCGTTTTGGGGGGGGGGGGGGGGGGGGGGGATATATGTGAGGCAATAGGAGAGAGCTGCGAATCCTGTTCATCCGTTTTGGGGCGGGGGGATGCCTTTCCATCAGAGCATGGGGGCCAGGACCAACAGGCCCCACCCATAAAGGAATGTCTGGCGAAAACTTTAAGCTGCATGGTGTCCTGTGAATTATATCATTTTTAGCGTTAAAAGGGGGCCTGTTAATTGAGCCGCTTTAAGTGTGTTTAGTTGCTCTTCAATGGCAGCACAAATGTAGCTAGGTCACTGAATGAAGCATCCAAGATGGCATGCACATGAGGCCAATCATGAATGGCCACTGTGCAAATACACATCTGTCCTGCGCAAGCTAAAAACAGTAAGATTTATAAGTGGCTCAGATCTGTATTATTTCTATCTTTACTTTCTATTCATATTATTTTATGAATGGTATGTTGTGCTATTGCTTTCATTATTATTATTATATGGGACAGTGTCCAGCAGAGTCACCCTTCTGGCTAGTTTTTCAAGTTTTCAAATTTTTTGATTTTCCTTGAACATCCATGAGCTTCTGTCAAATGGTCCTTACGCATCCTAAATCGGACTTAACACACTTAAAGCGGCTCAATTAACAGGCCCCCTTTTAACGCTAAAAATGATATAATTCACAGGACACCATGCAGCTTAAAGTTTTCGCCAGACATTCCTTTATGGGTGGGGCCTGTTGGTCCTGGCCCCCATGCTCTGATGGAAAGGCATCCCCCCGCCCCTAAATCGGACTATCCATCACAAAGTTATTAGGCACTGAATTTATAATTAGCCATACGTTTCAATGCGAGCGTTACTTTTCTTTTGCTTGTTCTGGAAATTTTGAAAAAGTACCATAAGGGTGATTTAGCTGGACACTGTCCCATATATGTAATTATATATATATGGGACAGTGTCCAGCTAAATCACCCTTATGGTACTTTTTCAAAGTTTCCAGAACAAGCAAAAGAAAAGTAACGCTCGCATTGAAATGTATGGCTAATTATAAATTCAGTGCCTAATAACTTTGTGATGGATAGTCCGATTTAGGATGCGTAAGGACCATTTGACAGAAGCTCATGGGTGTTCAAGGAAAATCAAAAAATTTGAAAACTTGAAAAACTAGCCAGAAGGGTGATTCTGCTGGACACTGTCCCATATAATAATTATAATTTATGTAATTATAATTATATATTGTATATACCAATATTTTAATCAAGAGATAAACAAAAACTTGTACAATACAGATAAACAAGCACATAACGTTAAATTACCTACCACCTAGACTAAATAATATATCAGTAGCCGGTGTCTGAGATGGCCCTGGACAGCAGAGCCCTCACATTTGCCCTAACAAGGGTCATGCTCAACCTTTGATATAGGGCTGTGACAGATGCAGACTTTGGGCAGTTCTGACGTGTGGCCAAGCGAGAGGCTAGCTGCGATATTGCCCACTTTGCTTCAGTGCCCCAACACCCATAGGTCTCCACAGCTATTGGGATGCATACCCAACCCAGTTCTGCACATTTAGAGTCATTGGCCTTATGCTTTCTCTCCTCTGCTGCCAAGGCTGCAGACCCTGCTGTCACACTCGCTTCAGGTAAATTACTTGAGGTTAGCGGTGATGTGACAGTAAAGTCAAATGCAGCAGGCTTTCCCATCATCCAGTTTGCTGCCAGGACATCAGCTGGTCGCGTGTGGCGCTCCTCAGATGTAAAGCCGTACCCGACCTCCACCTGTGCACTTATGCAGGCTCTCCTACATGACTCTGCAAATACATCCCGAAGCCTGTTGTGACGAATGACCACATCGCCCCCATGCTTGCATGTCAAAGCATGGTGGCCTATTGTATATATAATTATAATTATAATTATATTATATATATTATATATATTATATTATATCTCTAACAGGTGATCACATTACCAATGCCATTCAGGGACAAGAATGTGTACCTGTTTCAGGAGGGAGTTTACTGCCAGCGGAGAGGTAGAGAAACACAGCATCAGTTTCTATGGACTTTCCCCGTAGGAGAGGGGGATATGGGGAAAGTACCTAGAAACTGATGCTGCATTTCTCAACCTCCTCCCCTTCCCCTTCTAATTATGCTGTGCCATGTGATATTTATAATGAAACAATGATTATTTCGTAAGCTGTAGAGTAATGGAGCAATGATTATTTTGCAAAGAAACAATAACTATTTTGTAAGTTACAAAGGAACAATGATTATTTTGTAAGTTATAATAAAACACTGATTATTTTTTTGCACACAGTATTTGTCATATCTGCCGTGGAAATATTGAACAACAAAATTTCCCGTGTAGAGAGATACAAATCCACTATGATGGCACTATTGCGAAAGACTCACTAAGCAGTGAACCAGGGTTAACAACTCCACTAATTACTTCAAGCAACTTGAGACGATGAAGCCTTGAAGAGATTTTTAATTCGCCACGAAGATCATCCTCAGTTAATTGGCTCAGTATTATTCCGCTGATTCTTTCCTTTGCAAAGATGGCTTTGTACTGGGGTAGGCCAAGGTTTTCTAATAAGATGCACACCTGAAATGAGATTGCATAAAGACCATAAATAGGTGAATTAAAAACTAAAACTGTGTTAGATGTGTTATGGGTATGTTAGACACAACAGCTTTACCTGTTGTACAGAGAGTTCAGACAGCTTTGAAAGCTTTGGATCTGCTGGTATTGTATCTGTGCAGTGGGGTGAGATGGCTTGATGCATTGATAGCTGATTGTCACACACAGTGTGGTGACTGTTGCATTCAACATAGCTCTGGAGAGAATGCATCTCCTTGATTAGAACCCCGACCAAGTCGTTAGTATCCTAATTATAGAGATCAAAATGAAGTACTAAGTCATGAGTCACTGGCAACTTCCTCCCTTCCCTCCCCTACTCATTCTGCCCCCACCCACTATTTTGGTCTGGAGGAAACAGCCTAGGCAACTCAGTTCCCTCCTCCACCCCCACCTGCAATAGCAGCCATTTGTTAGTGTTAGACTTATACTGTCTCTGGGGTTGGGTATTAAGGAGTGGCTATAATTGCATAATCATTGGGAGAACCTGTATCTTGTGAGAATAACAGACATTGAGGATGTAGGTTTTTAAAATGAGAAATGAATATAATCAAATGGCTCAACTAACCCTACTCAGTGGTTGAGTCGAACTCCTTTTTATGGTTAATCCATATAAAGGATATAGGCATATAGAGTTTTAATGCTAAGAATGGTTGTGCATCTGTTTGTGTTAGTTTTAAATGGGGTTAGTCCAACAATTTGCCAAGGTGTTAGTTTTTTTTCTTCTAAACTTGCAACTTCTATTTATAATTTGCATTAAATAGTAGTAAAATAAATAGTAAAACAATACTACAGCAAGTCAGGAAATGTAGAATTCACAAGTAACTATTTTTAAAAAAATTTTCTACAAGGAAACAGGTGATAATTAATATTGCATCTTAAGGCGACCATGCACTAGGCAACATTTTGCGTGCAACACTATGAATTTTTGTAAATTTCTAGTAAAATATCAGTAAACTAATGTTTTACTGAAAATATAATTGCATTCATTGAATTGCACGCAAGATTGTTGCCTAGTGTATGGTCGCCTTGACAGATCAGGGCCTAAACTTGTTCTCAGAATTCTACTAAAGGCTACTGAATGCCACAAAGGTAAGACCACTTTTACAGCACTGAATATATAAGATACCCAGACTCCTACACAAAATTCTACTTTGACTGTCTTTGTAAAGATTGTACTTTTTCACAGAAGGACAACTAGACTTCTATAATTGGCCTTGCACAGACTACGTATGCATGAACTAGGATTGGAATGGAATAGGATCAGGTGAGTAATAGACTTCAGGGAAATATGAAGTACAAGGCCATCCATTTTAACCAGACTGATTCCCACCCCTGTGTGTACACGTGAAGAACAAACCTATTACCTCACTAGTGTATCAATATGGGGTGGCGATATTTATGCATGACAATGCTGACAATCAGGGCATCTCCGCGCCCTTCAACACGATGCAAAACACAAGACTTTGCATTTGAAATCATACTGATGTCAGTTCATGCATCAATCCATGAATGCTGCGGCATGAATTTTATATACGCATGCACCGATATGTATTAGGCCCAAACCAGTTTGGGTGGCCAATGACTGCACGCATGCATGTATGTATGAATGTATGAGGATATCAGTAATGTACTTCATTATATAGATCGCGCTATAATTATAACCCGCACATCAGCATGTATGTATGTATGTGTGTATGTGTGTATGTGTGTATGTGTGTATGTGTGTATGTGTGTATGTGTGTATGTGTGTATGTGTGTATGTGTGTATGTGTGTATGTGTGTATGTGTGTATGTGTGTATGTGTATGTGTATGTGTGTATGTGTGTATGTGTGTATGTGTGTATGTGTGTATGTGTGTATGTGTGTATGTGTGTATGTGTGTATGTGTGTATGTGTGTATGTGTGTATGTTGTGTGTATGTGTGTATGTGTGTATGTGTGTATGTTGTGTGTATGTGTGTATGTGTGTATGTGTGTATGTGTGTATGTGTGTATGTGTGTATGTGTGTATGTGTGTATGTGTGTATGTGTGTATGTTGTGTGTATGTGTGTATGTGTGTATGTGTGTATGTGTGTATGTGTGTATGTTGTGTGTATGTGTGTATGTGTGTATGTGTGTATGTGTGTATGTGTGTATGTGTGTATGTGTGTATGTGTGTATGTGTGTATGTGTGTATGTGTGTATGTGTGTATGTGTGTATGTGTGTATGTGTGTATGTGTGTATGTGTGTATGTGTGTATGTGTGTATGTGTGTATGTGTGTATGTGTGTATGTGTGTATGTGTGTATGTGTGTATGTTGTGTGTATGTGTGTATGTGTGTATGTGTGTATGTGTGTATGTGTGTATGTGTGTATGTGTGTATGTGTGTATGTGTGTATGTGTGTATGTGTGTATGTGTGTATGTGTGTATGTGTGTATGTGTGTATGTGTGTATGTGTGTATGTGTGTATGTGTGTATGTGTGTATGTGTGTATGTGTGTATGTGTGTATGTTGTGTGTATGTGTGTATGTGTGTATGTGTGTATGTGTGTATGTGTGTATGTGTGTATGTGTGTATGTGTGTATGTGTGTATGTGTGTATGTGTGTATGTGTGTATGTGTGTATGTGTGTATGTGTGTATGTACAGGGCGCTCACCTGTAACGATTTTTCAATAGCTTTCACGCCAAGACATATGTCTGAACTCACACTGCGAGTCGTGGCGCTTGGTCCGGCGACCTCGTACAATGCATCAGCTATATCAGGGTCCTTGGCTTCAATGAGCGGCTGGTAATTATAAGCCGGCCCGTCGACCACAACATGAGGCTCGCGATGGTCAAGTGTTTCAGATTTCCGTCGACAAGCTGTTTCAGCCACCAGTGGTCTGTCCTTTGTGGCCGACTTTGAGTTCTTGTGGCAGTGAAGCGAAACGGTAATCGGAAGATTTGAAGGTATTTCGATCCAATGGCTGCTCAATCCTATTAATGATTCGTCGCCGTGAGCACTTAGACTCGCTGCAACGGAGTTGGTACATTGCAAGCCTAGTACGTCGACGGTATCGTCGAGCAGGTTGCGGTCTACCTCGCTGTCAAATTCAGGTGCAAGGAAGAGGCAGGCCTTGGCGGGAAATCTCTTCTCGATGTGACCGAGTATCTCCGTAATTCTCAGCTTCGTAGCATACGGGTTTGTGGTAAAGTCTCCGCGACATTGGCTTGGCAGAAGTTTGACCATCCCGAACGTAATGCTGTACACAGCCAGAATGCCGCTGCCGGACCTTCTTCGCTTCTGCTTCAATATGACAATAACTTCTGATTCTTCCACGGAAGCTGCCTCATTACCTCCCTTGTAACTGCGCGTCGCACAAACGACGTCTGGTCGTGCTCGTCTGCCGTCCAAGATGTCGCGTACAGTTGGCAGGATGTAGCCGCTCTTTGCCCTCTCCAGGTTTCCCTCTGGGTTGTACAGGAAAGTGTATTCCACGTGCGAATTCATCGGGATCGTGTCCTGTTTTCCTCTTCCATCCGAAACCACGACTGACCGCGTCGTAGTGGTGAAATTGAGAGTGTAACATTCTCCAGCGGACAACTCGCAGCCTAGCGACGAGTTGCAGTATCCTTCTTCGATGGAAACGCACAGAGGGAATAAAGAGCTGTACGCCTTGATGAAACGTTTCAAACTCAGTACCTTTCGTTCAACGGGCCGCCGTGTTGTGAAGAGGAAAGGCAGTGCGGGAACTCTACATCTGGTGGGCGTGATTGAACGGCTGAAATGCGCTTTAGTCGTTGCGGCAGGTAACAGCGGCTCGCTACTTTCTGGGGTTAGCTCTATGCACGCCGATTCAAACCTTGCGCTCATTTTGCGTGTGTATATGTGTGTCCAAATTAGTAATACAGTGGAAACCATCGCACTTCTCCAATAATTTTTTTTGTTTAGTATACTTGAAATTATTTCAATAACAATGACTTATAATGCAAATCTGACGAAACACATGCATTTAGTGTACAACTATGTACTGAAGTTAAAAGGCGTCACGTGACTAATTACTCTTGTTATTAGTGACCATGGTACTAATAAATTTGTAAGCAGAATTTCTCCCCCAGTAGACAACGAATCCTAACCAAATTTGCATTATGTTTAAAGAAAAATCAATCACAACTTTTGGCCACGTCGGTTTTTAAGTCCGGTAAATAGTTACCATTCTATCGAGCTAGAGGTGATGCCATTTTGTATTACGCTCTTACTACGCTGAAATAATACCACATGTTCACATAAATAAATAAATTTTTATAAAGGAAGCAAAATATGATGATCTCTTGTGCAAGTAGAAGGGCTTCTCTTGACACCAGGTCAAGAGGAGGTTGTGTAGCAGACATATAATGGCCAAGGTGAGAGCGTGCCCCTCGAATGCACATAACTGAACTTTGCAGTAACGAGGTAGGCAAGGCAACATCTCAACCACATGATGGTTAAGCTATAGGCCTGGTTCCATTTAGCAGAGAGCAGAGAGCAGAGAGGCCAGACGCTTATACAGCTTGTTGTGGCTTGAGGCCCAAGGCCACCAGTGCAAGAGAGAATAAGTGGAGTGAAAGAGGCATGTTCGATTTCACGCATACTTTGGTCATATTTCCTCTTTTTCTCTTTTTCATGGCTACGGTAATAATGAGCTTCTGATAGCCCTAACAAAGAAACACTCTTCTGAAGCGATAGCTCCTACTTTGCCATTGAAAGATGCTGTTAAAGACGAACGGCTGAAAATCACCACCATTTCTGCAATTATGCAATGAATTGCATTTGAAACGTGACATGTGTCATTTTCACTATGAATATAATTTTAGCGTTGTTTATGGAAATAGGAGTCGACGAAATTGTAGACAGAAACGGTTCTCTTCAGAACCAAGCTAACGACACTGCCACTTTCAGCCGCTCAAGACGGACGGCTAGCTAGTTAATCAGCAGCATCAGTTTGGGCCCACCTCAATGCAAGACGCGTCGAAGAGCAAGAGGGAACCCTAAAGCTGGAGACGACACGAGATGGAACAAACAATCCAGTAACGTCCAGACAACCAAACCAGTGTAAGAAGACCCAATTAGCTATCGCACACAGAAGCTGGCATCAAGGATTTCGAATCTTTGAATGAATTTTTTTTCTCCTGCTGCATCCCATCACTTGCATGGGCTAAGGGAAAACATTTTACCCAGTCTTGTTTGGGCATCACTGGATGATACGTTTTCAAACAACTCCAAATAATACATTCGCAATACATTCATTGAAAGAATCGAATAAAGATTTTGTATAGTGACGCATAGTTGTACAAATTGTGCTTTGTCAGATTTGCATTGTTATTGAAGTAAAAAAAACGACAGTAGAAAAAATTATTGGAGCAAGTGTGACGGTTTCCACTGTATATATAAACGATTTTAAGTGAATGATCGATTTTGCTACTATATATGGATTTGCATGGTGTATATGCTTTCAAAACATTTATACACAAGCAATTATTTTGAAATACCACATTAACTCATATGCACACCAAAACAAGCCTTTGGTGTTGTAACTTAGTGTATATATAGATAAGAGGTCTGTGTTCTTAGCCTACTCAGATGTTATCTGCCCCACATAAAGCTGGGCATATCCAGAAATGGCCCATACATACGCTGTCATCCTGTTTTATTTTTTTCCGCATTGAATTTCAAAGATGTTTAAAATACTCTAAAAATCGATTTGATTATAATATGCATTTTTCATTTAATAAACATTAAGCACCCTTTTACTAAAATCAAGACAATTTCAACCATGCATAATTTATTCATATAAGTATTTAATGACGCAAGAAATTATAAATATCATCTATAATACTTTTAATAATTCATGACGTCACTGACGAAACTTTTGCTCACGTACGCGTGTACATGTAACATTGATATAATTTAATAGTAAAATAACTTAAGTGTACATTTATAATACAGCGTGCCAAGAGGGTGTGGTACTACGATACAACTGCGGTACGCCCACGCATACAGTGTATGTGCATGGATTGAAAAGTCAGTAGTTGATAAATAAACAATGCAACACATGCTTATAGGGACTTCTGCGTGCTAGAGCATGGACCAAACATTCAGAAATCATGCGTGCACACATGCAATATGTTGTCTACTTGAATCAGCTAGTAGCTCGAACCAAGGATTATTAACTATTACAATCCTTGCAGTGGATTTATAATACTTGATGTGTCGTGCCACGTGGGATATGCCTCATGTCATTCTCTTTGTCAGTAGCACTCGCGGCATTACTTTCAAAGTGGTTGTCTGTTTCAACGCCTATACGACAATATACATGAAAAAGATCGCCGATTTTTATATAGGACTCTATTGCCATGCAGCCTACAACGCTCAGTTACAATTTCCACGCTTTTCTTGTTCATTTTACTAGTTACGAGCATTATCCGTGCATGCATGCATTGCATGCGGTAGATGGTGATCCAATTATGCTGTCATAGTCTGCGATTAATTAAGATTGTGCATTATGCAAGACTATACGGTGCAAGATAACATGACTGCACCGCTGCTAATGAATCCTTTGAAGTGCAGTTTACCCATATACGCGAAGAAAGTCAAACCAGCTCTCAATTGCATGCATGAAAAATGCATGATGAATTAAGAGATTAGAACTAACTTGCTGCCCGTGCAGGTCTACCAATTGCACTGATGCATGGATGCATGTTCATTCGCTGTTATACTAGGTAACAACAAACCAGACGTAGAGTAGCGTGCGATAACGTCAGGAGTGTCCTGTTTATTCTAAAGAGCAACGTTACTTCCGTAAAACTGTGCATGGTGGTAACAAAGGAGCCTATTAGGGTTGTTTTAAACTCATACATAAAGATCCAAACTTATTAATTCAGTCTTTATATTAAAAGTGCGGGTGGCGACTACTCCCCCTGGCAAATATACCTAACTCTACCCTCGCGTCTGATTGGTAGCGACAGAATTCTATCGCTAATGCCACTCCCACAGTCATGTGATAAGGTAAATAAATGGTGTCATAATTACATCCCCATTTGTATATTACCTTCTGGTATGCATTCTGACGCTGCTATTGAAACCGCCATGTCGAGCGCTGTATTAAAACTAGGATAGCCAGCGCTTCGCCATTATCAGAAGACTGCTTTGTTAAAGGCCGCGAGGTTTTTGTCTGTCTGCCACTTTGTGCTTCACAATCCTCCCCCCCCCCCCCCCCCCCCCCACACACACACACACACACCTCGTAATCTCGTAATCTGGAGCGTAAGCTCCCCCCCCCCCCCCTACGCTTTTTCGTATTGCGGGTCAGACCTGTAGCCCCCCCCCCCCCCCCCCCCCCCCCCCCCCCTTCCTTTTGTATCCGCCCTTGACTGGTGGATTTTTGGCGCGTGACTTGTGTTGTTAATTACATTCCAATGCTCTATTTTCGCCAGACGTATAAAACTACGTCTAGGTACGAGACTAAGTTGAAATCCCTAACGTACGTACGTCCGTATTTCAATTTTTGTGGGCACGAGACGGGGAATCCAAGAAGGAATACTTCTGTGGAGTATGGAACCGAATTTTCAAATACGAAGACCTAAGTTTAAAAGCGGAAAATAGTTGCTTTGTGTATCAGCTATATTTTTCTGTCATGAGCTAACGGTAAAGCTTTAAGGCTTTGACGTTATAGACTGTGGAATTTTGTGATGAGGAACTCACCCCGTTGACTTCATGAACATTTGAAAAAAAAGGCCCCTACAATTCAATGGAACCGAGGGCTTATTCGGGAAAAATATGGTGATGTGTTTAAACATCTTGCCAAATGTGCCGCACTAACATCCTGTCATGAGCTAGTTGTAAAAAACATTTGGTATGCTTTCCCCATACTGTGTATGGAATGATTACGGAAATATGTCGTGATTACGCAAACCGTGAATTAATGAAAAGCTCCCGTTGACCGCTCATTTCTCGATATGGGGTATAGTGATCAATAGAATAGGCTAAGAACACTAACAGTTTCTTTTTATTTATTTTTCCTACCCTACATGAAACACTCTCCTAAGTGGCTGTAATAACATTACATTGCATCAGTTATTTCCAAGTATTTCTACTGCATGCACCACATACTCTTAATATCCTGTATCGGACCCATACATGTTCAGCAGTATCAGACTAATAACTTTTGGCTGTGTACCTACCTTTAATTGAATTCACGATCTGATGCAAACTTGTTACATACATGTTCAGCAGTGTCATCCTGTATCAAGCTGTGTTCGCTAAATATTTACACTGAAGCCATGCAATACAGTGTAAGTGCAAACCCACGATTACGTCAATCAATTCAATGTATATAAAGGTGGTTAGTGTAATATAACCACCGTAAGTTTCAATTTTCCCCATCACTCTTCTGGAGCTTAAGGGGTGGAGATAGATAGGATTAGGGTGGGGTAGATAGGATATATGAGGGGGGGGGGGGGGGGGGGGGGGGGTGGTAGATAGAAGACATGATAGGGGCACGGGTGTTTCGGAGTGGACATTTACGGATATTTAGATGTCCAATTGTACGTAAAAATGATTTTGCTAGCTCATTAACGCACTAACATATTCAAGTCCTGTTTCTGCAATGACCCAGTATCACTACACCTCTCTATTGATAATTCCATGCATAATAATAGTCTAAGCACAAACCCAAATCAACTGCTCACATGTTTATCGCATTTCAACATACGGCGCAACGCTTCTAGTAATCACGTGCTCCTTAATTCGTTACGAGTGCATCTTTTGGTTGACTACTTCTGAGGCTCTCGAACTTCCAGGTGAGTTGTGACGATAAAATACAGAATCTAGGGGCATTGTAAAACAATCCAAGCTGGGCCACGTCTCGAGACGCGACGTCTAAGGCATATAAAAATCGCTGTTGAAATCTATGATAATTGTCAACATCTTGGTGTTTATAGATGCTTTGCGATGGAATTCCATTGCAGTCAGCTTACAAAACATTGCAGGGTGTGCGGTGGGAGATGGGCGGTGGCCTCCCACAATTGAAGCACAGCAAGCAGTAAGTTGTAAACTATTGAAAAGATCATCAAAAAAATTACATGATGGTCCGTTTGTGAAAAGTCTTGATGTAGCACTTCAGAACATTGGAGTGGAGCCCCAGCAATACTTTGGGGGCAACCACATTCACAGACTTGAAGGTCAGACAATTTTACATATACTTTATTAACATCAAACTTATCATTATATAGCCTTTTAACCTGAAAGTTTTGTTTTTGTCTATAAAAAATGTGGCCCAGCCATATCCTGTTCTCCTCATGGATGCTCAGCTGGTTGCAGACAATTTTGAAGGGGCATTTGCTAGACTTGGAGCATGCCACTCTATCTATGACCAATGTTTTGATGAGAAATGTTGAGAGTTAGGTAATAGCAACATGTTGTCACAGTGGATGAGTATTAATTATGCGATATTTTTCACATGAAGCTATAGTTTTCTTTTATGAACCAATTTCCCCAATGAAAATATCTCACCCGAAATGCACCTATTAGAGGAGCACACAGTTGAGTGGGTGAGAAGATACAACTTTGGATTTGGCATGCTGGGTGAGCAAGGTGCTGAATCGATTCACCCATCGTTTAAACGCACTTTAAACCACGAAAAGAGGCTATGGTGCATCATCAAAGAGCACTTCATAAGTATTGCTCCTCACTCAATCCATGCTCAGCCACCCGCAAAGAGAGCAAAACGTACGCCAAAACACACTGCTGCTTCATAGTATAGTGGATTTAAATTCACGTACACAAACACAACACGCACGTTGCCTATTCCACTTGACAATGTTTGCACGTTACTTTTGAAGCATACAAAGTCGCGTCTCAGAAAAAGAGTAACATAAAACGAAAGCTCGATTTATGTACAATACCTTTGTAAAAGTCGTTTCTCAACTGGAAGTTCGCACGTCCCGGACTAACTAGTTTTGAAAACCTACCTCCGCGTAAGGGGGCTTGTCCAAACGATTTTTGGAAAAATTAGCGGCATTAGGGGGGGGGGGGGGAAGGCTATGACGCTAAGAAAAATTTTATTGTCCGCAAGTATTGTTCTTATTCAGATTACACACGGCTGTTTTATTGCATTGAATCGATGGAAACTTAGTACGCGCGCGCCGCGTAAAAATTTCCCATAGCAACCTCCTTGGATACCATGGAGGCATGTCGCTTCACAATGGCTTACAAGTGCGTGGGAGCGTAGCCACGTCTCAAAACTTTTAAGATGAATGAAGCAGTCCCCTGACTCTGTTTTTATGTGCTTTCTGATTTTTAATTTCTATTATTTCACGCGTTGTTTGACCATAAATCACATAACGTATTTCAATTATACTGCTACTCCTGCAGTTTTCCTAAGGAAATGTTTAAAAGAACTAAAAAGCTTGCCAAGTTAGCTACCAGATTATGCAGAGCAATTGTTATGAGACCTTTTTTTAATCCGTATATTGCATATCCAATGTGGCTACCTACAAGTCATGAAACACTCATAATAATTACACAGTGAATCACAAAATCGCACATAAAGGTGTTAATTACTATACAAACATTATGTAGGTTCGTTCAGGTAGCATCTCAGCTGAAATACAATTGCACCAGTACAATCAAATGAACATACATGAATACGCAGACATTTACTCACCTACAATTGCTTACTTTTCTTTTTGTAGTGTTTTACTTCAGGCCTAGCAGCTACATTAATTGGTGTTACATGTAACATATGCTCTTTTAACATTAATAATAATTTCTGTGCAGGTTGCTTAACAGAGTTATATGTGCGAACAAGGTTATTGAAATACGGATGCATGCACCCTGCTCCCCTAAGTAGCCAAAACCAAAATGCCATCGTCATGAGACTCAAGTATGTGCATTTTAGGGGTTGAAATGGAGACTCAGAAATTCGAGATGAAATGACTTCCAAAAGCTTGGCTCTTTCTTCAGGAGAACAAGCCTCCACTTCTTTGGACAGCTGAGTCATTGTGTCACCAGCACTAAAAAAACTACGACGATCACTCAGGTTCGTGGTTTGATTCTTCACAGTTTTGGAAGACGCAGAGCTGGTAGGAACCTGAGCCTGACTGATATATGCAAAATGGAGTGGCTATGAGAATTGTTGTAATAAATGACTGAAAATTTAAAAATTGTGAGCTAAGTATTTACTTTCCCTGAGGTCTTTACTACTAGTACATCTATTGTTGGACTTTGCAGCAGGGAACGCCTCACAAAATGTGACTGTAATGCTGACTCAACAGGAGATAGGGGCTCAGTCACAGGATTGTGAAGAATCTCTTGAAGTACACCATCCACTGGAACATACTGACATGAGCTTTGCAAATGAGGTGTGTAGTCTGATAGTGGAAATTTGTTTTTGCATCGACTGCAAGCAACACTGATACTGCTTAGTGTGTCTAAAACAAGGCTACATGGTGGTCTTATTGTAGCAGCATCCTTCAAATGATCCCCATAACAACAGGGACACACAAGCTCATGCTTGACTTCAAGCCAAGAGCAGCAACATTTGGAGCATACTACAGCTCCACATGTAACTAACTCAATTGGGCTGTTGAGGACTTCGAGACACAGTGGACACATAGCGCTATCTCTAGATGCATTACCCACCAATTTGGGTGGCTCTTCAGTAAATGGTACAAGAGGCGGTGGTGCTATCAATCCAATGTGATGGACTAAATTCCTGATTGGAATTTCTGGAGGCCTACCATCTAACTTGATCTTCTATGGTCTCCCTCCCCTATCACATTTCCTCCCTTGCTCACACACCCTACACACATCGTCATTGTGTGACATCCAACCATCAAAAACCACAGTGCACACATTGTATGATCTTCCGCTATCTAGTGCCTTCTTATAAGATGCAATGGTTTAGTAGCACAAGTAGCAAAATGAGGTAGGATGTGTGGATGGCAGATCATTGCTGATACTTATTCCGAATACAATTAATAGGTCTGAAGTATATGAGATACAACTGTAGATAGGTACTTTACGTCTTGTAGATGTGCAAAGCCTAGCACAATCCTGCATATCTTTGCTAAATGGTGTGCATGTTCCGCCATTGTGTGACTTTACGCAAGCGCTCACCTCCAACTACGTGAAAGTCAACGATTTTAGCCATATTATAGAATACGAGAAAAAAACACTCATTATACCTGGTTACTTTACACGTGTTGTGTAATGACACAGGAACACAGATATGTTGGCAGAATCGCTGGGAAAACTGCAGGAAGCTGAAAAAATGGCCTTCTATGCACACCGCTCGAACCACTCGTTGTAAACGTAGCTCAGTTAACACGTGCGCAGTAGACAGGAACCAAAAACTGAAGTTGCGTGCTTGGGACACGAAATCCATCTAGGACTGCCCCACAATATGCTACGTGCCAAACCTTGTACATTGCCACCCGATACCAGACACATCGAGCTTTTCGAAGCATACTTGGTTGCTATGCTGGTTGCTAAGAGGATGTTAACTAATACCGTAAAATTCTATTTATAAACTAAGTTTCCAGCCGCAAACAGCCGTGTACACTGTATATTGAGTAATGTTCTCAATTACATTAAGGGGGGGGGGGGGGGGGGGTTAATATGCTAACGTCACAATGACGCTAATTTTTTCAAAAATAGTTTGGACAAGCCCCCTAAGTAGGCCGCTTTTGAACGACGCTTCTCCAGACCGAAACCATCTTTGATGCCCAAACACACTCGTTCAGTAGAGCACAGGTTCATCTTCAACAATACTTCGTCTAAAGAGTCATCACGTGTTCCATTCAGTAACTGTACAACGAATTTCAACGAGTACAAATCATTACAGCCGTTGCTAGGTGAGGTAATTGCCATTTCAAAATTTTGGAGCGTAGGATTTTTTGTCCCTCAATTCAATGGATCGTAACACCCCTGGGGGTGGGGGTAAATGATAGGTTAGGTAGTAGAGTATCTGCTTTCTACCCCACCCTATCCTATCCACTATCTACCATCCTCTACCCCCCCCCCCCCCCCCCCCGCCCCACCCCTATACTATCTACCCCACCCCCTATCCTGTCTACTACCTATCCTACACAGCCAAATCTTTACAACCTGTATCAGGATGTACTTGGTCAACAGAGCATGTACCAGGAATGATATATGCGATATATAATCATATCATTCCTGGTACATGTTCTGTTGACAAGTACATCCTGATACAGGTTGTAAAGATTTGGCTGTGTATCTACTAACTACCCTACCGTATCCTGTCTAACCCCCACCACTTAAGCTCCACTGCAAGAGGTGCCATCCCTCCCTCCAAAAGAGGTAGAGGGATGAGGAAAATTTGAACTTACCCCACTTAAGCATACGCCCTAACCACCTTTATATACCTTGAATTGATTAAAGCAATTGTGGGTTTACACTGTATTGCATGGTTTCATTGTAATTGATCAGTGAACCTTGAATTGAATTCACAAGGGTGCTATGATGTGTACTTGCATTCACACATTAACTTTCTGATGTAATTTATGACACGAAAATCTAGTTATATGACGTGTTATTTTCGAGGTTGAAATGAAGTTATTGCTGTTTATACATATACCGTGTTACTGTAACTGACCATGGTGTTTCAAGTGCAGTGATTTTTAATAAAGCAGTACCGCCTACCTATGCTATCTCCGTCGTTGCAACGCTGCTTTGATCAGGCCTGCGAAAAGGTTCGTCCTCTTGGTTATCTGCCCTTCCCATTGCAGATCATGGCTTCCATCTGAATAAAGGAGAGTTTCGTGATGCTTTGTGTCTGAGATACGACTGGACGCTTACTAATGTCCCTCAACATTGCAGTTGTGGAAAACAGTTCTCTGTTGACCATGCCATGACTTGCCATCTTGGTGGTTTCCTAACTGTCAGGCACAATGACATTAGAGATCTTACAGCCTCATTGCTGACGGAAGTTTGTTATAATGTTGCAACAGAGCCACAACTACAACCTCTTAATGGAGAAACCTTTTCTTACCTCACAGCCAACACAGATGCTGAGGCCAGGGCAGATATCAGAGCTAGAGGATTTTGGTCTAAAAGCCAAGATGCATATTTCGATGTAAGGGTTTTTCACCCTAATGCACCTAGCTACGTTTCAAAATCTCTTTCCGCTCTTTTTCGTACCCATGAACAAACCAAGAAAAGAGAATATGGACAACGCATTCGAGATGTTGAACATGGTGTTTTCACACCCCTAGTTTTTCCACTTCGGGTGCAATGGGGAGAGAAGCCACCACTTTTTACAAACGGTTAGCTGACCTACTATCTGAAAAACAAGACAAAGCATATTCCCTCATTATGGGCTGGCTGAGATGTCGTCTGTCTTTTGCCATACTGCGCAGTGCTATCATGTGCCTACGAGGAAGCAGGTCTTCCTACCACCACCCAATCTATTGTGATCTGACCCTAGCAGTGCATGAGGGCAGAGTCTCTTCATAGACTGTATCTATTTCTATGGTTATTGTACTTGGTAATTATGTTGTTATCATTGTGTTTGTTGATTGTAACCAAAAAAAAAAAAAAAAAGTTATAAACAAAGAGTTACATACGTGTAATTTATGTTATCTTTGTTATTTATTATAATTACATTCATGTATGTGTGTATGTGTTTGTGTGTGTGTGTGTTTGTGTGTGTGTGTGTGTGTGCATGTGTTTGTCTTATACAGCACAGTATAAAAGGCAACTTTGTTAAAATCAATACCTAAGTTTGTATTCAAGAACTAACAAGTGGCTCATCATATTTATATCTGGTCACGATTTCTTTTAATTTCGTTTATTATGTTTGAACTCTAAATTCATTATTTGGCTCATTACAGTTTATTATTTTTCTAGATTGATTCCAAGTAGTGTTAATCCATGAAAGAATAGCTGTGGCATTGGTACGAACCAGTTGAAGATTCAGCCATGCGGCCATGCCAGCCATGCGGCCATGCCAGCCATGCGGCCATGCCAGCCATGCGGCCATGCCAGCCATACGGCCATGCCAGCCATGCGGCCATGCCAGCCATGCGGCCATGCCAGCCATGCGGCCATGCCAGCCATGCGGCCATGCCAGCCATGCGGCCATGCCAGCCATACGGCCATGCCAGCCATGCGGCCATGCCAGCCATGCGGCCATGCCAGCCATGCGGCCATGCCAGCCATGCGGCCATGCCAGCCATGCGGCCATGCCAGCCATGCGGCCATGCCAGCCATGCGGCCATGCCAGCCATACGGCCATGCCAGCCATGCCATGCCAGCCATAAGCAATCCTTGAGGACCACTGATTCCGGCCTGCATATATATGGAGGTGGTGGCATGTCTCGAGGCGATCAAGGAGAGGATGCCAGAGGCCTCCCCTCCCCAGTCTCCATATGTTCTATGGGACACACACACACACACACACACACACACACACACACACACACACACACACACACACACACTCGCACACACACACATGCACACACACACACTCGCACACACACACATGCACACACACACACACACCATAGTTCTGAACACTCTTTGGGATCATTAGCTCGGTGTTTCCTTTGCCTCTTGTGACCCTAGCTGCACCCTTGGCTGACACTCCCGCTTCCAATAGAGTTAGAGGATTTAGCAAGTGAGGTGACCAAAACGCCTAATGCTGCAGTTCTGCCCAAGAACCAGTTAGGAAGTACGATGTCAGCCTGTCAGCCTGGCAAGGCTTTAGTCAACTGTTTCCAAAATCCACTAGAACTTCTATGTGCACTTGTTGACTGGTCTCCACCAGGATGTCTATAATCCTTGTTGTGGTAGGAGACCGTACTTGTATGTGGACCGCATGGTGACCAAGATGTGATATGATCAAATGTCATGACCAGGACACACGGAGCCTTCTGAAGCGTCAAGGCCAGGCCATCAACTATGAGAACAGGAGGGTCTAGGTGAAGCCTAAAGCTCTCATGAGAGGGGGGGTGACAGAGGGCTAGGCTGCATAGTGGGGAGAAGGAATGAATAAAAGACGGGCCTTATATGCCAATGAAGGCAAGTTCAGAACAGGTGGTTGAACAGGTGGTCATCAAGCTTAGAGGACAGCTTTTTGTGCGTGGGAGGTGAAAGGAGGTCTCTGTCGAGATAACTTCTGCTGGAGAGGCAAAGTGTTGAAAACCTCTACAGCTTAAGACAAGCGCATGGTGGACTGACTGAGATCCAAAGCCAGACTTGTTAACAAAGACAAGGACATGAAAGCTGCTGATGTGCAGTGAGACAATGGTTGCAAACCCAGGGCTCCTCTGCTCAGGCTGAGCTCATTCCCAGGGCTCCTCTGCTCAGGCTGAGCTCATTCCCAGGGCTCCTCTGCTCAGGCTGAGCTCATTCCCAGGGCTCAACTGCTCAGGCTGAGCTCATTCCCAGGGCTCCTCTGCTCAGGCTGAGCTCATTCCCAGGGCTCCTCTGCTCAGGCTGAGCTCATTCCCAGTGCTCCTCTGCTCAGGCTGAGCTCATTCCCAGGGCTCCTCTGCTCAGGCTGAGCTCATTCCCAGGGCTCCTCTGCTCAGGCTGAACTCATTCCCAGGGCTCCTCTGCTCAGGCTGAGCTCATTCCCAGGGCTCCTCTGCTCAGGCTGAGCTCATTCCCAGGGCTCCTCTGCTCAGGCTGAGCTCATTCCCAGGGCTCCTCTGCTCAGGCTGAGCTCATTCCCAGGGCTCCTCTGCTCAGGCTGAGCTCATTCCCAGGGCTCCTCTGCTCAGGCTGAGCTCATTCCCAGGGCTCCTCTGCTCAGGCTGAGCTCATTCCCAGGGCTCCTCTGCTCAGGCTGAGCTCATTCCCAGGGCTCCTCTGCTCAGGCTGAGCTCATTCCCAGGGCTCCTCTGCTCAGGCTGAGCTCATTCCCAGGGCTCCTCTGCTCAGGCTGAGCTCATTCCCAGGGCTCCTCTGCTCAGGCTGAACTCATTCCCAGGGCTCCTCTGCTCAGGCTGAGCTCATTCCCAGGGCTCCTCTGCTCAGGCTGAGCTCATTCCCAGTGCTCCTCTGCTCAGGCTGAGCTCATTCCCAGGGCTCCTCTGCTCAGGCTGAGCTCATTCCCAGGGCTCCTCTGCTCAGGCTGAGCTCATTCCCAGGGCTCCTCTGCTCAGGCTGAGCTCATTCCCAGGGCTCCTCTGCTCAGGCTGAGCTCATTCCCAGGGCTCCTCTGCTCAGGCTGAGCTCATTCCCAGGGCTCCTCTGCTCAGGCTGAGCTCATTCCCAGGGCTCCTCTGCTCAGGCTGAGCTCATTCCCAGGGCTCCTCTTCTCAGGCTGAGCTCATTCCCAGGGCTCCTCTGCTCAGGCTGAGCTCATTCCCAGGGCTCCTCTGCTCAGGCTGAACTCATTCCCAGGGCTCCTCTGCTCAGGCTGAGCTCATTCCCAGGGCTCCTCTGCTCAGGCTGAGCTCATTCTCAGGGCTCCTCTGCTCAGGCTGAGCTCATTCCCAGGCAGCACTGGAGGAGCACTGGTTATATTACTACAACCGTGCCAACGAGCAGCCAGCTGCAATGACCTCATCATGATGGCTCTAGCGATGGCTGGGATGATCCCAACTTTGTCACACTGGTTAACGTAGATTTATAAGTCAGGCTGCCGACCTATGAAGGGGGTACCATGTTTGCACAGCCAAGGGGGTACCGTGTTTGTGCAGCCAAGGGGGTACCATGCTTTCACAGCAAAGAGGGTATATGTTTGTGCAGCCAAGGGGGTACCATGTTTGGGCGTAATATGCCATACTAGTTCCGTGCACTTGCTTTCAGCTACTGCACCCGCTGAGGCTTCAGGGATTAAGTGGTGTAACAGTGATATCGTAACCAGGCTATACCCATTGGAAGGTGGGGGGGACAGAACAGTCTCACTGCAAGAAGAGTATGGTTATCATTATTTGGGCTTGAGATAAACTCACAACTACAGTTATCTGTGTGTAGATCTAGATTTAGGATTTAGGGTAACTTTTGTCAAGCCCGCAGAACTTCAGCGCCCCTCCCCTGCTGATTATTCCTACCGAGCTTATTAATTACAACCGGACGCGGACCACGTTATAACCTCAACGTCTCCATTGCTAATAGCAACCGAGTTGCGTAATACATGTATTGTAGGGTGTGGTTTCATCCGCTAGAAGGATGACGTCGTGGTTTACAAGCATCCAAAGCGCAATGTCGGATTTGATGGCAGGAAAGAGCTACTACAGACGAACCGTTCGCGGGAACACTCCATTACGCCCCGAAGCTTCCATATGCTATGACAAAGGGCTTTCGAATGCTCCTGGTGCGAACAACTGTTTTTTGAACGCGGCCGTGCAGGTGAGAATATGAGCGAATCACAGCTGGTTCGAATTGGGCGTGAGTATACTTTTTGATACGCACAAGTGCGTATTACAGCGCACATGCCCACACACACCGCACGTCGGTCCATTTGTAATAACAAACTATCAGTGTGCACCGGTCCCAGGGAGTCCATTCGCAGGGTTATTTTATGTCATGTGTGTGTGTATGTGTGTGTGTGTGCGTGTGTGTGTGTGTGTGTGTGTGTGTGTGTGTGTGTGTGTGGCGTACGTATGTGTGTATGTTGGGCGTGTGTGCTTGCTTGCAAGTATTTTTGTGCCCTGTCATGTCACGTAGGCATAAAGGGGAGGGGCTATATGTTAAAAAGCGTTGTTCCTTCCTCCTTCATTACCTGCCTTAATGTTATCACGGCCACACCCTTCAGGTTCTGTGGCATATCGATGTATTTCGCCGAAGCTTCAGGTCCTTTGAAACCCATGTGTGCGTTGGACCGTCTTGCATCTTCTGTGCACTCAAGGTATCTACATGTACATGCCAGTTGAAATTTATCACCAGCAGTTCAGAATCATCCAACTGTCGTGTGCTTACTTGTGCTTGAGTGCATACAAATGTATGTTTGTGTGTGCGTGCATGCCTTGTGTGTGTATGTGTGCATACCTGTGTGTGTGTGTGTGCGTGTGTGTGTATGTGTGTGTGTGTGTGTGTGTGTGTTGGGATGATGTGCATTGTACTGGTGATCCCCGAAGATTTCTTGCTCAAGGCTATATTGGTTAGTCACGTGACATGACCTGCTGACATTACACGACACAGCAAATGTAATTGTGTCACATCTGCTGTTACACATTGCAATGTGCAGCATTTTTTTTCATACCTCCCTCCGCTTCCTCCTCCCCTCCCCTTATCTCTGCCCTCCCCATGCGTCACATTACTCCACACATCACCCCACACCCCACCCCACATATCACACCCACACCACACATCACACCCAACCCCATACATCACACTCACACCCCACCCCACATATCACACCCACACACTACAGATCCTACTCACCCAGTTCCAACACAGTGAGTTGCCCACTCTACCCCCAGATGTGCTTCGCCAAGCCATGGCTGTGTGCTATGAGGTGAGCACTGACAGATCCCCCCTCCTCCCCATCCCTCCTCGTTAATGTCATTTGGGGGTGTGGCTCAGCCCCCTCCTACCTATCAGGGTGTACTGCGTTATTTTATTATAGATAATGTTTTTGTTTTTTTTTTTAAATTGCGGCAGTGAGCGGTGCCATATCAGTTCATCCAGAACGCTTGCTTATTAGTGTATCAGGTGATGTGCTTTATATGACGTGAAGGTGTGGTATACTAATAGTTAACTGTCCAAGAGAAATTACCTAACCAGTGGTTGATTGTTGAGTTCCCAAAGGCTAACCTCTCCTGATGAATTATGCATATTTCATGGATTTTTGTAGTAGTTTTAATGCAATAATTTGCTCACTTTTTAAATTCGAATTTCAGTAGCCCGGAGCTCTATACCCAGTGAGCAAGCCCCCTACCCCGCCCCCGGCCCCCTACCCCACCCCCCCCCCCCCCCCCCCCCCTCGGTCTAGTCACATGTTCCAAATGCAAGGGCAGTGCCATAAATTATGCACACATCTGCATATGTATGTGCACACCCATCTTTATGCACACCCATCTTTATGAGCCCATCTTTATACACACCCATCTTTATACACACCCATCTTTATACACACCCATCTTTATACCCACCCATCTTTATACCCACCCATCTTTATACCCACCCATCTTTATACCCACCCATCTTTATACACACCCATCTTTATACACACCCATCTTTATACCCACCCATCTTTATACACACCCATCTTTATACCCACCCATCTTTATACACACCTATCATTATTAACATGTTATTGTCTTGGCAGAGTAAACATCGCTTCAAGATAGGGTGTATGGATGATGCAGCAGAGTGTCTTGTAAGTGGGATGGGAGGGGATGGTGGTTGAGGGATAGTGGGAGATGGGAGGGGATGGTGGGAGATAGGAGGGTGTTGTGGGTGTGACAAATGCATACTTTGATTTTCAGTATCATGGGTGTAGCCCAGGTTGGGCATGAATGTAATCTCATTGTAATCTCATTTTATTGTTCAATATTGAAAATGATCTTTATCAATATTGAATGAGTCATTCTCTCCCTGTCATGTGTGCCTGTACGTGTTTATCAGTCCTAAGTGCATGGACATGAGGTCCCCAGTCTTATGTGCATGGATGTGAGGGTCCCCAGGCCATTCACCTCGCCTCCTATGCTTGCTTCGTAAGGGCAGAATATGTATACCCCTGGGGGGATAGGTGTGTAGGGTGTACCCCTGTGGAGTGTGGGGTTACCCCTGGGGTAAGGGGAGGGGGGGGGGGGAGGTGTACCCCTAGGTGGTGTGGGGGTGTACCCGGGGGGGGGGGGGGGGGGGGGAGGCACCCCTGGGGTGTGGGTTGTAGCCATGTTTTAAATGTACCATGTCCCTTAAAGGAGAAGATACTGGAACAAATCCACTTTCACCTGACTGGAAATGAAAACCTTGACTCTTGCATCAGGGAGAGCTGCATCTCTCATCAGAAGTTTGCACTCAGCATAGTGGAGATGGTGAGGGTGTATTTGGGTGTGGGTGTGTTCGGGCACACACACAATGCATCACCACACATGTAACAGTCACAACATGCTGACAGGCATGCAAACTGACCCAACCCAACCACACCCACCTGCATACACGCATGTGTGTGTGTGTGTGTGTGTGTGTGTGTGTGCAAGCGTGTGCATGTGTCAAGTGTTGAGGGTGTGTCCATGGGAATAGGGTGGGTATACATGTATGCATACATATAGATGCATGTAAAATACTTGTAGTTTATACTATAAAGTATTAATATGTCCCCATGCCCCCATACCATGTTTAAATATGTGCACCTCCATAATCGTGAGCACTTTTAAGTTCCCTTTTAAAAAAAAAAAAATCATGTACATGTAGGAACACCATTTGATTTTGGAAGTTTTGAAAAAGGTTGCTGAAGCTATGATGGTTATGGGGATATGCGGGTTTAATAAACAGGGATTTATCTGACTTTTATTTATGATGGGTGGGTAGCAACTGCAGGGCACGGGTGGGTTATGTCAACCATGGAAGTTATATGTCAAATGCCAGAATTCAATAGTGGCCATCAATTCATGATTCATAGTAACAACAGCATACACAAATTGATTTCCGCGCATTGAAAATTCACGCCCGCACCGCTGGTGAGAAGCACGATTAACTATAAAAAGCGGTACCATCCAATATAGTTTTTATGGGTGGGTACCCAAAAGTCACGGGTGGGTAGCGGGTGGGTAAAGGGTGGGTCAGATAAATCCCTGATAAACACGAGCCATTTTTAAAAATGATAGCAGAGTGGGCGGGGTGCCACATACTCACGAATGAAATGGTGTTTGTTTTGATACCATGCCTAACTGGACCAACGTGGACGATATGGAAGGCATGTTAATGTACGTACAATTATGAAAGGCATGTTGCTGTAATGTCTAATGTAACGTACAGCTAATCGCTTGCACATTATTCCTATTTTGTTTGAGTTGAGATCATTGAGCCTGTGTACATGTACATGTCTGAAATGGACCATCAATTTCCCCTCACCTTCCATTTCCCCTCACCTTCCATTTCCCCCTCACCTTCCATTTCCCCTCACCTTCCAATCCCCCTCACCTTCCATTTCCCCTCACCTTGCAGACTATATGTGACCGGTGCCAGGCCACCTCTGAGCCTCTGTCCTTCATTCAGTTCATCCACTACATCCCTTCCAGTGCCCTTGTGTAAGTGCTTGTGTGTGTATGTGTGTGTGGAGAGCACCTGTGTGTGTGTGTGTGTGTGTGTGTGTGTGTGTGTGTGTGTGTGTGTTGTATGTGGTGTGGAGGGATGCCTGTGAGTGTGTGTAACCATGTTAATAGTGTAAGGGAGGTCCCATTATAAATTACCACTTTGCCCACCACTTTAGTTACCCCCATCTGTTATGCCACGCCCCTTAGTTACAGTTACAACACTGCAAGACAATGATTATAACAAGTTATGGCAACTGAATAACTTAGCGATAACTAAGTAACCATGGCAACTGAATAATTTAGTGATAACAGGTTATACAATAGTTATAATAATGGACCATATCAGATTGTGATACTTATAGCAAAATTCATGTGTACTTATCCCATTGGTCGATTGTGGTACCACACTTCTTCCGTACAGAGCTGAGTCTGTTGGGCGCAATACAATTTCATTTGGAGCATTAATAAAAGAATCAAGCTATGAACGAAGAGAGTGTTCTAATGTAATGAACTCTCCCTCTCCTCCACATCTTCAACTCCTCTCTTCTCCCTCTCCTCCACCTGTTCTACCTCCCCAACTCCTCTCTTCTCCCTCTCCTCCACCTGTTCTGTCTCCCCAACTCCTCTCTTCTCTCTCTTCTCCACCTGTTCTACCTCCCCAACTCCTCTCTTCTCCCTCTCCTCCACCTGTTCTGTCTCCCCAACTCCTCTTCTCCCTCTCCTCTACCTGTTCTACCTCCCCAACTCCTCTCTTCTCCCTCTCCTCCACCTGCTCTGTCTCCCCAACTCCTCTTCTCCCTCTCCTCCACCTGTTCTACCTCCCCAACTCCTCTCTTCTCCCTCTCCTCCACCTGTTCTACCTCCCCAACTCCTCTCTTCTCCCTCTCCTCCACCTGTTCTACCTCCCCAACTCCTCTTCTCCCTCTCTCTACCTGTTCTACCTCCCCAACTCCTCTCTTCTCCCTCTCCTCCACCTGTTCTACCTCCCCAACTCCTCTCTTCTCCCTCTCCTCCACCTGCTCTGTCTCCCCAACTCCTCTTCTCCCTCTCCTCCACCTGTTCTACCTCCCCAACTCCTCTCTTCTCCCTCTCCTCCACCTGTTCTACCTCCCCAACTCCTCTTCTCCCTCTCTCTACCTGTTCTACCTCCCCAACTCCTCTCTTCTCCCTCTCCTCCACCTGTTCTACCTCCCCAACTCCTCTCTTCTCCCTCTCCTCCACCTGTTCTGTCTCCCCAACTCCTCTCCTCCACCTGTTCTACCTCCCCAACTCTTCTCTTCTCCCTCTCCTCCACCCATTCCGTCTCCCTCTCTCCATTCCTCATCCCCATCCCACTGTGCCTTCGTTTTTTACCCAGGTGGAATGTAAGAGAGCTCTGCCACTGAAGAAGATACTCCTCAACTGCCCGGACGTTGGTGAGCCAGTACACACCGGAACTATGACTGTATTGTGTATATGCCTGTGGGTACTAATATGACACTGTTGTGTGTGCATGCATGTACATGTGTGTGCCTGTGTGTACATGTGTGTACACCATGAGCATACTGTATGTGTACTCACGTACAGTATGTGTGCATTTACAACACGTGTGTATAAGTGTGGTTATGTGTGTGTGTGTGTGTGTGTGTGTGTGTGTGTGTGTGTGTGTGCGTGCGCGCGCATTGTACATGTACATGCATGTGTGTGTGCCAAGTGCTGCAAGGCAGACATAGTTATATTGTGACAATTGGGGATAAGCTCACATGTGCAACGGTTGTAGTACAATATCTTCCCAACTGGTGAGATGTACCTGTAATATTGTGATCTACTGTTACATACAAGTAGATGTACTGTACATATATGTAACAGTAGATTGCAGTATTACAGTACAGGTACATGTAAATTTCCCTCTCCTCCTCGTAACGCTCTGGTATAAGTATACAGTAACATCAGCCTTAGCCTTATAGTCGAAGTGTTAAGAGGAGAGGGAAGGGGAGGAATCACTGGGGCATTCTTTTAATATGTTGTTCCTCTCCCCCCCCCCCCCCCCCCCTCCCCCAACACACCCATTGGGGTCTACCTCCTGTAGTTTGCATAGGGATGATCTGGGACACTGACCAACCATCAGTTGAGTACATCACCAAAGTGCTTGACAACATTGGCACCACACTGAAGACTGTTGATGTAGGTGACCTTTGACCTTGAGTTTAAGCCATAAATGTGTTTCCTTCTCGAATACCGCATGCGTGCACACACACACACACACACACACACACACATACATACACACGCGTGCACACACACATACACATGCACACACACACGCACACATACACACACATACACACATACATACACAAACACACACACACACACGCATGCACACACACACACACACACACACACACACACACACACACACACACACACACACACACACTCATTGCAGGCATTCGACACTTACAACCCTACATCTTCCAGGGTAGTGTACCAGCTTAAGGCCATTGTTGCCTACTACGGCAAGCACTATGCTTCCTACTGCTACCACAGCCACATTGGGCACTGGGTATACTTTGATGATGCCATAGTCAAAGATGTGAGCTACTTTTAATCCTATTGGATTGTTACAGCAAAAAGGGACTTAACGCATGTTTTCAAATTATTTGATATTCTAAGGGATAACTAGGTCATCTACAACTTTTTTTTAACACACTGGAATGGTCTGTCCATCATGGAGTTACAGTTTTTTGGGCCTGAATTTTTTTATGTGATATTTAGATATACCCCCTTTAATATTGCGTTATGCTCTTTGTCCACAATCCCATTGTCTTGATACCGCGTTGAGCCAGCACAAACTGTTCATGTACGTGTACATGTATTATCCCAATATGAAGCCCGTCATGTGATGATCTTTGTGCAGGGTGACGTACACACACTTGCCCCCCTTACCCCCCCCCTTCCTTACCCCCCCTTCCTGTGCACATAGGTAGAAGCAACACTTTCATTTTTCATGCATACACTGTGACTTCCATTTCATTTTTTAAAAACCCCTTTCACATTCCTCTGTAGCTTGGCCCAGACTGGGCCTCGGCCTCCAGGCACTGTCTCAAGGCCCACTATCAGCCGCTGTTGTTGGTCTACGTTAACCCCTTAGGGCAGCCCATCAGTGGAACACTTCATCCCGCCCCCTCCACGGGTACACCTGTGGGAGAAGCCCAGGAGCCTCCCACAGGTGCTAGTTCCAACACTGCAGGTTCCAATGTTGGTTCCAGTAGTGGTCCAAGCGCTGGTCCCAGTGCAGCTTCCAATGCAGGATCCGGTACCAGTTCCAGTGTTGGTCCACATCCTGGTTCTGGCATGGGCCCAAGTGCAGCTTCAAACACTGGTCCTAGTACCAGTTCCAGCTCTGAACTATCACAGGTGAGTTGAAGTGTGATAGACCCTTCTTGCATGGAGATGAGGAATTTGGTAGCACATTGGAGAGGTAACCCACAAGCAAGCTATGTCGTCATCTGGAGGCAGGCATGGTGATAAATAGAAGTTCAATTGCCTGTGTCACATTCCTAATCTTATTCATGAAGGTTACACCTATGAAATAATCATGGACCATATTTGGGCCTGACTACAGGACTATGTGGGGGGGGGGGGGGGGGGGGGGTGTGTCATGACCAGTACAAAGAAGCCATCACCTGGTTCTGGTGTCCTGGTTCCCTTGTATATGTCAGCTATGATTATAGAGTGTCTTGATTGTCATCATGCATTGTCCTTTTTTTTTAAAGGAGAAAAAGCCTGGACCACCCAATGGTGGAAGCAGTACCCCCAGCTTGGGGAGGAACGGCAGTGGTGGCAGAGGGGAGGGTGGCGCCAGCAACAGAGGAGGAGGAGGAGGAGCAGGAAGTGACCACAGTAGGGGGAGCAGTGTTGGAGGAGAAATTGGAAGGCCTTCTGCCCCTAGCAACGGTCAGTCCTCCAGACCAGCCGCTACACCTCAGGATCTGCCCAAGCAACAGGAAGGGGCTGCTACAGGAAGATGGTCGCCATCCATGGAGCGCAAGAGACCAGCAGCACAGCACTTACCCCCGGGGGAGCATGTCCAGTCACCCCCAGGGGAGCATCTCCAGTCACCCCCAGGGGAGTGTGCCCAGTCACCACCACCACTACAGCAACAGAATGTACCTCCGTACCACCACAACTCACCAGACAACCTCATGGAGTTTAGCATGTCCCCCCAGCAACTAGGTGATATGGGAAGAGGAGGAGGGGGTGGAGTGGGAGGGAAAGAAATGGAAAGACAAGAGGAAACCAGAAGAAGAAATGGGGAAGGAGTTATAGGTGGAGGAGGAGGAAAGTTACTAGATCCCATGCCTTTGAACCAAGCCACCCACTTCTCTATCCCCCCCTCTCAGTGCGATGACCTGATCACTTTCAGTATGATGCCCGCAACGACCAGAGCTCCTGTTCCTACCCGCCCTCAGACCACTCCCACCTACCCAACTGGCGGTGTCTCACAACACCAGAGTGCTGTTGATGTGAGGCGAGGTTCTGCCGTGGGTGCGCCACACCCGACCGCTGGCTATGTCATCAGCAAAACTGGATCAACAGCTGGTGCGTCTGGTGATGGGAACGTGATGATGCACTCTCAGACGGGTCAGATCAGACCTCAGCAACTACTCCAGGCTGATACCACACCATCACAACCCTTCATACTTGGCACAACACAACCCTCCCATTATTACGGACCTGGTGCAACACCCTCCCAATATTACACACCTGGTGCAACACCCTCCCAATATTACACACCTGGTGCAACACCCTCCCAATATTCCTCACCTGGTACAACACCCTCCCAATATTATGGACCTGGTGTAACACCCTCCCAATATTACGGACCTGGTGTAACACTCTCCCAATATTCCTCACCTGGTACAACACCCTCCCAATATTACGGACCTGGTGGACCTGGTGTAACACCCTCCCAATATTCCTCACCAGGTACGACACCCTCCCCAAATTTTTTTCCTACCCAACCATTCATAAATGGCTCCACACTTGCTCACTTGAACGTGCCAATTCAGCATGCTGTGACCCAGCCCTCTGGCAGCACAGGCCTCCCTCCCAGTAGTGCCAAACCTGTTCGGCAGGATCCATCTGCTCGCACCCCACAGCCTTATGCACCTGCAGCTTCGCAGCCACACATGTTTGACACCAGACGAGCATCCCAGACTCCGCAACCACCACAGCAAGAAAAGAGTGGACCTTTGACATCAGCGACACCCAAGGCCATGACACCTGCAACCATGACACCCACAGCCATGACACCCGCAACCATGACACCCACAACCATGACACCCACGGCCATGATGCCCGCAACCATGACACCCACGGCCATGACACCCACAGCCATGACACCCACGGCCATGACACCCACAGCCATGACACCCGCGGCTACTTCTGCATCAGTGGCTCCCCCATGTGTGCCCTCTGCACAAGTGGCCCCACTCCCTTCACGTGTCCCTTCAGGAGGACAGTATGCCTCTTCAAATGGTCCTCGTCCACCCCCTGCTGAACAAATAAGTTCTGATCTAATTGAAGGTTAGCATGGTATGCTCTAATTGGAAGGTTTATGTCAGTGTTGTAGATTAATATTATATACAGCAGGGGTGGACATTCGAAGGGGGCGTGGCAGATAAAGAGGGGTTTTTTAAATGATTTATTCACAACTATCAATGCAGATTGCCTAATTTCCTGCTATGAATAATATTATTGAAGGGCTGGGAGGAGGGGTTTAGACCCCAACCCCCCCCCCCCCCCCCCCCCCCAGATCCACTACTGTACTGTGTATTCCAATGCCATTTCCTGACACACCTCTTGATTTCTCTTGCACTGGTGTCACTCTACAGCTCTTCCTGAGAGGGTTAAGGTAGATGTTTTCGAAGCACTTGACGCAAGGGCAACTGCAGAGGCCTTGATAGGCTACGATGATGTAACATCCCAGCTGCTGTACAGGCAGGCTGCAAGTGTGTGATCTTATAACGTGCACGTATTTCTAATCTTAATCATTCTCCTAGCACTAAACGTTAGAGCATTGAAGGTTTTATTATTGTTTTATGTACATGTACCACGTAAGCAAACAATGAAAGTGTACTAGATTAGTGGCACTGAACTGAATAAAGTGAGTGTGATTGAGATTTATTTTGCAGCCACAAATAGCAATTTCATAAGTTTGACTGGGTCAGTTCCTATTTTTAAGCCTCATGAACTCGACGTTGCATAGCCCTCATTCTGTGATCACAAATTTGCACGCATGTGTGATCTTATAATGCACTAACCTTGACCATTCTCCTAGCACTAAACGTTGAAGGTTCTGTCAAGTGTTAATTTGTCTGGCTGTAGCTTTGGGGATATTGCAGCATGCAGAAGTGTGCTAGTGTAGATGTACTCCATTTCAGCACCATATTGTCATCATGTAGTTTATTGGGTACATCATACATGCATGACTGTAACATACATGCTAAACTGTAACCACTGATCTTCAGTAACTTCTTTATTGAGCAACATTTTTAAATGCATTAACCTTCACATACCTTCAATTGCAGCCAAGCTTAGCAACCTGCAGTTCAATGCGGATGTCCAACGCAGCGACCGGCTTAAAGCACAGTTGGATGACTGCCGTGAGAGCATCTCGCGTTGGCTCTCTGCACAGCACCAGTGAGCCTGCACCATGACTCTTGTGCTCAATTTACCCTTATTTGTAAATGCATTTGTGCATGCAGGGTTAGCTGCGATGGAAAGGAAGTGGCCATGAGGGACACATGCAAATTATGTGGCCATATGAAGAATCACGATAGAGCCTTGTGTGGACCATGCCGTCTAAATGCGAAAAAGTCTGGAGGGGATGTATATGTGTAGCTGGCTATGTGGATGTGCATTCACTTCTGTACACCAGACATTGTCTAGTACTGATAGTTGTGTGAAACCAGTTTATTTTTGTGTATATGAGTATGTATGTGTACACTGTGGAATGTAGTAATTTATGTGACAACACATGTATGAAAAAATCATGGATTAATCAGTCCAGCCACCATCGTATCTCTAAAGTGCTGTCTCCTTACTAGACATGCTGCTTTGCTGATAGCCTGATACCTGCAGCCTTTGTAGACTAGCTGGTAGCCTGATATCTGCAGCCTTTGTAACTGATAGGCTGATATACCTACCCTATAATTTGAATTTGTATCTGATAGCCTGATACCTGACATTAAAAGTTCCTGGGGTGGAGATGGGTGTTTCCTGATGAACATGTGATGTCCATGGGGTCGTGGGGTCGTGTAGGTTGAAAGTGTACACTTCAAGTGTTTTTTGGGGGGCAGTCCAATAGTCCTGTCTATTCTGTTTATTTGTCCTTTCTAGGCATCCAGTGATCAATACGGCCTACCCAACTAAGGGTGCATCTATCAATTAATGAAGATGAAGTATTATATATTTGGTTCATGTGCTTTGATGCTGCCAATAAAGCAATGGCCACAAGCAATAAAATGCTTGCCGGGAATGCTGTACTTGAACCCCCAAAAGTATGCTTATAAGTTGAGCTCAAATCCTCCGAAGCAAATGTAGCCTTACTAGTAAGTGACCGAAATATGAACTTGTAACTGAATAATGAAGAAGCCAGGGTTTCAGAGACAGTGATTAGACTGCTTTGTGAACAGGTTTACATACTTTGTATGCCATTGGCCCTCACTAATGAAGAAATATGTGAAGTTCAATGGTGGCTTTAGTAGCGAGTTACATCAGTATATGGAAAGTCATAATTCACTTATCAAACCTTCATCTGGAGTAATAACTTCATCTGGCAAGGAAACAAAGGAACTAAGATCACTACATACCGCTTTATATATGGGTAATACTCTTTCTTCCGTGCAAATTCATATTTGAGTTAAGTATAGGAATGGGTCAATGGCTTGCACTTTGGCTGTTGCTGGTCTCCTGCGATATAGTTTTTATGTACATGTATACCATGTTTAAAAACATGAAAGTGAGAGGGGTAATGGTACTGAACTGAATAAAGTGAATGTGATTGAGATTCACTTCGCAGTCACAAACACTGATTTCTAAGCTTCACTGGGTGCATTTAAAGTGGCTTTCCAGTTCCTTTTGTTAAGCACTCACTTGCATAGCCCTCATTGTATGCTTAGCAATGGCCTCAAGATTGCATAGCTTTGAGGCCTTGGCCTCGTCTGATGCCTTCCTAAAGAGCTTCACTGCCTCCTGTTCGTCTCCCTCCAGTCTCAATAACTCAGCCTTCACAACCTTTAGCTCACACTTCCTCATTTCAAGGACCACCTCACTCTGTGGCAGCCTGGTAAGAACAGCTTTCGCTTTCGCAATGTCGGTCTCGGGAACGAGCGGAGGTGGGTCGATGTCATTAGGCTTAGAACCAAACGACAGGTGGAGATAAAATGCTGCGGTTGACAGGATAATGGAAGGTCGACTTGCCATGATGAAAGGGTCATCTTCATTAATGGCGGCCAGTGCCCTGACATACAATTCCTCGATCGCGTTTCGCTTGTCAGCATCAGCTGTGGCCGAGAGCAATTTGGCCTTACGACATAGCATGTTCACCTGCTCGTATCCTCGGGCGACAAACCGCAGGCAGCATTCCGCCTGTGCGATGCAACTGTCTGCCAACTCCTGCAACCCTAGGACGAGATAAAGCTGGGCCATCCGTTGATAGATTCGACCTTCCAAGATTGAACGGTTCTCAGAGTCGCGACACAACACCAGAGCTGGTAACAGGAACTTGCCTATGCTTTCCACGTGATTTCCATCCCTATGCATAGAGATTAAACTGTCAAACCACATGGCTACAACCTTGAAGTCGTTAGTGTAATTCGAGCGCTGCCGTATGTTCGCAGTGAGCGCGGAAAGCTTGTCGTACTCGCCCACATTGAAGCAAGACCACAGTTTGCGGTCAAGTGCCACAAAACGCCTGCTTCGCAACGACCCCTGAGGTTCTACCAACTGCACGGGAGTCCGCGGAACCGAATTTCTGTCAGCGATGAGGGCTTTTCCGCCTCGTCAGGAGGAATCTTTTTCATTAACCGCTCCGCAATAAAGCGGTGGCCTCGGTGCTCTTTTTCCTCCAGAAGACTGGCAATGAATTTACGAGCGGTTTCTGGACAGTCTCTGTCAAGAATCACCAACAGCTCGTTTGCTATCACGGAGTCGGGTCGGCCGTTCTCTAACTGATCAGCAAGTGATTTGAATTCGTTATTTTTCAGAAACCGGAGGCGTTGCCTTTGGAGGACCGGCAGGAGGGCACGAAAATTCAAATAAGCGCATATGTCCGGAGCGCTTGATTTGATCTGGCGCAACAGAAGTAACTGTGAAAATCGCGGCGGCCGTTTAATCCTAGATGACATCGTTTCAAACTGCATCACCGGCGTTTTTCCAAACCTGCATGGTTATAGAGGGGTTGCAAATGCCAATATCATCCCGGGAAGGTTCACACACAGGTTGACTCACTCGCCGCCATGTTTTTTGGCGCCTAACTATTATAGCGTCATTAGTTAACAAAGGAATGCAGACAACAGCTACAGATCAGGCAGCTCAGGTACACGTGTAACTAGATAAACAATGTATTGCATCATGCATTTATTTATTAAGCTCATTATATAGTGACGTAACTATTACAAGTGATCACGTGTCGAACGCAAAAAAACAGCGAGTTTCACTTCCAAGTGGTCTACGATCCACGCTTTTCAGCCGCCTGGCCATCTTATTTTACTAATCAGCTGCGCCGATCTCCCTTCTATACCAGTCTTGTGGTAGTTATGGTTATATCATCATGGCAGCTAATAAATCGCAGTTGACGCTTGTCAGTAAGTTTCAAGAGTCAGCGGATGATATTTGCCACAACTTGAATTTCGATACCTTGTTCCCTAAATTGCTGAATCCTAAACTTCGATTCCTCTCCAAGAAACAACTGAAATCCCTCCACCAATCAAAAAAAACGCACAATGATACATATGTGGCCAGAGAACTATTGTCTATTCTAGACCAACAACCCCCCGTTTCAACCCGTCGATTCATAGCGTGTCTGCTGATGGACGACGATCATCGAGGCCACGAGGACATAGCCAAGACATTGATGAACACAATTCCAAGCGTTGAGGCTAACAGGATTCGCCGCCTCGTCGCGAGCTTAGCAGATCGCTCTCCGGAGCGCACTTCAACATCAACAACTCAGGGTGAAGGGCAAGCGCAACTTGATTTCGACCCGCCGTGGGACACCAGGGACAGCAACCAGCTTTTGGGTGAGGATCTTGTAAGACGTGATGTCGAGTTGCAATACATCTTCAGAAGTGGTGATGTGACAGTACTGCTGAGGGATGATGGTGATAAGCAACGCTTTAAAAGTGCTGAACGTGGAATCCTTGAAGCCTTGTATTATGGTCTGGCCTTGATGCGCAGAGGAATCGACGTACATAAAGACAGCATTGCAGAGTTGTTTATTGAGTTGCTCATGAAGTGTAGGGAATTGGATTCCGGCTCACCAAATCGTGATACCCTTACGCGTAGGGTTTACTGGGCACAGTCCCAGATGTACAGAGCTCTGCAGCTGGACGATTTGGCTTTTCATTCTGCATCTTTGGCTGAAGGTCCAGGGATACCTGGGGTATCTGGTCGGTAGATCTGCAGATTATAGTTAGTCTCTGTGCTATCCCGTTGTGTGCAACTTGACTAGTAAGTTTAGAATGCGCATGGTTGTAAGGACCAATCGTTTTAGAGGTATGTAGTGTATAATATGACCCACAACCAACCTGGCCAGATGGATTCAGGTTCTGTTGTATTCACTGTAGTGAGATCTAAGAAAATTTTTAGGTATTTAACGTTACACACAGCCTGCCTAATTCTTACTTATTCACAATATTCTTTGGTAATGTTTAATATAAATCTAACTTGAAATCATATTGACTACAGAACGTTTCGATTGTAAAGTGCCAAAATTTATTATTGACAGTAATCGGCATTTTGCTGTCAACATCCTTATCATTATCCTTAACATCATTATATTCGGTGCGATTGACTGGTTTCTTAGATGCACACATCGACTATAAAGCTCTTACGATGCTCAAACCAGAAGATGCAGGTGTTTAATTGTCCTCAAAGACTTGGTTCCATAGTTGACATGGCAACTACCATCTTACAGTCATGCAGTCCTGGCAACTGAAGTTGCTGGCCTGCTAATGTTGTTGCTAATGTTGATGTCATCAATGCATAAATAGCTATGCAAAAGGATTTGTGTTAGAATAGATATATATCATCCATTTTAAAAAATTTAAGTGACGCCTAAAGGGCAATAGTAATAAATGCATTTAGCAAATCTATCAGTTAGTACTCAATCACTACCACACATGTAAATGTAGCGAGTCTGTAATATTTTTGATGCATGCAGGATTTCTGTAATCTGCCTCCTTGTTTGCTTACTTTTTTAATCAGCCAATGCTCCCAAATTGTAGCTACCCTACATCCATGCCAACTTGCTTGATTTTAAAAATTTTAAATACCTTGGTGAATCGAGATGGTTACAAAACAAAGATCAAAATTTGCCTCTTGAGGCCCCAGAGTTTCAGGCAGCAATTAAGTGTGGCTTGGAAATTGAAGTGTTCCCACTCTGTATGCAATATGTAAAAATGCTGGTAATAATAAGAACCCCAACTAGAGTCAGTTGTAGCCTTTTGGAGCGTTATTCACCCCCAAAAGGCAAATCTAGATCCATTGGAACAATATGCAAGCAAGGAGGAGGTGTGGCATCTTTTATCTTGCAGATGTCACGTGCTCTTCACCAGGGCACAATGGGTAACCACCATATCGTGGTCACCTGTTAGTCAACTATATGCATACTGCATGAGTCTATCCCATCCAGCAGCATTAACTTTGCTACAAGGCCGGCTGCTGCAGTACATGCTTCACCTGATGTGGCAGCTAGGGTGCATGCATGAGTGGGGGGAGGGGGGGGGGGGGGGGGGGGGTATCTGAAGCTGCCAGAGAGTCCCTCTATCCCATCCAGTCAGCAGGACAAAGTTAGTCCCGCTAGCCAGACGTAATCACAATCCCCAGGCCATTGAGAACTAAACGTAAGTTCCTCGTTCCCAGCCCAGTCGATGTACGCTAGTTTGAGATCATTCAGTCCACGTACTAAACTGATGAAAAGCATGAAAAGCATGAGCAATAAGTCTTAAACTATGAGCAGCATTCCTAGCTCAGTTTAACGCCGTCTTGATTCCAATAACATCTTGATGAACTGGAAAGCCGAAATGTAAAGTGTTATGTGCAGTATACTGAATGACTGCGATATCGAGCATATGCATTGTATAGCGATATAACTTACCATTCATGGGCACAATCGAATGTATGAGCATATTTGTTCTGGAGTCTGAATGGATTATAAAAAGTAGACATACATGCACATATTGATGCGCACACTCACCCCAGCTCTTCCGCATGTGGCTTGAATAACGTTATTGACGTTGCTGTTTACGGCATTTATGCACTTCATTTATTACGTCATGTGGAAATAACGATACATTTTTATAAGGCAGTTTAATTCAAAGGCACGCGACTTACGTTCCGGTTAAAAAAGCACAACCCGAGCAAAGCCAGCCGCACGGCTGTCTGTGTAGACCGCGGTAACATATATTATGTTATACAAAATAATAGACCAGCAAAATCGACCTAGCTTCTGGGGTTATAATTTTATCACTATAAAAATTGTATGCTACATAATCAATCTATCTTCGCAACCGTACAAGCTTTCCTTTCAAACCTCGTACATGCACATGTTTCCCACAACATTCTTTTTTTTTTTTTTTTTTTTTTTTTTTTTTTTTTTCATAGAAACAACATTTTATGTATATAACAAAAATTCCCACAACATTCACTCCCGGGCCCATGCAGTTTCCTCTAATCAAATCGATTTTTAGTGCGCTAGCTATTTTCGTTGCCGTCAGTACAAAGTTCGCCAACCCGTCGGGTCAGAATTCCAGTCTCCAGCTACGCGTGTCATAATATAAGCGCGTCAAATTATAGAGAAGTTCTGTAGCTATTTAATAGTACAATCGTTAATTGACTTCATGTTACGTTATTCGTTATATTGCTGTCCAAATTGAGTGGCACACTTTCCGTTCGATTCGATTTAAGCAAACCTCGCTCCATTCAATGTACCTTCGGCCGAATCGAGAGTGAAAATGTGCACACGTAACCGAGTAAACGATCTGAGCGATTAAGAAATTGGTTTAAATGGTGTACTATGTGAACAAGTGTACAGGAGATTTAAAAGGAAAGCGTTGTAGGATTGAGTATATAAACAGATTTATGTAACATAATACAATTTTTATAGAGTGATAAAATTATGACCCCAGAAGGTCGATTTTGCTGGACACTGTCCCATATATCATTATATACATACATGTAGCCTGTCGCGCGAAAAGATCAAATAAACTTACCGGTCCCAAAGCACACTTGAGGAATACAGCCCCGGCGGAAACTTTGCAGCTGTTGCATATGAAAATTTCCTGGCCCAATATCTCCTGACGGAATCGCTGCTATACAAAATAAAAACATATAAATAAATGTTGGAGTGAATATGCGCAGAATGTATATTCTTAATTCATAATCAATCTGGTCGGGGTATAGACGGGCCTTGCCCAACTACCCGAAGACTTCATGCAAGCATGTGCGTGATATGTACTTTAACCGCTAATTGTCCTAACCAGTTCTGCCATCTTTTCCTTTCTGCCGACACGTAGCGCCAGTCCAGCTGTCAGGTCATCTACGTCGTCAAAATCTTGATCACGTGCTGCTAATATATATATATATATATGGTTGGAATTATAGTCGTCAAGTTAATTATATATGCATGCAGTTAATACATCCGCTAGGCCATACAGTCACTCTGTGCACAAAACTCACCTTGCATATCAGATATGACTTTTGTTCGTCCATCTCGATCATGAGGGAAAGCAACGGTTACGGCTACCAGGGCGCTGAGCAGCAAGATTTTCTTCATCATTTTCGGGCCCGAATCTTTGCGAATGTAAATCATAGCGCTGCATGGGATTATATAGTCATTTCAAGCGGAGGTTTGCAAATATCGATCGGCCTCGCCTGTGGGCACGCGCGCAAAGCCTGGCCGCTTGCACAACTTTTCCACTAAATTGTATTTTTCCACTAAATTGTAATGTATGCAATGCATGCAGCCATTGCGGTTTTGGGCCTAACCCGCCGATATATAATTAATTTCTGTGTGTAAGTACTTGAAAATCATTTCACGTAACGTATCCAAATCTGCGTCAAAAATTGTGGCTTGAAGCTTACGAGAGATTGGTCTTTTTGGTTCTCGATACGATAAAACTTCAAATTATGGAGCTTTGTACGCACATTCACACAGCGTTATGTATATAACCATTTTCATGGTGTACATAGAAATGGCATGTCTATAACGTTTTTATTTATTTTATTTTATTTTAATGTCAAAAATTAATTAATGTTACTTTAATAACAATAAGTGAATACATGAATGACAACAAATGCACATAAAAATTAAATTAAATAAATAATAAAGACGAGGCAAAATGAAAAATTGTTCAGTGGACCTTTGCCTCCGCACAGGCCAAAGCTATAGAATGGTGTTGTGACGTTTTTTGATGTTTCCAAGAAAGTACAATCATGGAAAGAAAAAAAACTTGTAACGTTTATAGTTTTATTAGAAAGCAGTACATCGTGACATTCATATTGCGTGTGGTTATATACATAACACATGCATGCACATCACATGCATGTAGGACTTTACAACAACCGGCGCGGGAGAGCTTCATCATACTTTATTAATGGATGCATGTATATACATGTACCGTACGTGAGGTCCAACCAACTCGGTTCAATAGCCGTTTTCATCAGTGAAATGACTCGTGGAATGGAAAAAAAGAGAAATGGTGCGTGGAAAGTGCAATTATGCTTGCATGACGTCACATAATTATGTGTTCAGCTATAGCTACGCACCATATCGATCGTTTGTGGCTCGCTACGTGCATGCCGCAAGTGTATTAAACATCGGTATACACTGACTGAAAAGTACACGTAAGTGGCAGTTCTTTATAGTGCAAAGACAATGATGCTCGAGTGAGTATATGCATGTGCGCGAGTTGCACGCCATATAGGTCATTCGCCATGTCACTCTATTAGGTTTGCACCGCCTTCTAGGTGGAGGAAAGGCCAGTGTAGCTAGGGCGCTTCTGTTGCTAAAATTCAGGTTTTTACCAAAAACGAGTTAATTTCATGCATCAGTGCAGAGGTGAAAAAAGATTAGGACCTGTAAGTCCTAAACCAATGATCTGCTTTAAACCTTAATTAATTTAGCTAATTCTTGGACCAAAACGAGGTCAAAAAAAGACTTCTTACTGGAAAACTACGGTATAAGGTTTTGTGGTGTAGTTTTTGTTTTTGACTGAATCAGTATAATTAAGCATTCCCGAGAAGTGTTTGTTAACTAACAGACCGAATTAAGGTGATGCATTAAGTGCACTTCTCTTGAACTGTTCCTTCCTGCTGTATGGACAGCCCAGGCTACCAAACACATTGACGGGCCCGTAGCAATTCCTTAATTCGTGGCCACTATATACCTGTGCTAAGATATCTAGCTGTTTGTAGAGAGTGAGGGTAAACAATGGACCGTGATCATCACAGAAGGAGACCCTTTTCTACTGACAGTTCTGATGAGAGATAATGGAAAGGCATTATTTCCTTAGGTATGTTCTTATTCTTATATCTGGCCATCCATCATATCCATCAAATCAATCTTGTAATCTCCTTCTAGTTTTCCTAGTCATTCAAATATATGCAAACACCAAATTACGGGTTTTGACTTTGTACTCGTTTTTAGGAGATGCAAAGGAGATCCTGCCCTGGCCCAGTCCTTCCGGACTTAGCCTGGGTTAGGATTAGCTTAGGGTCAGTGTTTTTAGGGTGAGTAGAGTATTCTCTAAACACGGCGCCACATGTACCCAAGCGAAAAAATTTTGAGGACAGTCCTATTTAGAGAGTCAGCTCATTATCCTACAGTGAATAGCAAGGGATTATATATAGTGCTCAAGTATACTGTCAGTTTTGGAGCTATCATATACTCTCTATCTGCTAAACTAAACCCATGCCTTGCCCTATTGCTGCCCTTCCTATAGGCGAAGACCCGGCACAATAACGTACGATATGTGTTGTGATGTTAAATTGGTTTTGTTCTTCAGATTTCCCGCATTAAAGCACCCTTTAACTACTGTGAGCCTTTGATTGTTGGGGCCATGGAATAGCCTATCAGCTGGACAAAGCAATCCATGGTATAGTTTTTGTTAGGTATTCCAGTTCATTTTTATATAATAATTCTTCCCTCATTCTAATTATACGTGAAATGCTGCCGTGGGAACGCTTTCAGTGGAGCACAAAGATGTAATGATTACGTATATCCGTTTCGTGCTTTATTTATGTATCTGATACATGGAGATGTTCTTCCAGGGAATTCTAAAGCCATTGGTATAATCGGCGCTCTTTAGAACCGTTCCTATCCCAACTCCCGAGAAGAAAGAAAGAAGACGACGACGACGATAGAGAAGAATGGGTCTGGGTACGAGAACAGCACGAGCTTTTTTGATCTCTTAAAGCAAACAGTCTGAAGACTTGGACAAAACATTAAAAAGACCGTCTTTGTCTTCAGGTTGGATAGCAACAAAGAGCTAAACTATCCGTTTTTCGGTACGCGAGTTATATGCTTTTATACGCGGGTCGCGTGTTTTAAATGATTTCATGATTATACGGCACAAATCCTATATGGAACCACTAAGTAGGTTCCGATAGACGCGAATTAAGGGCGTTGCTGAGCTACGCACGCAGATCGGGTACAAGATATGCGTATAGAAGGAGCTCGCGAGTCACAAGCACGGCACGTGACTCATTTCCGACCTGGCTCGCTCATCACTGTCATCAGTGGAACATTCAATCCGAGCCAACCCAACGTGTTATCCCACATCAAACACCGAGTCTTTTCCTTTATATACGAGCATGAGCGTGTCAGTATGCATGTGATCGTTCTTCTCTTTTTTGTGGGCCTGAACCGCCCCAGGTATATAACAAAGATAGTTTATCTTGCGGTCCTATGGCTATATGAAACGTTAGATGTGAGTTGGGCCTTAGAATGGAGCGAGGGCACATAGTCAAGACGCCGTTGTTGTTTGGATGGCCGATTCAAATTGTGACCGCCGAGCAGTCCTTTTATAAGGAAACTACTCCTGTATATATCTGTAGACATTGGTTGTGCAACAGATTGGTTTGAACCACAAACCACTGACTTGTTTTTTAGACCAAAAATATGCGTGGATAATGAACAATAAACATATTGGTTCCATAATGAGCCATAACTTGAACAATTGGTTTGAATTAAATCTTGCCGGGTTAGGTCACTAATCCAGTATGCGTCAAATTGGATGCTCCTTTATTATAATACCAGGCCCCTGTTTGCAGCAACCGGCGCCAAATGGGCGTCCACCAAGTTATCAAAGTATTTTTGGGGCGTGACCATGCATGTATAGCTTTGAGACATTATACCAATTTGTGAACGTGGGTGGAGCTTCAGTTTGTTTTTTCAGAAGTCCTTCCAACCATACAAGAATATAACGGTAACCATCTAGGCATGCACAAACCACTAACCCAAAATGGTTTGAAAAAAAAAAAATGGTTCGATGTATCAAGCAACTATTTGAAGTAACACGAGTGGAGACGAGCTCGACTCGTTAATTGTTAGGCCGGTACGATCGATGGCGACGATATTCAAGTTGAGGACGAGGACAAGGACGGCGTGTATGGTTGAGAGCGGTGATACTAATGACGATGGTGATTATGACAATGATGGTGATTTATACATTTATCATCTTCATGGTAATCAAAGACTCTACAATGGTGCTGCCCGCCTCGCAATAGACACCTGGGGGGGGGTGGGGGGGGGGGGGGGGAGAAATGTTTTTAGTGCCTTCTTGTATTGCTTTAGCCGGTGTTACGGAATTGTTTATCCGAATAATTTATCCTCCTGGGCTAGGTTATTCCGGGCTAGACTATACTACCTTGAAATAGTGGATCTTGCTTGTATTGCTTGGTTATCACTCATCCATGCAATCATCTTCGCTGTATTCCCCATTTGAACTTGTTTATGAAAGCAAGGCTATCTGCCAACACATACGTTTCAACAAGATGAAGATGGCGTCTCGTCTGGAATTGGCATACCATGCGTACTTCATCTCCAACTTTAAACTCTCATTGCTTATTGTGTTTTCTATCATACTGCCTTTTCTGGGTGGCCTGAGCTTGCTGAATATTCTTATGAGCGTTACTTCGTTTCTCCATGCAAGTATTTTCAAGTTCTCCATTACCATTTCCATATGATTGACACAAGAAAGGGTGATATACTAACAACAAGGTTTGGCCCAGTTTTTATATAATTACCAAAGTAGGTGGACGCAGTCGAGCATTTTCCGGCTGTATTGTATTGCCATCGATGAGGGTTATGGAGGCAACAGAGCAAACATCCTTAATTGCCTTAGATGTTTTGTATCCAGAGGTATGTAAATTGTGTGACTTTTAAAAAAATAATATCACATGATCTGTTTGATTTCACTGAAACGAGCAAGGGATGAAACGGGAAGAAGCAAGAAAGTATTACATGGAAAATGTTATGCCTTGATTATTATTTGTGTTTGTGTAATGAAATGATGCATGGCGGATAACTTTATACTTTCAAATGGTTAGTCGCACAAAGTTTAACCTAGAGGACGGAGCCAATGCAAATTGGCGTGATTTGTAATTTCACTCCTTTTGCTTGTTGCATGTGCCCGTCGTGATTCACAGCACAGCTTCCTGGCTGTATAATAGCTCCCCATATTCCAGCAATCTATAGATCTTGAGCTCTATGGTATTCGCGCGCCCGGCGAGCACACACACGTACACACACGACATAGCATGTACTTTGCACCAGAGATAAAATAACATGTATCTCTGGTTGCATGCACACATACACCTGCACACACACACACACACACACACACACACACACACACACACACACACATTTAAATTGGTCTCACACACATGCACACACACACACACACACACACACACACACACACACACACACACACACACACACTTTTGGGGGGGGGGGGGGGGGGGGGGGAGGGGATAAATTATTCCGAGGGAGGATACACAATTCCGGAATAATTTATCCGGGTACATATACAATTATATAATTATGTAAAGTTATTGTAATAATATCCGACGATTAACCGCCAAATCTGCGAGTAAGCACGGCAGCGCTAGGAAAGATTTAATTAGCACTTGGTCGCATGATTAGCACGTGGCCAAATGCGCAGTGTATCAACCAAAATTAATGTAATGTACCACACACACCCTCCCTCGGTAATACCACACACACCCTCCCTCAGTAATAAAAAAGGAAAAGGGCCAGATTAAAAATCTACATACAGCTACAATAAGTGTCAGAGTTTATTGGTAGATGTTTCCACTCGAAGTCTGTAAGGGAAGGGACAAAAGTTACAACACATCAGATCGTGCATATCCACAAAAAACAGGTGTAATAGGTATATGATATAATATATGTGACAGCCCTTCTGGGTTATCGCCTACAAAATTAAATCAATTTAAATTATCTCCTATGGAAACTGGTTTTGGTATATTCTAGATATTTTTGCTGCCGTGCGTACAACGTATGAGTGTCCTAAGCGCGTCAAATTCTAAGTCCTACAGCTATCTAATTGTTCAGGTCGTTTGGCTTGAATGTTTTCTATTACGGGGATAGAGTTGTGCAAAGTGCGTGCACGCATTCTTGATTCGCAAATGATTTGTTGCCCATCATATGGAAAATCGAAGGACATCAGATTTACTTATGTATAGTTTTCGATATCCAAGTTTTAAATTGTAATTTTCAAGCAAATAATTCATTCATTTGCGTGTACAAATTTGTTTTTGTTCGATTATCTTTAGAAAATCAAGATAGTTCCAACCTCTGAAACGTGTTTCACCTAATTAAAGTAGAATTGTAAATAGCAATACAGTAACAGCTCGCAACAACGGAAAATAAGGCATTTCGTGGTGTTCATAGCTCAACCTTACCGCTTTCATATCGATAGAACTGAACCGCCTTTCACCAAAATTGATGAAAGCGGTAAGGGTGTGCTATGTATGACCAACAGCTTTCCCCAACTCCACCATGAATGTGCCTTATTTTCCGTTGTTGCGAGATGTGACTTTCCGCTGTTGCGAGCCGGTACTGTAACATAATTATGTAGATTTTTCCGTAGGCATGTGCACAAATCGCTTATTAAATGTCCTAATTATTGTTTCCAATGCTAATAATCCTTGAACAAAGCAAATATACATATTTGGACATTTTTTAATGGCGACCACATAGTCCTTGCTCTATTAAATACCTAAATTTTTAACGTCTATTTTTTTAAACAATAATTATTAAAAATAATTTAATACATACGATACAAGAATTAATGTTCTGTCCGGATGCAATACAATTATCCGGTTGATATCAACCGGATTTAATTTTAAAAAGTATTGCGCATGCTCAATAAGTGTGAACACGCCGATCATGGATAAGAGCGCCAGCTGCAAGATCTTTGAAGAGTTCCTTGTTTCCTATTGGGAGGGAAGCGTTCCAGGAGTGCTGTGATACGGCGGGACTTTGCCAAACGAATCGTTGATCACTTGAAAGGAAAACAAGATTCAGATGCCTCCTTTCGCGTCAAAAAGGGTGGCTTTGCTCTACTGGATATGCCATCGGCTGGCATTCGTGATGTACTAGTTGTCTCTTTGAAGGAAGAAAAGCAGATAAGATTTCATTCAACGTATACGGCGTCGCATGAAGTCATATATTTATACCTCGCTATACAGACATTTAAATGATCGCACTATGATGAAAGCTTATACAAGTGATTGCGGCTTGTTCTCAATCGCATTTGCAACTGCAATAACTTTTGGTCAAGATCCTGCCATGATATATTTTGATCAGGAAAAAATGAGGCAGCACGTTATCAACTGCTTTGAAATTGGACACATGTCATTGTTCCCATGCAACCCATCGTCACCGAAACCCACAGCAACACACCACAGAAACCATTTCTATTTATTGTATTTGCCGTCTCATCACTGACGGCACTATGATACAATGTTTCTCCTGTAAAGAATGGTTTCATAAGTCCTGTGCATGTGTCCGATCCCTCAAAATTCATTCATATATAACAAAAAACTTGTCTGGAACTGTCAGTCGTGTGCTGGTATTTGTTAGGATATACCATGATAGCATTCTTAGTGTTGTATTTGTTTCAGTGATGCATTGACACTCCTGAATTATAACTCATGGACAGGGAGGTGATGGGGTGTAGTTTTTGCTTCCATATGGTCGCCTCAATACACAAATATTCAGTCACCCATTGAACAACTTAACCGGGTATAAGTCCTGTTGAACAGCCGGGTAAGTCGCGTTCAACAAGCGGGTACAGCTGATACTGTTATACGGATAACCCATTGAACAATCGGGTTAGTCCCGTTCAACAGTCGGGCAAGTGCACCCATTGAGCTAGCAACCGGGTAAGTCCCGTTGAACAACCGGGTAAGTTCCGTTGAACAACTGGGTAAACTATATTGTCCCGTTAGACAACCGGATAGTTATAACGCAACCGGGTGCCCGGTTAACCCATTGAACAACCGGGTAAGTCCCGTTGAACAACTGGGTAAACTATATTGTCCCGTTAGACAACCGGATAGTTATAACGCAACCGGGTACCCGGTTGATCAACCGGGTGCCCGGTTAATCAACCGGCGTCCCGTTGATCAACGGGACAAATTGATCATCGGTACGGAACATAAATACACTATATTAAACACGATATTCATTACAATCAGAACTTCTATTATTGTCATCATCATCATAATTAAATTAGTTCTATTTGAACATGTCACTATTTTTATAACTTATCAATGTGTTAGTCGCATCGTGGTGGGTGTGACACATGGCGCGGTCCCGAGGCTTATTTGGCGTACGTTTTATGAATACATAAAATATGCGCGGTAAAATTTTGTCTTGATTTTATTTTATGATACGTCAATAATGTCGCATCATTACAATCAGAACGATTTTTTAGTAGGTTAACCTGTTTAAAGATCAATTTTAAAAGGTAATATATCCGCCTATTATGGGCCATTTCTGGATATGCGGGAGGCGGGTACCTATATGCCTTTATTATAAGCACGAATCGAGCGGGAAAACCTTCGCTTACTTTGCACGACTACATCCTCGCAACGGACAACGTTCAAGTCAACGAGAACATTTTGGGGAGATAATTCTGATCTGAATATTTTAAACTGCTCCATAGCTTAGCTTGGACGCTTAATTTATTTCCATCCTTAATTAAGGAAGGAAATCCTGAATTAAGGATGACTTTACGCCGCTCGCATCGACTTCAATTCACATCGTATAGGATAATTTTGGCGATATTAAGCCTCTTAGGCTTTCATCTAAACAGCGCTATCTAATTAGTCGTTATATCCTTCTACTTTTTCTCAGACTTTGACAGTAAACGGCGTTATTACGAACGAACGTTACGCAAAGCTTAGGAAACAAAAAGATATAACGACTAATTAGATAGCGCTGTTTAGATGAAAGCCTATAGAAGCTTAGTATCGCAAAAAATATCCTATACTATGTGAATTGAAGTTGATACGAGCGGCGTAAATTCATCCTTAATTAAGGATCGAAATAGATTAAAGATTAATCAGCGGCGGGAATCAAGCGGGAAAATGTTCGCGCACTTTGAAGTTATATCTTCTTAACGGGTGGAGTAAAATTAACCCAACTTGGCACATTTATTTGGCCACGTGTTGTCTTAGCTCTACTAGAAATTTACCTCTAGCACTGTCTCCGAAAATCCGCTATATCGTATTTTCTTTGCCAATCAATTAAAATGATGAAATGTGTAGTAAATATAAATATTATGTGACCTGTGGATTTATTGCAGCTGGAATATACATCCCACGCAACAATTTTTAAAACATGTCTCTGCCATGCAGGGCCCGTTAGTTCAAGTTAATTTCTTACATTACTATATCCTTGAGCTAGCGAAGCATGTCGGGCTCTTTATCATAAGCAAGATCATACCGCATTTGAGCAAAGAGGCTCATTAACTTTTAAATCATAGAAGCCTAGCGCAGGTAAACGCGCTTCCATTGCAAGATCATACCGCATTTGCGCAAAGAGGCTCATTAACTATTGAGCACAAGGCATAAGCACGTTGGCATGGTAAAGTTGGGTAATTCGATTTTCAAATATACTCGTGCTAGCCATTACAAAGAACGCACAGCATCAATCCATGCGTATATACCAATACTGTGCCAGACCAGTGAAGGTTAAACCCAGATACATTGGTAACTAATGGCACGTCGAACAGAATTGCATACGTCAAATATTCGTTTCTTGTTTTCTCTTTCGATATATACATAACAACAACGAGCTACGCTATATTGGAACCGCCCAATGGTGAATCATTTCATGATACGGAGCAAAATATCCTATATTGGAAGACTATTACCGTATTAACAAAACTGCTGCGCCATGTTATAAAGCTCCCGCATGCTGATATGCATGTCTAATGTGTGCAAGCATTGTTTTATAAGACTTGTACGAAATTTAGTTGCTTACCCGTTTTAATCAACCTTCTGTAGCGTATCTACATCATCATCATCCTCATCATCCTCATCGTCATCATCTTCATCATTTTTTTTTAGATCACCATCATCCTCATAATCCTCATCATCCTCATCGTCATCATCTTCATCATTTTTTTTTAGATCACCCTCATCATCCTCATCGTCATCATCCTCGTCGTCATCATCTTCATCATTTTTTTTTAGATCACCATCATCATCATCACCCTCATCATCCTCATCGTCATCATCCTCGTCGTCATCATCTTCATCATTTTTTTTTAGATCACCATCATCATCATCACCCTCATCATCCTCATCGTCATCATCCTCGTCGTCATCATCTTCATCATTTTTTTTTAGATCACCATCATCATCATCACCCTCATCATCCTCATCTTCATCATCCTCGTCGTCATCATCTTCATCATTTTTTTTTAGATCACCATCATCATCATCACCCTCATCATCCTCATCGTCATCATCATCGTCGTCATCAGCTTCACCATTTTTTTTTAGATCACCATCATCATCATCACCCTCATCATCTTCATCGTCATCATCCTCGTCGTCATCATCTTCATCATTTTTTTTTAGATCACCATCATCCTCATCATCCTCATCTTCATCATCTTCATCAGTGTATTGGTTCAGAGAGAGCGCACGACCATATTTGCCTTTCTTCTCCACAGCGACTAGTCCGTTTCCATCAACGCCTTCGTTTCGCTGTTTGTAAGGAAGAGCTATGACGATCACAGCCAGCAAGGCGAAGACCAAAAAGATTTCTTTCATCATTTTTCGTCTGAACTATATCTGCATGGTCCTAATATTTCGTAGCATTTATATAGTCCGAAAAGCCGAAAACCCTGTAGGCACTCGTATAGTTGTATTTTATGCCACAAACGTCGCTTTCCTCCGGAAATGTGTACTATAACTTTATTTTTTATTCGATACGATCTATTGTTCAATCCCTATACTAGCTGCACGTGTACACAGCATGCACATGCACATGCACGCGAAAACATCTAGTTGTAACTTTGCTTTGCTGTGAGGTCACCATGGGCGTCCCCAGAAGGGGGCAGGGGGGACCATGCCCCCCCCCCCCCCCCCCCCCCCCCCTTCGGGACTGAATGGCGCCCCCCCCCCCCCCCCCCCCCCCTTCGGGACTGAATGGCGCCGCCCCCCCCCCCCCCCCCCTTGTAATAAAAGTTTACATACATGCGCACCCCCCACTGGCTGAATTGGCTGAAAGCGGACAGCCCCACCCCCCCTCCCCCCACTGGTTGAATCGGCCGAAAGCGGACAGCACACCCCACCCCACCCCCCACTGGTTGAATCTGCTGGAAGCGCGAACACCTCATTGATTGAATCGGCCGAAGCGGAAAGCACCCCCCCCCCCCCCCCCCCCCCCCCACTGGTTGAATCTGCCGAAAGCGGACAACGTATTCACGGCTGTCAAATGGCGCCCCCTTGCCCTATCCTGGCCCCCCCCCCCTTCCAGAAAAGCTGGAGGCGCCATGGTCACTGACTGTGCAAGAATATTTAGCCACCATGCCATAGGGAAATATGCCCCCCAGCTCTATAAACAGGACTTATTTCATTGTACGCGTTTTAAACTTTGATTCTCCTTCATGGAATTAAAAAATTTATAATATGCGCTACGCTGCCATGAGCCCATATATATAACTATATATAGACCTGCATGTGCGCATACAGGATCATGTGAAAGCTGTCCGACAATCCTTTGCTGCTGTGCATGTTAACGCCATACAGAGCACCCAGACCTTCAAATTCAGACTGATTGTGCATTGCTTGTGTTTCCTGGGACGGACCATACACTAGGCAACATGCTATACTATCAGTACGAATTCTAGTAAACTAATGTTTTACTGAAGATATAATTTTTTTGAGTTGCATTGTTGTCTGACAAAGCAATCCATTTTCTGCTGTTAAATGAGTACCGCAGTTGCTTGCATGTGGTGTAGTAGTTTGTAGTAGGAAGGATACAGTGAATATGAGTGAACCCACCAAATTTAGTTTCACTCGAAATACTACTGTAGTACTGTCGTGCATATGCCGGGCTTCTCTAGGCATGCCACAATCCAA